>JAWWEE010000105.1:55634006-55765179 GCA_035221455.1 Xenops minutus | reverse complement strand
CAACTGATGATATTTTCTGGTACAATGTTTTCTTGTGTCTTTTTTCATAGGCACCTGGTTCAGCACTTTGTACACACAAAAATTTTCATCTCTGAAGTACACTACAAACTGGATTTACCACTAACATGATTTTTCTATAAAAATAATCTATTTAGAAAAAGAGATGTGTATTTCTGTGTAAGGTGTATGGCTCAGAGGTGCAATTATGCCTCCATCATCACTTCTGCAGTGCTACCAGTGCCACCAGTGCCACAGATATCAGTATTTTTAATGATATTCAGTTCATTTTTAAAGTCCTGGTTCCAGAGGTTATTTGAATATAAGGCCATTCAAGCCTCTATTTCTTTTAAAAGTAAGTAGTTAGCTCTCAGGCCTGTGAAAAATAAATTGGGAACGCAATCCTGGCACGACCCTGAAAGTCCAAGAGCTAGCTGTTGAAGAACAAATAGTTTCTAAGAACTTCCATATGACTTTTTCATATGCCATATTAGCAGTACTGCCACTGATTGTTTCCAACAGCATTCCATGGACTTGTTCCACTCCATCTCCTGCTCAGCGCATAGATTGAACACCATGGTCACCAGTCAAACGTCTGTCCCTAGAGTCTTTATTGAGGGCTGTTGCACAAAGGCAAAGTAACATTCTAATTGCAGGTATATAAAGAAGAAAAGCTATCCACAGTGGGGGAAGGTGATCTGGAATAGGATAAACAACCCAACCCCAAATTAAATGTACTAATTATGCAGCAGAGACCCCTGTCCATGGAGACACTGGTTAAACTAGAACATGGTACATATGGCCACTCTGCATAACCTTCAGCAGACTCCACCCTGTGTGGAAAGTCTACTTCTTTCTGACTGATTACCTTAAAATGAAAGAACCACAATGAAAGAACCTGATTTTTGACTGATACTTGCCTGACGCTTCTCCTTTTCCCCCCCTCACATAGTAAAAACTTGCTTATAATATAATAGTTTTGCAATGTTTCTCTGCTTCCTTCAATCAGTAATGACAACCAGGTATATTCCTAGTTCTCTAGACAGTACAACTAGTTTAAATTCTCTCTGTGAGATCAGTAGGAGAAACCACACAAGTGGAAGATGCCACTCATTTTAGTCTTACAACAATTTAGTGCTTTTTACTTAAAGAGTTCATAGTCACAGATTTCTTCATTGACATGTCATAATCACAATTGGCTAAGTTAGTCTGTGGAGCAGGAGTGCTATCAGTATCCCTCACTGATGCACACTTAGGTGTCCTGTGAAGGACAGGTAGTGTTTTCTGTCAGAAAGCATTTGTTGGCCAGAAGAGCCTCTTCTGTTCTGACTCCACTCTGGTGACTCCATCTCTCACTAGATTACAGAAAAAAAAAAATCAGGCAGGAAGCCAGCAGAAAACTCCAACATAGTGTGTTGTCTAAGAAGCTGAGTCTACCATGAACATATGTCCTCTGCTTTTCACTTCAGCCTTCTGTAGAGAATCACTTCCACCCAGTTTTGCTACTGTGATGCACTGGGCTTCTCTGAAGATAGGGTGTAGCCTGCCTGGGGAGGAGACAAAACTTTAAGGGCTGCCTGTGGCACAGACCAGCTGAGGAACAAAGGACTACCGCAATATTCACCGCGCTGCTCTCTACGGCAAAGAACTTTTTTGATCTAGCTTTTTTTGGAGAGAAACCAAACAAAAATTGTCAGGGGAAGAAAACAACAACTGGCTATCCCAACATCAAGCCCTTTTCCCCACGTTCACAACTGCCCTCCGGAGAGAATGACAGGGTTACCAACATAACAAAGGTTAATTATGTAACATGCATCAGAGCTGTGTTTGCACAGTGCAATAGTGGTAATAAACACATTATGAGAATCGAACACAGCAGACAATTGTGGATGGTGTGCCTGCTTCTCCCTGATCTCACATCTCTGCTGTGCAGAGGCAGGGGCCTGTCCCAGCTTTCCTAAATCCCGGCAAGAATTGCAACTGTGCTGCCCGAACCATTCCCTTTGGAGTTTATTCCTCTGTGTAACCTCTCTTAGGAGAACTCTCCGACGTGGCTTCTCTTCCATTAAAAACCTGTGTATGGAAAAACCCAAGAGGTGTGAGGTTCCCCCGGGTTAAATTTCTCCTGCTGTTGCATTAACCGGCTAGGTAACTCGCTCTAAGTTTGTAAATAAACGAAGACTAAAAGACGGGAGGGCTTGCTCGGGCAAACAGAGGAGGATGGGGCGGCAACGCCTGGATCTCGCACCCTTCGTTTGCCCTTGCTGGGGCCGGCGGGTACAGGTGAGCACGCCCAGCCCTTCCCGGGGCATCACCGGGGCGGACACGTCCCCCCGCCCGGCAGCCTGCCCGCTGGCCGGTTCGGTCCGCCCCGCAGACCCCGCCGCTTGGCCACGACGTGCGGGGTCCCCGCGGTGCCGGCCCAGCCCAGCCCAGCTGAGGTGGGATCGGGCTGCGCTCCGGACCACCGCCCACCCCGGACGGGAGGGAGGGAGGGAGAGACGGAGGGAGGGGCGGACGGAGTGGGCGGGCGGGCAAAGCGCCGCTGTTGCTGCGAGGAGCGAAGTACGGGTAGAAACTTCTCCGCTGGGCGCGCCGCGGAGACAAAGTCCTCGGGGCTGCTGCGCACCCGCGGACAGGTAAGGGGGTGGGCGGTGGGCTGACAGCCCCCGGCAGGAGCTACCGCGTGTCTGAGCGTCTGTCTGTCTGTCTGTGTGTCAGTCAGTCAGTGGTGAGACCTGTCCTCCACGGTGCATCTCTGCGGGCGGCTGCGCGGCCGCGGGACGGGGTCCGGCTGCCGCCCGGCTCCTGCGCCCCCGGGCTGAGCCGCGTCGTGCCCGGCTCCGCGGGGCGCGGCCGCCCCGGCCTCTGGCGCCGCCGAACAAAGAGCCGCGGCCGCGCAGGGTCCGCGCCCCGCGCAGCGCTGGGGCGGCCCGGCGGGGCAGGGAGCGGGAGAGGCAGCGGGAAGGCGGCGGTGCCCGGCTCCGGGAGCGCTCCCCGCGCCGCGGGCGGTGTCCATCGGGCGCACACGGGACACCCGGCAGCGAGCCCGGCAGTGCCACATGCCTGTGCCTGTGCCTGTGCCCGGCGCTTCAGCGGGCGCTGGCGGGGGAACCGCGCTCCCTCAGCAGCGCTGGGGGCGGCAGCCTGCGAAAACACGGGGCAGAACTTTGGCTAAATGGAAAGGTTTGCTGGCGCGGATCGGGGTTTAAAGATGATTGCAACGGGTGAGCTTTCAAAGTGAAAGGGGTGAAAAGGGAAACAGCCGAATGAACAATGACAGTTTCAAAGGGTCGGGTTTGTGGAAATAGTTTTAAGCCCAGCGCGAATGGTTTGGTGATTTTTGTACCGAGTTTTAATAACGTGGAGTGAATTTTTTCCTTTTTACATGTCTGCTGAACCCTTGTCATTTCCCAAGAGAGCCGTGTGTAGGAATATGAGGGTACCATGCTGGGTTTCGTATGCATCCAGAACTCCCACTGAAATTAACACGTTTGTTTTAAGTTACCAGCGGGATTAATGGTCATTTTCTTTAATCAGCTTTCAGTAAAGCTCTACAAGCAAATTTCACCGAAACCGTCGAAATCTTTGTATATGCAAAGAATGTGAAAGGAAACCAGTACTTTATATGACCTTTTTTTATCTAGCTAAACTTACAATAGTGTGCTTCTATGTTTTTGGCATGAGTGAGACTTAAAATCCTGCAAATTTTCTAAAAACTTCTAGGGCTGGTCCCTGTGGGAGGCATCAGTTGGTCCTAGAGAGGTTTGCTCTCTCTTGTGAGAAATATAGACATTTTGCTCTGAATGCTCTGATGTGGACTCATTGCATCCTCTCCCTTATGCCAGTTCATCCAGCCCTGTGGAAAGCCAGTTCCAGAAGCCAGTGTAGCAGAAACCTAATCCAGCCCCAGCGTTTTTTTGCAAGATTTTTTTGCAGCTTTACCTTCCCTGAGGAGTGTCTTGGAGAGTTCCTGAGCCTCAGTGCTGTGTGGAGAGGGCAGGGAGATGCAGGGAGGAAGGGGAGGACCACCCTTATCACTCTAATGTCAGTGTCAGATGAGTGTAGCAGGGCTGAAACTACAGAGTTGGACTATGATTGTACTTTCTGTGGTTTAAACTGCCATAACCTGGGGTTGCCCTGGCAGCCCCTGACTACTTCTGCCTCTTATCCCCATTCATAACAGCACAAACGCTTATGCTGCCCTGTGGTGATCTGGATCTAGGTAGTGAGCAAAAAACAGATCTAATTTTAATCTGGATCAATTCCATGATTTGGTTCACTGCAGGGTAAGAGAGGAGGAAAGAGTGCATGGAGAAGGCATGGCGGCTTTTAAGCTGGCAAAACTTGATATTGCTGCCAAAACTGCTTTTGGAGCTGCAAGGTGACTGTAAGTGCTCCCAGGTGCTTTTCCTCCTCCCTGCCTTCCCCCAGGAGCCTGTCCAGTGATTCTGGATGTAGCCTTGGGAGCCTTGCCTCCCTGGGTAAAAATGAGCTTTTGCTAATTAATCCATTAAGTGTAATGGAATAGTTTGTAACAGAAAAATTAAGCAAGCATCCAAGTGTTTGCATAATTGTTGCTTTGGACAACAATAAACTCTGTAGGTAGCACAGGACAACAACTTTTATAAAAAGTGTGTGAGTTTATAAGCTCTTACTGGATTTTCTTGCCCTTTGCATGTCTGTCTAGCACTTAATGCACAGAGTGAGCCAGAAGTTTTACAGTCATGGCACTTGTAATAATTATCACATGGGTTTGTGACAGGAATGAGTGCTGATCAGCCAGATGAAATAAGCTGTGTGTGTGTCTCTGGGTCTTGATGCTGATGGAAAAGTAGAAATGGTATCCCCGTTTAAGACAGCAAAGTCTTTGCTGCAGCAAAAGATAGAAAATGTGTCCTTTCTGTTCCTGGTTACACCATTCCCGTGTGTTGCTTGCACTGATTCTGTTGGATGTGAGTCGGATCAGATCACTTATCAGGCTGAAAAGAAGTGCTCACAGTTGGAAAAACCCCATCAGTATGCTGAGCGAACTGCTTCCGTTTCAGCACTTGTAATAGTTTCACCTGAAGACAGGAGCAAATGGCAATTGATGACCAGAGATGAAGGGTGCTGTGAGACTTCCCCCTTTTAGTAGCAGTGTAGCTTTAGATGATGTTGATAGTGCAGTTGCTTCTTCAATCCCCCTTATTTCAGTCCCTTGAGAAGCTGGCAGAAGGTGTTCATGTGGTGCTCAGGTACTGCGGATCACTCACTGTCTCACCTTAGATCCCTACAGAAAATATTCTGACTATCTGGAAGAAATAACTGTTGTTGCAAGTGATAATTGGTTGTTACTTTTTACCTACAGAAGAGAGGTAGGCCATGTGACCACAGCAGGTGGCATTGGTACTAGATTATCTTTAAGATCTCTTCCCACCCAAAGCATTCTTTGAGTCTATGATATATTTGTATGTATGGCTTGATGGTAGTTTTATAGGATTTGGACATTCTTCCTCTTGGATCCTCGTACAGCTCATCACGGGGCTGACCAAGAGTTGGTTGAAAGACTGGTGTTTGTTTTTAATAGCAGATGTGCTTCCAAACCCTGCATTTGTTAGCCACATCTGAGCTCTTCCATGCTCAGCTAATGATGTTACCATCAAACATTGCTGAAGACCTCACTGAATTGCCTTCAGTGAGATGCCTGCAGAAGTCATGTGGGCAACCTACCCCCTAATTGCACAGGTGAGCCTCCTGCACTGTCTACTTGCATTTGCAGTGAAAAATTTACTCCAGCTTTGTGTTTGATAGTGTGTAGGCTCATTAATAAGGATCCTTCATGGTGCTGTGGAACACTATAGATTTGTAGGGTTGCCGTACCATTTAGGACCAAAGCTGAGGTTCTGATAGTGCCAAAGTGAAGTGCATTGCTTCTGAAAATTTAATAATAATAATAAATAATGATAAAGGATGGGAAAAGTTGCAGCAGTTTCTGTGTATACTCTCAAATTCTCTATGAGATTTTATTCTCCTTCTACAAAGTGAATTGCAGTGACACAAAGTAACGCACTGGAAAAGTTTGGATAAATGCTACCAATGAGATTATATAATACAATAGCAAAGGAATTTATTATGAAGCCTGCTCTTGATTCAAAGAAGAAAGATTTTCCCTGGTGGGTTGTGGATAGTTTATAACTTCCTCTCCCATCCCAAAAGCGTATATTGTACTGTGTAGCTGCAGAAGTATATGGTTGCTTCTCTTCAGCAAATGGTTTGTGAGGGCTTTAATAGCAGTTTCAAAGCTTGTAGTTCATTGCTTGGGATAGCATAGCTGAAAATAGGGTTTATTGTTGATAGCAATTAAAATATGAGCATTTATCCGGGCTTTGTTTCTATTTGTTCTGGACCATGATTAAATGCTAGGGTGTCTAAATTTAGAAGTGTTCCTACTGTCTGTAGGTGCTGAGATAAAAGTTTCTTAGGTGATCTCACTGTCTCCTTTGTCTCTTTATAACTGTATTTTTTCTTTGTTTTAAACCAAATTATTTGAAAAAGAGTAATAAAGTAAGAGTGATAAATAGGTTGCATGTTTTGTTTTATCACATTTGCCACTGAATCAAATATGCTGTGATATGCAGTTTACAAGCAAATGTGTGTCATTTAGAAGCCTTGAAAGTTTTGATCAAGGGGGAAGATGGCAGCAAAGGAAGCAAGTTTGCTTTGATTTATATGTAATTCTTATCACGAATTTTTAAATTTTCATTTCTTTCATAGTTTGTTTTGTTTGCTTTTTCTTATTCTTTAGTGTAGGGTTTCTTATTTCTAGGATCTGTATGCTTATATCACAAATATCAGGGAAGTGTGTTTCTCTACAAACAGCAGTGATATCATTCCAAGGGATGAGGGGTCTGAATAACACTCTCACAAGCAGCATTTTTTCTGCTGTCAGCACTTTGTGCCATGTTGTTGGGACTGAATCTGACTGTGGCTGGGCACAGCACCATGGAATAGCACTCTGGCTCCTCTTTGCTCACCTGTGAACTCCTTTTCCCTGAGTGATGCTGTGACTGGGTCAGAGCGCTGTGGGGTTATGCAGTCACCCACTGCTCACATGTCCACAGTCTGTCAAACTTGATGCTGATGAAGGAGCTCTGCTGTGACATGCCAGCTTGCCAATGAGTTGAAGAGAGTCTTGATTTTGAAGGTGCCAGGAAACCCCTTGGCTGCCTTGTCGCCTGGTTGTTCTGTGCCATTTGCTAATGCGGTTTCTTTCTTGCTGGCCTGCATCTTAATGGAGTTCTTCAACCACGCTAACTGATTGTAATAACTTTTGCCTGTCTAGACAGGGCCTTACTGTGTCTGATTAGATCCCAGCCTTGTGGCGTACATCACTGCCTGTTTCTTATAAATGCAATGAAGAAAAAAAAAAAAAGGTGCACGTTAATAGTGCTTAGTCTGTTTTTTTGCTTTGCAGTGTTAGTATAAAATGTTTATAGATGTTTACTTTTTTGCCTGGAGGGAAATAGTTTTAGTCAAATGTCTCTAGGATGCAATTTAAAAGGAAACTTCTTATCTCCAGTAAGGAAAGAGAAGACAAATATCTCTTTATATTAATTTGGGCTCCACTGAAGTCAGTTGCGGAAGTTTGTTGCTCTCTTAAGTCAGCAACTTTCTCATATATATAGAAAAAGTGAATTTCTCTGAATCATTAATAAATATCAAAAGCAGGAAAACTGGTCTTGATGCTTGTTTTTTGTTCCTTACTGCTTTTTGGAAGTGTAGTAAGTTAAATTCAACTTTGTTACTCTCAATATTTAAGCACTATAGAGGAAAGGCTGTAAAAGCAGTTTTCTACTGTAATTAAAAAAAAATATTTTTTTAATTGGTATCCAGTTTTAGAGAAACCCATTGTTATCAAGTTTATTGTTTGAGATAAATCTGGGTTGGTATTAGTCTGTCCTGTCTTTTTTTTTTCCATACCTTCCTTAGAAAACAAATGACTCAGATTTTAAAGTCTTTTAATTAAAAAAGAAAAACTTCATTGGCAGAAGAAATGGACTTCTGATTTACTTTTCAAATCTAAACCAGAAGTTAGTAGAAATGTGCATGCATTTCAGTAGCTCTTTATTAGTGTTTTAAACTCTGTGTCATGGTAACAACTGCTTCTGTTTTCCTTGTAGTCTTAGGATGGATTTAGACTTAGCGAAGAAAGGAAACTTGTCAAAAGAAGTTAGCAGACCCTTTTGGTGTGTCACAGGAATGGGAAATAAGACTACATTTTTTGGAGCTGGGAAGAGCAGTTGTAGCTTGGCTTGTGTGCTGTGCCTGCTCAGAGGAAATTCCTACTTTACAGTGAGAGAGTGGCAAAGGACTAGACTGTATTAATATAATTAAATTATTTAAATTGCATCACCATGCAAAAGTGTGAAAGGCTCTGTGCATCTTCTTTGGGTGTAAAAATGAGTTATAGATGTGCTCTGCAAAGACATTATGAAGAGCTTCAATACTTACATGCCAAAATGCCATCTTCAATTGATGCTGTAAAGTTTCAATTTCTGATTTGTTTTGATATTAGTCAGTTGAAAATGTTCCTAAAGACTATATGTCTTCAGAGGTAGGAGGCATGTTTATATGTGTTAAACATATGCTGAAATAGTTTCCTTTGTGAAGCACCGCAATGTTAGTAAATTAATTTCTATAAGGAAACATTTAATGGGACATTCACCTCTCATTCTAGTTCGAGAAACTAGCCTACTGTGGAAAGACTGAGTCCAGAATCTGGAGCTGATGCTGGTGTAGCTGTGCTCCCACCGCAGTGTTCCTTTAGGCTAGATGGTGCAAATCTTGACTGCCCATAGATACAGAGAGATCATGCTTAAACATGGTAGTGGTGCCAATAATTAGTGTATAATTTTTTGTGATTTCTGATAGAACTGTGTCCCCATTTTAGTATGAGATATTTGGAAGGGTTAACTCTCTGTAATTCACTTATGTGATCATTGTATTTACAACAGCAGAAAGAGAGGAAACTTGAATAATTAAGATACTTTTGTTTGCAATACAAAGCTTGTTAAGCAATTATCAACATTCAAGCCTTACCAACCAACTGTAAGGTATCTTGTTTGAAAAAAGAAACTTACCATAATTTCATAATTTACTTTTTTTTTTTTTAACTGTGGTTTTAAACCAACCGGAACGTTTTATTTGAACTAAAATACTTTGTATATATACACCACTTTGTCAGATCTCCAGGGGAAAATATTTTCTTAAAGAAGTTCAAGTTTTCAGATAAGTAACTGGCTAAAGCCAGAAACTGACAGTGAAAACAGTTATGAGGTTGCATGTTTGAGATTCATTTTCACTGACAAAATATATCAGTGTCACCTGACAAAAGTGATTGCAGTGTAGCTATTTATCTGTGTAACTCTGGTCCTCCCCATTTGGCATAATGTAGCTATAAAATACTTCCTATATGGAAAAAGTTAAATGGTGCTAAGTGTTATTATGCTCTTTCATAATCACAAAGCACAAATAGAACCTGAAAAGCTAAGTCATTATAAATAATTAAAAGGACTTTTTTTTTTTAAATAATGTAATTACTCATGCTGATGTTTTCATGACCTCATGTTCATGGCCTTGTTAGAAATCTTCCCCCCTCCCTTGGTATTTTTTATTTAGTGAGACTATTGTTTTTGTTTCTGAAAGTAAAAAAGCTTTGCCTCAACTCAGTGCTTTGGACTCATGGGGTTCCAAATAAGGGGACAATTTTTAAGTTGTATCACAGTGTAATACTCAACAGCAGTAAAGGGAAATACCTGCACAACACTCACAAAACTCTCCCATCTGTAAGGTTTATCTGTTTATATCATGCCAGCAATGCATTTGAACATTTAATAAAAAGATGCCACTAGTAGGCAGCTTAATCTAGAAATATTCCCAAAGGATCATATTGATTGCAGTGGGCAGTAGGGGTTGAACAGGGTTTTAGTTTATCATACTATGGCTGTGATTTTCATTTTTGGCAATTGCTCTGTGGGCTTCTGGTTTTCTCTGTGTCTGTGACTTACTTGTCTCCAGCCTGGTCAAGGTCAAAACAACATCACTAAGATTATTAAGATTTTTCCTATGACTGGCAAAATGATAAAACTATTGTTTTTAAATTTGCAATTGAGTTGACATTTCAGGGACATGAAATGATGTGAGCTTTGATTCTGAACAATTGCAATGTAGGCTACTGATGTGTGCTGACACTCCCTTCTTCTAGAGCAGACATGTTGTAGTTGGCATATTATTCCTAATAGTTCTCAAATTTCTTGCAGTAGTCCTGTCCTCCCATCCTCCGTTTTGCTTGTTATGAAAACCGGTTCCTAGGCTGGCAGCAAGCAGGGAAATTGTAGGGTAGTGGGCAGCAAACTGTTACATCAGGCACTTGAAACTATGCGATAGATAGCAGCAAGGCCTAATTAACAGCTAAAATTGCACCACTGGGAAGTATCTGCACGTACAGAGGAGTCTTGCAGTCTGCTTAGGGTCACCTTGATTATTTTACTGGATATTGTGGACACTTGAACCCTGGTAAAAATATTGTTGATCTGATTACTTCTCCAGAATCAGTCCCTTAATAACCATTACAAATACTTCAGTGCTGTGTGTTTTCCTGAGGACCAGATCATCAGGTGAGATTTGAATTCAGATAATGAAATCTGCATTTGATTTTTTTCTTTCTTTTTCTCTTGTCCAAACATAAGTAGGAAAAAGGAGAGCTGTGCTGCTTTTTCCATTATTGAGGGAGAGACTTCACCCCAGCACCTTTCTGAAATAAAGTCAGTCCATATCGATTGCTTTCAGAATTCTGATTTGGGGACATCCTTTCATCAGTAGTAAATACTTCACTTCTTTACCTACCCTCTATTATTATGAACAAAATGACCTTGCTTTTGTTGTCTCTAATACTGACATTGAAAAAATGAAATGCTGAGAGGAACATAGAACAAAATAGGAAATTTGGGACCAATGCTTATGTACTGCTTCATTTGCTGAGGCATAGCTCAGGTAACACTTATTTGCAGAGTGTTTGTTTCTTCAATGAAGAAAGGGGGCCTTTCTGCCTTTCTAAGGTGATGAAGTCTGTTTTCTTTTGTAAAGTAGTAGAAGACGCTGAGAAGAAAGTTACTAGGTGCACATATTGTTTTTTAAACTTCCTGTTGAGATGCACAACAGTATCATCAGTACTGCCTAATGAAGGGAAATATCTGAGCTTAACAGTAATATAATTGAAGCTCAACAATTAATGATAGCATCCTTGAAGTAATTCTTTTCTAAACATTTTGCTTTTACATAACACTACCAAACCTGGGTCTTTGAGAAATGTTTTCCTTCTCCTTTTTTTTCCTCTTTTGGGAGATACCTTCTAGACATCATCCTTCTCCCCTCTATTTCTTTTGGATCCTGACAGCTTCTACATTTGGTCATGGAAAAGACATTTCCCATAGTAGAGAACTACATTAGAAAAACAAATCACTGAACAGTTGCGGTTCTCTTGTTTGACAGTTTATGGAGCAAATGCTGGCTATGCACCATTTAGCATTCTCCAAGACAAAGTACCCACACAGTGCTGCCAATTTCATTAGAGAGCTATACCAGCTACTTTTAAAATTTGGTCCTGTTTACATAGGAATTTCAGTTTTACTACCATACCCATCAAAAGGTTATTGTCTGCACACAGAGAGTCACTGTTTTTAGCAAATCTGCCTATAAATCTAAGTAACTAGTAATTAAATGGAAGTCTGAATACCAGGCAAGGAATAAAACTGAGGGTCTCCCTGTGGATTATGAAGTTATGATTAGCATGGGCTGGTTTTAAGCACTAATCAGCCAAAAAAATATTGTAATTCATCATTAGGACCTACCTATCCAAAATCCAAAAGTTAAATTTCCACAAAAGGCAAGAGATTACTCAAGGAAGAAAACAGTCGCCATGAAGTGTTGATTTCTTTTTCCTCTTAAAGAAAGGTAGCTGGAATTGGTACTGCTTTTCCAGTTCAGGATACAAGTGGGAATAAAAGCTGGGTGTCTGGGGATGGTGTTGGCAAAGGTATGTCCAATAGCTTTGTTGTTTTCTCAGTTACACGCTGGTCCTCCACATCTGTCTGCTTTCTCCCTTTGCTCCCATTTCCATGGCCTGAGTTCTGCAACAGGACCTCAGCAGGTTGAGAAGCAGGGTCCAGAGTTCACATACTATACACATGAATTATATGTCCACAGTGTATCAATCTCTGCCAGAATCTGTCTACAGCCAAGACATAATGTATAGCAACACTTTTTTAATGAGGAACACGCATCTGTTACACATTTAGCAGAGGATATTTCTGGAGCAGTGTTAAGAAAATATGCTTTGGTTTTACAGCCCTGTACCCCTCTGTCTGTCTGTCTGTAGAGATGTCATTTTTGAGTCAAAGACCAGACACAAGGGCTTTCAAAGGCTGTACGTCTTAAAACTGGATAGAAGCCTGGCAGCTCTACCCACTGTAAACACTGTGTAAGTCTCATCATTCCCTTCTCTGCTCCCCCACCCAACCCACTAAGGCATGCTCTTCAGAGGGCTGAGGAAGTGTTCCAAAGAAACACTTGAATAAGAATGCTGTTTTGCTTAAGAAGCCTTGTGCAAATGTGTAAATTCCTAATTTTCAATAGAAAAGCTATTGTAAACAGTTTAATTCAAAGCTAAAACCAAGTGTATTGGTTTAGTTACACTCTCATTGCAATGCTTTTCATCACCTTCAGGCGAAAAAGTTTGTGTCCTTGTCAAAATATTAAATCTTGAGTCAAAAACTGGCTTGAAATGGTTTTTGTTACATTGATAATGCAGCGAATGGATATAAATGGCCCCAAGATTGAAGTCAAGGCTTGAGACAAAGCTGTCAGTGTGGTGGCATTTTCCTCTTCATGTTGTGGTGAACGCAGCCAGGAATGATCTCTGCCCATGGTTTGAGCTAGCACAAAGCACTGTGAACATTGCCAGCTGTGCTGAGCCCTTAGGTAATGGCACAGAGATGTCCCTGCGGCTCAGCAGAGTTTATTAGTTTGGCCCAGAGCCATGGTAAGTGTTCAAAAGACTTTTGGTTATCTCCAAGTGTGGGCAGGGTTTTCTTGTGTCTGTTCAGAACAAGTTTGAACCTGCTGGCATCATAACCTATAGATACATCCTGTGAATCTGTGTCTTTGATGACAGGAAACTGGCATGGTTTAGTATCTTGCCTCTCTTTGACTGCCTTTGAGTTTGTTAATGATTTTTTTTTTTTAATTTTGCAAAACTTGTTTACTATGTAAAAAAATTAAAATAGGAAGAAACAATGTCAGAATCAGAGTATCATTAAGGTTGAAAAAGATCCCGAAGATCATTGAATCCAACCTTTAATTGAACACCACCTTTTCAAGACCACAGCACTAAATACCATGACCAGTCATTTCTTGAACACCTCCAGGGATGGTGACTCCACCATTTCCCTGGGCACCCTTGTCAGTGAAGAAATTCTTCCTCATGTCCAACCTAAACCTTCCCTAGTGCAGCTTGAAACCATGTTCTCAAGTCCTGTTGCTAGTTTCCTGGGAGAGGAGGCTGACCCTCAGCCTTGCTATAACCTCCTTTCAGGGAGTTGTAGAGACACATAAAGTCTCCCCTGAGACTCCTTTTCTCCAGGCTAAACACTCTATATCCCACAGCCACTCCTCCTAAGATTTGTGCTCTAGACCCTTCACAGTTCCATTACCCTTCTCTGAATACACTCCAGCACCTCAAGATCTTTCTCAAAGTGAGTGGCCCAGAACTGGGCACAGGACTCAGGTGGTCTCACCAGTGCTGAGTACAGAGGAACAATCACTTCCCTAGTCCTGCTGGCCACAGTGTTTTTGATACAGGCCAGGATGTCGTTGGCCTTCTTGGCCAACTGGGCACACTGCTGGCTCATGCTTTGGCCAGTTGTTGACCAGCACGCTCAGGTCTTTGTCTGCTGGACTGCTTTCCAGCCAATTTCCAATCTGGTGGCCAGATAAGTCCAAAGTGCCAAAAGTTCTTTTCAACTCTGTGTTTCACATTCTTCATCAAGCCTTTTTTTGAGCCCTGTACCTTTAGATTCAGCAGTCTTCAGTATAAAGCTTATTGGAAGCAGTATTTCCATGTGAGAAGGTGAGCAGAGGTGAAAATTTTGAACTGATGCAATTATTCACTTCCATGTATGTAACCAAGCGCTTCTTTATTTCCCCTGCTACCTTGGTCTAGCTAGGAAAGAGTTTTTCAAGAAAGATACAGTGACATAAGCATTTTTTCTGGTGTTTATGTTTAGCCATTTTGTGTTTCTGATTCTCTCTGCTTCAGCTGTGCTTGGACAGAATGCTGCAGGTTCCTCTGGGAATGGTTGCCAGATGACCTGGGAGAGGAATAGATGCTAAGATCGCCTTATCTCTACAGTGGAAAGTTGCACTGAGGAATTGTGGCTTAGAGCAAGTTACAGACAGAGATGTCATCCTCATCAGGAGTATTAATCAAGGGCACTTGAAGCCAAGAATCAGTTGATGCAGAAATCACGTGTACTGAGGATTTCCATGGCTCTGTCAGATAAACAGCTGCAGAGAAGGCCGCTAACAGAGTGGTGGCACTGGAGGTTTTTCCATGAGGCATTCTACTTGAATGACATGCATAAAACAAACATCTCCATGGTGTCAGGAAGAAAGAGTTTTACTCTTCTTAGTTACCTAGGTCCTTTGTTCAGCAGTGTATCTTTGGTTAGGCAGTAGAAGGCACAGGGAGAGCAGGAGGGACGATGTGTTATTTCTCTCCCTAAGAGGTGATGAGGTTGAATCCCCCTTCTACTCTTGATCACAGTTTGTGTAACAACTTTTACAGACTTCTCTGTGGGTTTCCCTATCGTGTCTCATCTCCCAGCTCTACAACTACTCTGAGTGCACATGGGTGGTGGGCAAGTGCTTACTGCACAGTAAGCAGCAGGCAAAGTTAGGATGAAACTACTGACTGACATAAAGGTTTGGTTTAAAATGCAGGGGACCTCCTCACCCAAGTCTCCAAAACATGTAATTTAAATCTGTTTTCATAAGATGACCAAGGGAGTGGTGATTAAGTGTTGTTCCTGTTGTCCTCCTGTCTCACACACATAGAGAAATAGGATGAGATGTGTGGTGAGGTTGTGTCAACAGTGCTAGTGAGTGCCATGGGGTCTTGGGGAGAAAACTAAGCCATTTATATGGGCTGGTGGTGTGTCTATGTGAGGAATGGGTCATCCTTATGTTGGTTGTATTGTGGTGGAGAGATGTTGTAGGGGTGGAGGTAGCTACTGCTGCGCCTTGCTGCCTTGCTGGCTAGAAATGCCACCCTGGCAATGCCATCTTCCCCCGGTCTTCCCCATCCAGATGTGTGACTTGGGCAGCTCCCCTTGCTGGAGGAGAGCAACATTGTCCATCAGGAGCTGCAGTGGTGACCTTTTTTTTTCCCAGGCTTTGGATGTGATTTTGCATGATGGGGCCACAGAGCAGTTCAGCATTGTGCTGCGTGTTGCCAAATCTGGAAAGTGCCCTTTGTGCAGCACCTTGTCCCCATTGGTGCTGTTGCGGTGACCACCAGCCCAAGCCCCTGTCTAGCACTTGGGTGGTTGGACTGGCCGCCCTTTCCTAGTGCTGCTCCTGGTCCTGCTGCTCAAGTATTGAGAGCTTCCCTGGCTATTTCACTCCTGCAGCTTACCTGCCTCCCAGCCTGGGTGCACTTATGGATGACAGTGTCTGTTGGGTCTTGAACCCTCTCACACCCAGCTGGTACTGGGGGCATTGAGTTCAAGGTGATTTCTATTCAACTTCTCTATCAGCAAAAGAAGTCAAAGTGTATTCAGGATGCTGTTTCAGAATATTTTACAGTATTTTGCTCTACTAAATATTTAAAGGCTTTTACACTTTGGCCTGTGTCAGGATAAAAATAAGTACAGGACTATCAGACTTTCCCCACAGGACAAAAATTCCATTTTCCAACCACCTCTAATTATTTCCATTCTGCTGTCTGGAAAGGATCTGGAGACAATTTAGGAAGCCAATTTAAAATTGACTTGGGAAAAAATTATTTACCCTCCTGAGCCTCCTTAGATGTGCAGCCAGTGGCATGTGATCAATAGGAAATTTCATGCTTAATGATTTTGATGCTTACAGAAGGACTTTGAGACCATGAAACTCAGCCTGGGTCCCTGCTTACCTCTATGTGTGATTTTTGTAGTTGTGGGGGACTGAACTGCCCACTTTTTGAAGAACTTTGTGTGGCAGGGAAAGTGGCAAAGGACCATTAAAAACATACAAAGGGTGGCTGTGCTCTGTGAAATGCCTTACTGTGAGATGCATGGCATGCCATTCCCTGCTTCCTTCCCGTGAGAGCTTGGGAGATCTTGCAGCTTCTGGGCCCAGTACTGGTGTCTCCAGGCTTCAGTGAGTCATGATCTAAGCTCCTGAAGTCCTGAAGGTGCCTGTGAGTAGCATCTGTAGCTCCAACAATAGAGGGAGGTACCAGGAACAGTGTGTGTGCGCCTCTGGCACCAAAGTGCTGCTGCTCCCAGAGCTTTCTGTCTAATCCCTTCTCTGTGGATGAGTCCAGATTTTTCTTTGGCTTTTCTTACATACCAGATCTGCATACATCATCTTGCATGTCTCTTTAATCCTATTAGGGCTGTGTTTAACTAGGGTTTGGATTTGTCACTAATGAGTGCTTGAGGTTAGTAATTTTCAATTACACTTTTCTAGCTCTCAATTAAAAAGGTGGTTGACATTTTATATGGAGAATTAAAAAAAAAAACAACTCTTATTTTTAATTTAGACTGGCTGAAAATCAGGACTCATGGGTGTACAGAATTAACATTTTTAAGAAATATTGTAAAAACTGTTCTTCATAGTTAACATTTAGAATTTTATTTAAAGATTTTTATGTGCTTTATGCTATGCTGGCAAATTGAAAAAATATTGGATCCTTATATGGAGAACCAACAATTTCCCACAGCCCTGCTTTTACAGTGCTGAACGCATTTCATTTTGTGTGTGATTTTCCCCATTTGCCAACTGACTACATCATACAGTTCTTTTGGCATATTCTTTCTGTCTTATGACCATCAGCAGATATTTTGAGTAGCATATTATAAAGCCACAGATCCTTTTTGCTGCTTTGGATTTTGTCTCTTACCGCTGGGAATGGAAAAGATTTTATTAACTTTGTGGTGTCAGTAAGCATTTTAGATGAGGCTTCAGTAGAGTCTCTGTGCCTGACCCCAATGCCTGATGCTGGTTGCCCTCCACACTGGCAATGAAGGGATGTGCCTGATGGTCTCCAGCGTGTTCTTCAGTAGTAGAAGATTGTTCTGGAGAGGGATGAGGAAAACGATTGATACTTGTAAACAGATCAAGATGCTTTACAAATCCTTCAGGATGATCTAAGCATGGAGGGGATGAAGCTAAATTTGAGCCATGCAGCTGAAGTTATATATTTCTTTGGAGAAGGGATGGGAGCCCTGTCCCTGGAGCTGTTTAAATTTAGGCTAGGCAGGACATCAGAATATGCTTTGTTAAGAGGCAGCTCTTCACTGGCAGGACTGGGATTGGTTGCAATATTTGTCCATCAGCAATGCTGTTATGACGAAATATTTCCTGGAATGACAGGAGTTTAGTACCATAAAACAGTTGAGTTTTTGTTGGTATAATGCTATGTGTGAAAGTATCTATGATGAATTGTCACTGTCAAATCTCTGAGCCAACATTTTTATTAGAGAACATATCCTGCAAGATCTCCATGTGCGCAGTTATCTGTGTGGGAGAGGATGTCACCCAAGGCCAATACTGATAGATCATTCACTAAATCCTGTATTGTAAATGATAGTGTGTATTGAGGGCTAAGAACAGGTGAAAAGGGTGGCTTTTATTGCTTCTATCGAGTTTGCCTTTAGTCAATTACATTTGTTCTCTTGCACTTTGTATATTAAATCCCAGTCATAAAGGAGATTGCTATTTGCTGAATTCAGATTGAGATGGTTCTTAATAAGTAGCTGCTTCTTGTAGAAAACTGGTGTAGAAATTAAGACCGTCAGCTTGCCAGGTATGAAGAGTAACAAATGAGCCTAAAGCATCAAATAAAGTGTCTAGGTTTTTTAAAAAATCTTGTTATTACTACTTTTTCCCCATCACAAGATCATAATAAAAGATTTTTTCCAGTTTCTGAGCTGTGTTTGACCAATAAGCCCATTTAAACATTTTGTTTCTTTTAAAGCAGTTTACTTCTGTTTGGAACAGTTCTTTTTCCTCTGGTCTGACATTGTTTTTATTTCTTGCAGAATTTTGTATTTCACTGGCAATTCTGTGTTGTAGGGAAGAGAGTCTCCCAAATAAAACACTTCAAGCACCTATATGGAGCTAACTTGACATCAACTTTTTGTTGACTTTTATTCTCTATATTCTCTTGAAACAGAAAATTCTTATTGTGCAGTTATTCTCCTAAACCAAAGACCTTTTTATAGGGAACTTTTACGTTTTGCTGTTGGTTTTTTCTTTAATCTCTAAGGATTTCTTTGTAGAGTTGTTGTAGTTAAGGTTGTTTGTAGAAACTGAATCTGTAATACATTGTTCAAAATATTGCACTTAGTATTACAGTACAATGATAACTATTCATCATTGTTTTCACTGAGTTTATTTTCATTTGTTAGTGGCATTTTATAAGTGTATATATATGATTGTATGTATTGTTGCATGTATTATTGATAAACACATTTATTTTATATACATATAACTATATTTATGAAATTTTGCAGAGAAAAGATAGGCATGATTATACGATGTCCTCCAAAGTTCATGGGAAGTTTATGGAGAAACCATGTCTGCAAAGGCACACCAAAGTTCTGTCTCCTGTATCTTATTCTGGTTTCTGCCATGCTTTATGGACTGGTTTTGGATTAGGAGCCATAATCTCTGAAGCTTTAAGTGCTAAACCCTGAAAAGCTTCAAGTTTGAGGTTTAGCCATGTGAGCTCTTTGCTATCACGTGGGTAATAGACATTCCCTGAATAAAAAGCCAGTCAACTGGAAACATGTTTGTACTAAGCCACATCAGAGCTACTGTCTGAATTAAGGCTATATTAAGGCCCTTTAAAATTAAATTTGTACAAAAAGGTCTGAATTTTTTGTTGTTAGTACAGATATAATTTGACAGCTCTAGTTTCATCACTCTTAAATTTAGTTTTATTTCATCTGAATGAATTGGAGTGTGGTTAATTTGTATGCAACTTCATAAACCACTAAAATCTTCCATATGGAATTTAGATTAGATAAGGTTCCAGGAAATGAGGAAGAATCATAGATGTGAATGACTGTAAACATACTTAAAAGAGTCATTCTGTAGGAATTAAATAATGTTTAGAGTTAATTCTCCTGACTTTTTTTCCCCTTTTGTAGAACACAGCAAACAGTGTAATTTGAGTCCAACAGTTCAGTTGTATATAATTGTGATGCTTTGCTACCTCGTAGTATTTCATGTGCTGTGCTATTTCGCATAGTAACGCAATGGATGATATACAAAAAAAGGCAACAAAACAGAATATCCAATTCATAGAAGCCTACATTTATGGTAGCAATTAATTTGTCTATGTTGCACATCATGTTATGTTTTCTTTCCTTGGGAGCATTAAAAGATGGCTGAATGTGGATAAACTAGGAAGGCTGGCAATCTGAAGCTATCATCGTATCTTTCTGAAATTTCCATGGCTAAAATAATCCAACTTTCCCATGTCTTCTCATTAAAGTTCAAGAAAATAGTGAAGTTTTTTTCCTCCTGTTCCCACACACATTTGATATATATATGTACAGTGTGTGTAAACTTCCCCTCTGTGCCTCTCATAGAAGTCATTGACTTGTAGAGTACAACTTCTGTGGAGTAGTTCATGAACTTAGGGTTTTTTAAAAGTAATTTAATCATATTAATGCTTCCTCCCCTCTTCATCATTGACAACAAGATTTTAGTAAGTCTTCTGTCCCCTGATAATCCCATCAGTTTTGAGTGGTTTCCAAAAGACCTCTGGGCACTTGTTCTGAATCTCTTCTCTTTTATATCGTATTGGTCATTGGAGCATCATTTCTTAGGGGGAAAAATAGAAGGTCCAGTAAGATAAATAATGATGTGTAAAAAACAGTGAATGGGGGTGTGGGAGGGGCTGGGGTGTGGGCCTAGCTTCAAAACAAAGTGGATTTCATTTCCAGGACTGATACATCTTTTGCAGGTGCTCTAACTTGCTTTGAGGGAAAGGGATCATATTAACTATCTTTCATCTGGGTTTACACCCTCGTGTAGAGCTCAATAAAATCAGTGGAAGTCTTTCCACCAGTCTCTTAATGAGTATATTGCCTGCAATCTTCTTGTAATGCACAACTAGGTAAACGCTGCTTATTTTTCTATTGCTGTTAAGGGACAATCAGAGCTGAGATAAAAGTGTGCAGGAGCAGCAGCAGCAGTCCTGTGCAACCTGCTGCTTGCACCACAGGTCAGCCTGAGGACTTGGAGGAGTGTGACTGGTGGTTGTGTTATGCTCCCAGGCTTCACCCAGCCCTCAGCCCCCTCCTCGCCCTCCCCAGGCTGCTCTCCTGGCCTGCCAGTGCTTTGCTACCAACAATATTGTTAGTAAGGAGCTGGAATGCACAGGTTGACTGGGGAATGGTAAAGTATAAAGGGAATTTAGGAATTGAATGGGGATGGGACCTCTCAGATTTCAGTTAATTTATTCAGTTGCTGTGGTAAGCATACCAAGTGTTTAAAAGGAATTAAATAGTTAAGTTCTAAATTCCTTGTGTGATGAGCACGGTCTGGATGGTTTATAGCTGTAAGGTAGCAAAAGGTTTACTTACAAAATTGATTTATATGTTCATTTATGTTCTTGAATATTGAGAACAGGGAAGGAATTAGCAGTGTTGCATGAGCAGCACTAGCACATTTTTCACCTTATATGGAGAATTGCCTGCCATTTATCAAGCAGGGTTACATTTGCAGTTATTGTCACATTCCTTAAAGTTGGAAGAAATCTTGTTTCTCTGACTAAAGAATCAACTCATAAGCTTATGGTTTTGCCGTTTGAATATTGCTTTTTCATCCAGGAATTGCTGGGATGGGCAGAGCTTCTTGAGAAAAATAGCAGCATGCAAATTTTCACTGCTGTGTAGTGGAGTTCATTCCTCAGCTCGGGTGGAGAAACTTAGATGTTTGCAAGGGAAAATATGTTTCTGTTTGGAGTAATTTGGAGTTCTTCCTGGCTGTATCCTCTGGTCCTGAAGAATGAAACACAAGGAGAAGTCCCGGGAAATGAAGGGAAAGACCTGCAAATCATGTACCTGTGGTATTTAAGGGGGTAGATGTCACTGTTTTGGGTTTTTTGTTTGTTTGTTTAGTTGGTTGGTTGTTGTTTGGTTGGTTTTGGTTTTGTTTTTTTGCTCTTTTTCTTTTTCCCTGCTAGAGTGGCTGGTGTTTAAAACAGCGTTTTCATGGACTTCTTTATAGGACAGTGACTGACAGCTGTTGGCTGTGAAGTCATTGACCTGCTGATGCTAAATAAGTGGAAATATGGAAGTCGAGATAAATTGCTTGTTTAGTCACTGATATCTCAGGTTACAGAAGCTGGACAAAAGACTGAACATTTGAAAGATTAAGAAGGTGACAATTATAACATTTCCTTTCATGATAGTGTAAAAGGACAACACAAAAGTGCTGATGAAGATTGCATTCACTGAAATACTTGGTTTTGGAAGATCAGAGATCAATATCAGGTCTGTCTTAGTGCAAGTCTTTCAAATTAAAGAACTGCTTTCTGTTTGAAATATTTCTGGGATTGTGGCATTCAGTAGGGCAGTAAGTCTTGCTTCCTGCTGCTTCTTGGTTATTTTGGGTATAGGTTATTATAAGTTTTTAGAGCACATGCTCTACCACTCTTTGACTTGAGTTTGTGTTGTGATTGCAAAGGTTTTTCTGTGGTACTGCTTGGAAAATAAAACACTTCAAAAAGGTAGTGATTAGGTGCAATGACTAGAAAACCTGACTTAAAAGTGTTGTTGCTGATTTCACTTTCATGGAGATCTAGAAGAGTTAACTGGAAAATGATACTCAGGTTTTTCTTGCTCCATAAAGCAGTGTTGGCTGTATTTTATTTTATTTTTTTAATAATAAGATGTAAGGAAGAATTCGTGAGCCTCGGAACATCTGAAGCCAACAGAAACAAAAGGGTAGTTTATATGGCTAAATACTTCAAAAAACCAACATTTGAAACATTCATCCAAGTGGTTGCATTGAAGTATCCATGCAATTTTGAGGGGGTAGGGTGAAAGATATGGATTTACATTTTCTGTTTGCCTGTTTGTGGTTTTACCACTCTTCCCCTTTTATGGCTCACCAGAAAAGATTTCTTATCATGTATGGATATAAAAGAACTTAAACTACATATTTATTTTTAGGACTCCACCCTTGGGCTTTGGATTTTGTGAACAGTTATTTCAGTAAATTTGTATCTATATGTGGAAACTGGCAAATTGAGTACTGTGCAAATCCACATTTTAAAAAAAGCAATTGCTATTATAGAAGGTAAATGATATCATAAGAAAGCCAAGTAAAAAAGTTTGCATTTTTGTTTGCTACTAAGGGAATGATCAATGCTTCCTGCTGGCTTTTGCACCCTGCAATTGGAGATTTTGGCGTGCAAATGGTTTAAATAATGCTAGGTTTTGTGTCTGGTTGGCGCTGTATAATGCTGGGGCTGGGGTGACTTAAATGCACAGACTGCGGGCCAATACCAAAGTCTTTTCTCAAGCAGAACACCCATTGAAATCCCATTTAAGTGTCGTCAGTGAAAGCTTTGCCAAAGAAATCACTATGGATTTGACCCCGAAGTTATTACTACTAAATTTCATATGTAAGCCTTTCATTATTGTGTTTTTAAGAATGGAGTACTCGAGTGAATCCTGGAATTCATTATAACTTTAAGTTTTTAACAAGGTATCAGCCTCTTAAACTACATTTTCTTTGCTAAAAACAGTTTTTTCCTCTTTGTTTTTTTTTTCTCTTTTGTTTTGTTGCTGAAAAAGAAGAAGTAGGAGAGATACTCTGTAGCTCAGATTTATTTTACATCAGGCAAGCAATCTACTAAGGTGCCTAAATTAGGAGTTTGATCTTCTAGCCTCTCCATGTGCACAGTGGAGAACATTATATTCAGAAGGGATTTTGCTCAGTGTCATCTTTTGGATGTGACTGTTAGCCCCAGGGGTGGTGTAGGGTGCACTGATTTAGGAACACAGAATAACGTTGTGGGTCGGCAGAGGGCCTCTGTGGTTTGTGATATAAGCTGTATGTAATTTATTTCAAAATTCCTTTTTAGGAGTTGGAAGGTTAATGTTTTTTTTCTGGTTTTTTTTTTTCTTCATGGATGATGGGGATTGGTGATAGAGCTGTGTCCTTTAGTAAAGAAAATCTCATGTTGTGGTGGGATCCTTGTGAGGTCTTCAGTCTCTTGCTCTCTTGTACAGTTCATGTCTCTGGCTTTGGTCTCCTCCTGAAGGCTGCAGGTTTCATGTCAGATTTCATGAAGTGTTTTGTGAGTCATGATGTGGACTGATGGATTATGTGGCCCACAGACTCTTAAGACTAAGAAGTCTGCAGTGCCTGGCTGCATGTAGCAGGACTTGCTGAACTAGGTGGTCCCTTCTTGGCCTCAGATCCCAAGAGAGGAATTTTCAGCACAGGGTCTGACTGTTTCTTACTTTATATTGCTAAAACTGAAGTAATCGTGCCTTACATTGTTTAAAATACTGAAAGAACAACAACAGAAAGGCTGGGCCATTAGGGTTTTAAAGCTGTTTTAATATACCTTTACATTTCCAACTGCATTATACAATATTATTATAAAATATGGTCAGTAGAGGTAGTAGGAGCACCCTTAAGTATGCCTCCCATATTCTAACATAGTATTTTCACCTGTGTTTAGTTCTGGCCAGCCTTCAGACATTCAGACAAAAATTTCCAGTGTTTTTTCTGCTTCAGGCTGAAACATCTTGGAAAGATTTTCAACAGAAGAACTCCAACTGTTTTTGAAAGAATGCATTACAGAAATATAGAGATTCATCAACTTTATTTAGCCAGTCATTCCGTCAAAGTATTATTATACCTTCAGGGAGTAGAGAGGGGAGTTGGGGTGCTTTTTGCAGACCCATGGAAATTAACGCAGATTTACCAGCCTACTAGAGCTGGTGAAAATTATCTGCACGTGCTGGCAAGAGCAGGTTAGAGGTTTGCTGATACAATCATAGACTACTCCCACTTAATAAAATGTGCTTCAACCTCACTGGCCTCTTTCTGTGCCTGGGGTGATGATTATGATGGGTGGTACTGAACACCCATCTGGATAGCCCCATGATTCCCGCTGCCTCTGCTTTGTTGGAGGAAAAGATATCTGGGTGTTTAATAGTCCTCCAAATTCAGTAAAGCTTTATGCCAAGTCATACTTGAGAAAATAACTGAAAAATCACTACTATTTTACTAGTCATCATTCATGAGGTTAATTCTGATGAAGCTGAGAGTAGAATTTATCCTCTAGTCCATATACAGCTCTCAGGAGTCCCTAGGATGAGAGGTGTGATGCCCAAAGTTTGGGAAAAAGGTTCAAAAAATAACTTTGTCTTCTACCTTTTTTTGCTCCCAGGTTGCAGGAAGACTGCCAGGTTATAGGATTTTACTGATAATTCTCTGTTACTTTAAAGGAGCAACTGTTGGAGTCATGTCTTTCCATAGAGGAGATGGATCTGTTATTTTGTTTAAAAAATAGCTAAGCATGAAAATACTACACAGATGTTTTATGAAGCTTGAAATAAAACAATGAAACCCAGAAACTAATGCATGATGTCTTTAAACTATTGAAGAAGTCAGGAGAACAGAGGTTTATGACTTGAGGGTGATGGCAAGAGTAAGGTCAGGTCTTAGTCATTCTGCAGGATGGGAATGAAGTTGCTCCTGATAGGTCAGCATTATCCCAGTTGGAGTATAAAGGTTTAATGTGGTGTGGGTTCTCTTCTCCCATGTTCTTGTTATTTCACTTTTATAATGACACTGGTAATTCTTGCTTCTCTCTATGTCAAGCCCTTTTAAAATATTCACCTTGCTCAGAAAACAGAAGATGCTCCTCCTAGTGAGAAATGCTTTAGATCTTTGCCTTCTCAGTCATGGTCCCCAAGAGGCACCAGGAGTTTTTCTGAAAGGGAAAATGTATATTTGTGCAGCTGAGGTGAAAAGGAAGAGGGAAGCGCTTGCCAGCCTCTAGTGCTTGGCCAAATTAGTGAGCTAAGAAGTAGATCAGGATTGCAACAAATAATAATTGTTTGCAGAGTATAAATGACAAGATTGTTTTTACAATATTTCTGCTAATTTGTTGTGATAACCATGATGAAGAATGATATTTTATCACCCTTCAAACACGCTTTTACATTTCACACCCAAAGGTGAATGTTACAATGGATTTCCTAGCAATCTGTAGCTTTCATGATATGCTGTTTAGTATTTTCAGTCTATTCAGACTACTAGGGTAGTCTGTAAGGGTTGTTCATTAACACTGTCCATCTCAAAGCATGCTCCCACCAACAAAATGCAACTAGTTAAAACTTGTGGGAGTGGAAGTGTCATTATCAGTATCAATTTTATGCTCTTTATTTTGTAAAAAACATAAGTGTTGTTGGAGTAAACTAAAAACAATTAAGCAGTTTAGGACCCTGTGTTATAAGAGTTAATCAGTGTGACAAAGTATAGGTTTGTGTTCCTGCCAGCTGAATTTAATAGTGGGCGACTTCCTGGGGAGTTGGGGTGCTAAGGTAAGAACATGAAACTCCAGTGTTTCCTTTAAATGTTCATCTCTATGTGCCAAAATTTTCAATACATATTTTAAGCAAAAAAGGACTGAATTTGAGTCTATATTTCAGGTTAATATTTTGAAGTCACTTTCCCCCATCATTTTTGTTGCTTTTAATCAATTATGAATGTTCTGATTTAAACACAATTAAAATACTAGGCTATTTTCTTGTGCATCATGTAAGGTCCTAAAAATTATACCAGATGAATGTTCTGGAAGAGGGAAAATAAAATACTTGGGAAAATGAAAGGTAATACAGTATTTTCTGAAGTGTATCTTACTGCAGAGTGTCTATAAAATGTAGATCTCTAAGTGTTAAATTTGGTATCTATCACCAAATATGAGCAATAACCTCTTGGTAATATTGCTAGCTTTACAGAAAATCTGAGACTTGCCTTTCTATGTGCAACTTCTTTTGCTTCTTTTGTTAGCTTGCTGGAGAGTTTCACAGAAATCTTCCACTTTTTTTCTGCCAAACGTTTTCATTTCTCTGACAGAATAATGGCACTGTTGCTTTAAGCTCACAGCGTTGCTTTATATAGATTTGGCCTGGTTTACAGTGTTGCTTTAAATACACAATAAGAGAGTTCATCTCCCTTTCAGAAAAGGTTTATGACTGATTTTTGCCTGACTTGGAATGTTTATTTTCTTAAGTTGCTTCACTGCAAAATTGTTTTGAAATTGAGAGTCCCAGGCTAGTGATGGGGTCTGTGTATCTATTGCTTGTGCTCTATGCAGATCTAATCCCTTTGGCACTAGAAGGCTGTGGTTTTGTTATGGACCTCATGTAGATTAGGCTCAGTTCTGTTATTTCTGTGTCCCTTCTCTATCAGTCATCCTTTCTTAAAAACTGCATCGTTGAACTTATCTATGAATGTTGGCAAAACCATCAGAAGCCTCAGTAAGATTTAGTTACTGCTCCCAGTCCCTTGCAATAACATAGGCTTATTTTCTTTTCTCCATAACATATTGATGATGAATTAACCTTGAAATAAACAATTTTGGAAAAAACTTTTCCGCCATCAGGGATAATGACAATAAAGAAGGGATTCACAATAGATTGCTTCTGGATGCTCTTAAAATGGCATGCATCAGCTTTCTCAAAAATGTAAATCTTAAATGTGAATCTTAAAGTGTAGCCTCAGCTTTCTTGGTTGTCTTTTTCTGAAGCCATGTATTGATTATGTATTAAGTTGACAGAGGCCAGTGGAAAAATCCTTTCTAACCATGTACCAGGAGCTGTGTTGTATCCTGTGTGGTGGCTTGTGCTTTGAAAGTGAATAAATAATGCCAAGTATGGGAAGAAGCATGCACAGGAGAAGATATTATATGGAGCATGTAATTTAGGACATGGAAGAGAAAGCTCTGCTCCTCCCTCCCTGCCCTGCCTAGCCTGGTTGTCCAGTCTGTCCCATGTCTGCTTTCCTAGTATCACTTTCTGGTGACCAGGAAAAGGATTAGGCTGCCCCTGTACCTAAACCTGAGTTACCTCTACCTGCTACTTTGCAGTAGACCTTCCTGGACAAAGGAAAACAGAGCAGGAGGGTTATTTGTTTGAAATTCTCTGGAACTTAAGTCACACCCTGTGGGAAGGAGTTGATATCTACCTTGGTCACAGTGCAGTGAACAAGAAGGTCATGATGTGGGGATGCTTTCTATTCATGTGTAGAGAAGAGGAGGGGATTTTCACAGAAAGAGGAAAATTAGTCAGTCCTTGAGGCTGCTCAGAGCATCAGCAAAGAGAATTGTGGCCCTAAGGTCTGGTGAAGCATGTGCTTGTGGTGCAGAAATACAGTCAAGGGAGGCTTATCTGCTTTTCAGGGGTAAAAGACTCATGATTACGCTGAAGGCCAATCTGTGGCTCAAGAAATTTTAATGAGATCTTTAAAAAAGAGTGAGGAAACCTTTAAATAAGGTTTTCTCTTTGATTGTCTTCCTAGGTGGGACTCTGAAACCACTGGCTGGATGAGAGTATACCTGGTTTCAGTTGTGGTATGTGCTTAATGCTGTGTACATTCCCACTGAGTATCAGTGTCAACCCTCATTGCTTGCCTGAGCCAACTAATTCATGGCTACAGATCTTTGGCAGGGCTTAGCAAATGCGTGTTGAACCTAATTTATTTTGTAAAATCACAATAATTAAAAAAAATTTAAATAGATGAATAACTGAAATTCAAGGCAAGAGAGTGTGAGATTTCCTAAAGAATAAAGCAAAATAAAAAATACCTCAGATGTTTAAGACTGAAAGTTTGGGGTTTGTTGTGGGTTTTTGCTCCTTCTTTTGAAGTTGAATAAAGAGGAAAGTTGTTTAATGCAGAACTAATTAACACACATTTCTCTGGGGTGGAGTGATCTCTGTTCAGTCACACCTTCTCCAAGGTAACTCAAGTGGATTAATCAATGATCGTCTTTTTAATTAAACTGTTGAATAGAGAGTTAGAAGTTTTAGAGGGCAATCATTAGTTTTGTGTAGAATCAGTGAATTAAAGGAAAGTAGTGTTAACAAGATGTTCCTTTTTCTCATAGGATCAGTCAAAGGTTAGGAAAAAGGTCAGCACCTCTGAAATGTAAATCATCAACAAATATAAAAAGGTGTTTTCAAGTGCTTTCAGAATTATGTTTTCAAAATAGCAGGAATGGCAGGGAAGGAAATTACTTCGATTGTCCCAGACATACATACCTGCTTGGCTTTGTTCTGCATCTGACAGAGCAGTTAGGGTAGATCCTGAAACTCCATTTGGGAATGGGAAATTTCCTGAAACAAGCACCCAGGCACAGGGAAGTGACATCCAGTTCTTCTTGTCCAGATGGTTTCTGCCTTCTGGGCAGAGCTGCATGCTGTGACACAGCTCTGCCTTTGTGGGCAAGCTGAATGGATGTGCTCAGTCAATGGTCCCTTCTTAAGGGCTGGAGGGTTTACTGCCCGTGAGCAGAGCTGATGCTCAGTGTGTCACTGGGCAGCCTGGACTCCCAGGAGTTGATTATGTGCTGAATGTGTGAATATATACTGATGTGTCCAGTATGACACATGGTGCAATTAGGGTTGTTCCATGGGACTTAAAAAGCTGTGGAATTTTTTTGTTTGTTTGTTTTCTGTAAGCAGAAGCAGCTTTCTATGGTATTACATCTGATCTGCAGACTATCCCCAAATTTCTCCAGGGAAAAGGGTGAAGAAACAAGAAAATTGTGTGCAGCAAACTGATGGACTGTTGAAGAAACCTACAACACCTGCTACATGTTCACTGAGTGTTGGTTGAACATAGATGTCACAGAATAAGTTAATTTCTCTCTTATCTGATGATTGACAGGGCAAGGTCTGGATGTATATACTGTAACTATTCCAGAAAGCTGTTTGCAGTGGACGTCATAGGAGGACACTGTGCTGTACTTAGTTTACCTACAAATAGCTAACCCTCCAAGGAACCACATGAATAAGCATCAACTCTCTTCTTCCTTCTTGCCAGACCTGTTGAGGTTTGGTAGCATCTCATAGCTCCCTTTTGACATAGGAGGTGTACTAGAGCTCAGAGGAATGGAGGTGTCTGTAGAATTTGTTCTTGAATTGCTCAGCACTTTGTCACTGTACACTGGCTTTAACCAGGGGCTATAGTTTATAATGAAGATGTCTGGCAACCCAGCAAAAAAACCCAAAAACACCAAACAGCAGTTGGTGTTTGCTCCCTGCTTGTGCAGACAGCACCTGCCCTGAGTTTGTACAGCCCTTCCCAAACCAAAATTGAGGAACTCCATCTGTGACTTGAGGGGTGCTATTGAGTGTATAATGTAATTCACTCTTTGTTTACAGTAGATCTGGAAGGGCCCATGGTAGCTTTGTACTACGAACTTTATTTCAGCCATTTACTTCAGCCAGAGAAAATGAAAATGTGAATACAAGATGAATGACAAACAAGTTTTGTTACCATAGCACATACTGCCTAATCTATTCTGTTAAGACATTTGCAGCTATGCCTACCTGTCTATCCTTAAATAGCAGAGCCCAGGGTGTTGTACTTGCTATGCTTAGTGCATGGGATTTTTGTCCTTGTTAATGTGCAGGAAGCAGGAATCTCAGTCTGGGATGTGTGAAGTTTATGTGACTGTTACAGTAGTACCGCAGCTCTTTGTCTTTTCTACCCTTCTTTTTTTTTTTTATTTTTTTTTAAACGCATGAAGGATTTTTTAGAGTGATTCCTTCAGAAGTGCTTTTCCCTCATTAGAGGTTTGATGAGAATTGTTGGTCTTAAAAGACATGTTTTGGGAAAGGGGAAAGAGAGGTGTTGTAAGATCACTGATATAAGATGCCTGTTTCCTTTTAGTCTGCTAGAAAAGGATAGTTGAATGTGTAAAGCTCTGTATGTATGGAGCAACATTCTACCCTATAGGTTTTTCTTATGTTAAGCCTTATTATTCAAGATTGTGCAGATCCGAGGAGATGGGTATCACAGATTTGGCAGAGCACTGCTGGGAAGTTTGTATTCACCATGGCAAACTTCCTTCCAGATTTGATGGACTGCTTGCAGGGGAGCATTGTGACCTCTCTAAGAGGTAGCTTGCTGGGAGTGCTGGAAGCACTTCAGAAAATCTGGCCCTCTTTTCTGGCCAGGAAGTTTTCTTCAAACAGAGCAGGATATCATCCTTAATATGTCTCCAAGTAAGACCTGATTGGTAGGAAGCTCTTGTAATACTTTGCCATAAAATAATTCTTTTGTATCAAAAGTAGTACACCATCTGCCTGCTATAAATGTTGTGTTCTTGTTTCTGCCTGTTCTTGTCCAGATTGAAATGTTTTAGCTGTACATTTACAAATCTGGGATGAGTGTTAGTACTGTGAGGTCATCTGGGCTGTAATTAGCTGACAGCCAGCTGCATTCCCCCTGTAGTTGTGGGCCAGAAAAAAACAGGGGAGTCAGGCTTGCCCGTGAGGGCGGAGTTTGACTACATTGTTGAAGTTACATGAATATATTGATACAAGTCTTGCATTTAGCTCTATACTAGGTCTCTCTCCATGTCCATCAAAGCATTAGTAAAAAAGCCACATCTCTGAAGATGTGGAAGTGTGATTCCAGATGAAAAAGGAAAATGCTCCATGAGTCCTCTGCAGTGAGCTGGAACATGGGGAAAAAACAGGGCACTTCTCAGTTCAGGGATTTTGCAATCATGTAGGTGAGAGCAAGCCCAAGCCAGTATCCAAGTCTTTTGAGTTTTAGTTGCTGATGCTCAGGAACTGGATACCATGGTGAAGGAAGCACTGTGTGTCTTTGAGGAGTGGATCCATGCTGTGCTATTCTGTAGGAAAAGGAAGCATGACAAAAAATAGAGGCCAGGCACAGTAGCAGTGCTATGAACTTGGCAAAAGAAGATATCCATCACATATGGGTTACGACAGTGTTTTCTGAATGCATAATCATGGCACTTTGTAACCCTGCTCTATGGTGCTTGGCTTTGTGTCTCTTACAGCCACAATTAGGAAGGCTTTGGTGGTCTGTTCTCTAAATGTTCTGCATAGATAGGTATGTTCCTTTCCCTACCAGCAAAGCAAATCCCTGTTTTGTATTTGGAACTTTACAAGTGTTTTTATGGTAACAACTAAGAAAAATACTACTTACATCGTATTGCTCATGTTTCCTCTTGGGTGTAACTTGCAGTTTGATACTGCTGTTTACTTTGCTCACCCATTGTTAATTTGTTCATTTTGTATGGGGATTTTGCAGCTTGTATTCTTTGCTGTTCAGTTTGCATTTTATTTTAACAGAACACCCTTTTTTTTCAGTGAAGTCATTTTAGGACTTTGCTTTAACTCCACTAGTAGTCTTATAAAAAGAAAATTTGACAGCTTTAGATGGAGGAGTAACACCTAGTTTCTACTTTACATGTTCACATGTACATTTTAGTTCAGAATCTGTTCAGTTGTAGACTGACTCTGTCACCAGACTTTTCAGTAAGATCTACTCATGAAGCATGAGTAGGATAAAATTCTTGTGTTAGTTTTAATTCTGTGGTATGTCAGTTTAACTGTTGTAGAAATAAGGATATTTTTATGACAAGGTGCTGTGTGCTGTGAAGAAGCAATTTAAAATCAGCTTTGCCAATTTAAACATCAGAGAAAATATTATAATACAATCTGACACTTTGCAGAATGAAAACGACAGACTTTGTAGAGCATGAAGTTCTCTGTGCCAGCTTTTGGGAGCTCAGTTAGCCACGCTACATGTTCAGTGCAAATACACTGAGAATTGTGTCTATGTCTTCCGTCTTACTATTTTCATTTGGTTGCTCCATATTGGTCTACTCAAAAGCAGTGTCTGACTTTTCGAAGGCTGGCTTGGCTGGTGCAAGAGAATTTCCACAGGAGATCTCTGTAACTGATGTGCAGCTGTTTTTCAGACGTCCTGGCTGGGATTTGATAGAAGCTTTAAATAAGAATATGTGGAAATGGGCAATCCTGTTATGGTACAGGTACCATTTGCGGTATTTGTCACCACTGTAGAAAAGGGACTGTGATGGTGCTGGCCCGTTTCAAGCCACCTTTCCTAGTTTTGTGTTTCCTAGATGGAAACCTGGACAGCTTAACAAAAGCTCCTCTTGAAACAGATGGCTGTAATGTGTTGCTTTACTGGTTTCTGATTTCCGTTTCTACATAGAAGGACATTTTTTTAGCTGTTGTGTGTGGGCAGTCCGTGCAGAATGTGCAAGTGAGGTATGAATTGAGTGGAGATGTTTCTAGATGCTTTTTTTGCATGAGAATTGTAGGCTTTTGCATAGCAGAGGTTAATGATTTAGTTGGCAGTGCTTCGGAACAAACCCTTTGTCTAATGTGTCTAGGGATACAGGTGTTAACAAAACAATTTTTATTTTTCAGATTGCCAGTGCTACAAAAATAGAGACTTCCAGCAAAAAATTCTTCAGCTTCTGAAGCCTCAAGGACACCCCACCTTCTCTCTGTGCTTTCACTCATGATGCGGAGGGAAGAAGAAATTTAGAGAGCAAATAAATTATGCAAGGTTTGTTTGTTTCTATTTTGTATTTTATTTTGTTTATTTTTGAATGGTTAAATTGTATTATGAAACACAGGTCAAGATCCAGATAAAACCAGCTTCAAATTTGTTTTAGTCCCTCAGTCTTAATGTTTCATATTGGCTGAGTGCTTTTGAAGCTTTAGAGTCAAGCAATAGTGATCATTAGCACAGGGGGAAACATAGGCTATGTGAATTGTTTCTCTCAAGGCATTAATTCAAATCTTAATGCCTCTGACTTCAAAATAGGTTGTATTTACAAAACTTCAGTCCAGACAAGCCTCCGAACCTGTAAATAGCATAGATGCAGTTTTCAGTAATTAACTTAGCAGGGAAAGAGAGGGGTTTAGGCTTTCTCCTGCTCAGTTCAGTGTGTTGTGATGTGGTAGATCTATCAAAGGAGCGGGAATGGATGCCCTGTTTCTGGAGTAGAGTGTATCATTCCAGAATTAGACAGAAAATCACCAGCAAAGTGATGCCCTACTCTTGATGTCTCACTCAAAGGACAGAGTGGTGTTACAGTTTAACTCTAGTGATCACCAGATGTCTGTCTACTGTAGTTAGAAACATTGTGCATGGCATATGAGAGAGAGAGGTGCTTTGATTCAGGGTTTGAAAGACCTGGTGCCACTGATTTTGCGGTAGGGCAAGTTTTCTCCACCCCATTTAGTTTTGTCATCTGAAATAAAGGGGTTGCTTAGAGATTTTTTTAAAATACTTAATCACGATGTTTTGTAAAAGGCTGATTGAGAGCATTTATTCAACTTTTCAGTATTTTTAATTGCTTCATATTGTTTGCTGTTACTAATAGAAGAAATGCCACATTGTTGACAATGCTGTGCTATCTACTACAACATGTATGCTACTAGTTAACACAAAATCCAGACTTGTTTGGCCTTTGTAGCTGGAATTCACTGTGCAACCTCGAAAAAACCATCTTTTAGGAAGTTTAGGCCTATGGGCAGTTTGTACATCACAGGGAACATGGTTGGACCTCAACACATCCTATTCATCCTCATTCCCGAGGAGTTTGTCTGACATGATCACATCCATTGGCAAGCAATACAGTTTTCAGAGGCATTCAGTCTCATTCTGAGCTAGGACAGAATTGCTTTTCTTTCCTGAGAAAAAATACTTTGTGGCAAAATTGTGCTGAATAAACAAGGGAACTCTCCAAGTTGCAGAGTTGCAGGTTTTTTTCCCCAGACTGACACATACCAGGCAGATAACTATTACAGCTGATTGTTATATGATATTCAAATAGTTTAAAAAATATTTTGCAACCTGCTCATCTCTTTTAAAATCAGTATCTAATGGAGCATTGCTACCTTTTGTAATGACTTCAGAGTTATGCCACTTGAAGGGGTCTTAAGGCACTGATGCCACAGAAGTAAATATGCACAAATTCTGGTTTGGTTTGGGTTTGTTTGTTTGGTTTTGTTTTCTTTCTTTTTTTTTCTTGGTTATAGAGTATTTGGCCCATTGTTTTCTAAAACAGGCTATTTTTCATACTAGCTTATACATTCAAGGTGTATTATAAAATGAAAATTAATTTGCAGGTGTGATCAGTGTTCTGCTGAACATTACAACAGTCTAATAGGTCTTCTGAATTTTGCAGTTTCCCTCTTCAGAAAGGTAAACTAATACAAACAAACAACTCACAAATAGTCAGCTTTTAATTGATTGTGACCAAAGGATGTCTGTGAAGCTGTGCCATTGTGATGGATGCAACTAGACTTACTGTTTCACTGTGTTGTGCTATGCTCTATTGACACAGGTTAAAAGTGTCACTGAGATTTTATACTCTGCAGCACTTATAAAAGTCCTAATTGGTTATGTCAGTCTGTTGGGGGCTTGTGGGTTTTTTGGTAGTTTTTGCTTGTTTGTTCGGTTTTGTTTGATCTGTACCGGTAAAAGGAAGTATTGAACCTGATTCTAAAATTTAAGGACACTAGAGTCTGTTGGGGCATTCAGACCCACAGCTGTTTGAGTCTTCTGGTGCTTTTTGCCACATTCTAGTGCTGTGGGAAGGAGGCACTATTTCTTTCCTTGCAAGTTCTTCATCTTTTTAGTAGTCAGTATGTTTTTTTGTTTTGTTTTTTTTTTTTTTTATTTTATTTTGTTTCACTATGCCTACCTGCAGCTTTTCCTAAAAGCAGTGAAAACCCGGAGGGAGTTTGTCAGTGTCAGAAGGTGAATTTGAGAATCATGTGAAGACATGGAGGAGAAAATTACGGCATACAGATACCTAATGATAAACATACCAAGAACATCCTAAAATTATAAAACAATGTGGTGCATTAAACCTCCAATTTGCATTTTGGCTAAGTCATAGCTGCATTTTTGCATTATCCCTTTAATTTGGTTCTTTTAATTACCTGCTGACCAGTTCCTGTGGTGGAAGCAGCAGGAGCTATGCCTGCAGCAGTTTCCTGACAAAGTGGTTTCTATCAGAGAGAGCAATGGGATTCCTAAGGTTACTTTGAAACCTGGGATCTCCTGCTGTAAACCAGCAGACTGACATGAACAGGAATCTAATTAAAAAGTCCAAGATATTGAATAAAGCTCACAAATGCCATCTGTTCAGCTTTGCAGCCTGAAATTGTTTTGTGAATTGCAGTAGCAAGTTTGATTGTTCCCTCACTTACGTTGTAGATGAATTTTGTTACAGCAGACACTCATACAGGCAGAGTCATGCAGGCTCTGTTAGTGTTAGTAACTGCTTGGACATTATTAAGTATTCCAGCAAAGAATGTTCAAGAGATAGAGCTGGTTTAAAACGTAACCTCATGAGGAAGGCAGTGATACCCTGTAAGGCTCTGCACTGATTTACCAGCTTAGAAAAAGCCTGGAAAGTGCTCCATCTGTAGACTCTTGCAACAAATTTTTCCCAGGTTAAAGTAGTTAAAAGCAAGGCCTGTTTCTTTATCTCCTTTTATATATTTATTTATTTATCTCCTTTGAAAGTGAAAGTCTTATTCCTGTGGTTGATAGGATGAGAAAATGCCAAACAAAAGTTTGTAGACCAAGGAGGGGAAGAAAACCACCAAGTTTGTGATTGAATGATTAGGAAGCTAATCAAAGATGAAAGGAATATCCACCAGTATCTTCATGAAAACTATGGAACAGAGTAATCTTAAAACTCTTTCAGTAATATATAATTGTTTGTACCAACAGCGTATATGCAACCTTAATACAAAATGAAGTGGGACATTGAAGAAAGAAGCTTTGTGACTATTTGGGTAACCCCTGTGGCTGATGTTCAGGCATAGTGGGCAAGGAGAAATGTACAAAAAAGACCAAGGAAGCAGAAGAAAACCTCAGTGTACTCATGTAAGCCTTGTGGTGTGCTGCTTAAGCTCTGTATACAGGAAACAATTTCTTATTGACAGGCAACAGTAGATAAACTCAGTAAAACTGAGTTACTGATTTCCTACGCAAATCAGTGTGGTGTATGCATTTTTTTGCAGAGTAATACTGTAAGAAATATATAAGGCCCTAAAGGCTTCCTGTCTCCAAAGTGTCTATCTGCCATTACTGCCTACCCTTATTTTCTAGCTGTACATTGCTTTTCCTGTTTTCTTGGTGTTCTCTCTCACAGCCTTGTCCACTATCGCCCAGTAGCTGGTCTACACCATTAGCAAGGATCACCAGCCTTGCTAAAGATGACAGCAAAAAGTTAGGCATGCCTGACAAAGTTTAATGATGCTACCCTCCATCCATAGGGCAGCTGTCCCTGTTACATTATGTCCAGTTTGACACTGCTATAAGCTGGCACTGCTGATAGGATGCTGGAATGAAAGGAGCAAAGTGGCACCTTTCCTCTGTGGAGCTGTTGAAATCGTGGCCTGTGCTACTGTGTGAATGGGAATGCAACTTCCCAGGGAGCAGAGGGTGCTGATCTGTGGCCTCACAAGGATAACTATCAGTATGTCTGCGCTCATTCTGTGGCCAGCAAGCTGTAGGTCATCCATCGTGCTAGAGAGCCCATCCTCCTCCACTGTAACACAAGGTGGCTGGGGGTTGGTGTGTGTAGGTAGTGCAGTTCATATACAGTAAGCTTTACACCAGGTTTTCCTGGTCTGTAAGGTCAGGCCTTGAGCAGAAACAGTGGTGCTCTGTGTGTGAGCATGGGAGTAGAAAGAAGATTTGTGTTTTTATTTCTCTGAGAGGTGTTTTATTGAGGTCACTGTCAGTCTGGATAGATAACGTTCTTCCACCTGAGCCTTACCATGGTCATTAACAGGCTGTGGACATCCTTGTTTGAGGTTCTGACAGCTGCTGCTTTTTGTCTGCTCAGAGATGTACTCCCCTCCTGAGGATGAACTCTCATTTGTGCTCCACTATTCCAGTGTCCTGTGAAATCTTACATTGTAATCTCCTGGTATATTGTCTTCTACCTTGATATATCAGAGAAGTATTTTTTTTTCTTCTTAAATTTATGTACATCAAATATCCCTTACAGTCTTCTGTTGAATTTACATATAGAATTAGTCTGTTAAAAAAAAATATATATACTTTCATATTGGAGAATATCATATTTTCAAATCATTGACTGTGTAATACAGGATAATATTAAATAGGATAGTAAAATGGTCTTGGAAATCAGAGCTCAGAAAAGAAAATGGCAGGTAGTAGATATTGAGAATCCTCACTTCAAAACAATGTTTCTTCTTCATGTGCTCATGCCTTGCACAGCTTTGCCTTATAAAAACATTGTGGAAAATATTAAAAATAAACTTGAGGGGGATTTCATCACTCTAAAAGACACCATTTAAGAAAATGCTGCCACTTTGTATTTGCTGTTGCAAGCAAACTTGGTGTTTGCTCCAGTGCAAATGTTGCATCCATTTGTGTGAATTTGTGTTAATTTTAATTATTTTTCTGTCTGCCTGTTTTGGCACAGAGAAAATAATTATTGATAGAACTGAACAAAACAAGTGTACTAAATTTGAGATTTTTATAGAGATATCTAAAAATACTTTAAAAAAAAACCCCATAATGTATAATTAGATAGCACTGGAATGCATTGCACTTCTGTGTAGCAACACTAATCTTGTACAAGTTCATACAGTGCTGCACAATTTGTTTTCCAAGGGGCTGAGGCAGTAAATGTTGCTTCAACTCATTCATTGAGACCTCTGGTGAAAGCTTTGCCCTTCATATGCTGATAGAGTTGCTGTTTGGGTTGACCGGAGTGGGTACTTTGTGTGTAAGTACCAGCTGTCCTTGGAGTCCAGTATCTTATGGAAGACATTCCACCTTAAGGTGTGTTTTGGACTCATTGAGACATTTGATTCCCAGAAATGTTCTTCCTTTGAAGTCTGCAGTAAACCTGAAGAGGGGACAATACAGTTGCAAAACACCCTTTCATTTGAGACTGGAGCCAAATGCTGCCACTCACTCCTGCCAGATCTCTTGCACACTGGTCACTGAGGAATTCCTCTCAAACCTTAAAAAAACCCAACCAACCAGAAAACAAACAAAAAACAAACAACAAAAAAAACCCTGAAAGCCCCCAAAAGCCAACCCCAGTTTTAAGAAGAGCAGTGCTCTGAACAGAGTGACTGCAAATCTGAGTTTTAATGTTGCAAATCTGTTCCTGTACTATTCAAATGCAACTGGTGTAAGAGCTGCTGTGTTGTGTTTTGCTGGGTGTGAAACAGTGGGAAGGGCATGGTCCAAATCTCTGTCACAGGGAGTGATAAATCAACTACCCAAGCACTGAATCTTTGGCTTATTGGCATAGCAAAGGGAGGAGCAGAAATTGCATGATCAAAGACATCAGAAGTGGTGTTAAAAGCAATCATTTATTGTTTCAGTTTCTGAAACAATAGTTCAGAAAAGGTTCAAAGCCTTTTCTTTACCCTTTACTGCTTTCTGATTTGGCACAATTGATGAAATTCTGCTGCTGTTGAAGTTAGCAGAAAATTTGATATCAGCTTTAATGGGACCAAGATTTCACCCATGGTGTTTTAATGTGGTTTGGGTGTTAATACAGCATCTGTGTATTTTATGATTTCTTGATTTGTAAGTAATAGTGTGTTAGGTGTCTTTTTTCAGTTACCTGAAGAAAATCATATTTATTTTTACAGTGGGAAGTTTCACATAAATACAGTAAATTATTTTTGTCAAAACTTTTTTTTTTTTTTTAATCTACAGAAAAGGGAGTTTTTACTGGCAGACTAACTTTCACAGAATTAAAAAAATGAACAGTATCTTTTAACTTTTAAGTTATACAGTAGTAAAACATGTATTATTAGGTATTTCACCATGTGACTTCAATGTACTTAATGATAAAATATCACATTAAATCTTTTGAAGAAAGAACTTCTGTCTCACAAAAAACCAAAAAAACCCAAAAAACCCCCCAAAACCCCAAAACAACAACAAAACCCAAACAAAAACAAAACAAAACCAAACAAAAACGTGTGTTGTGGAATTACACAGATGTTCCCCTGCTAATTCCTCTAGTGGATAAGGAAAATAATTACAAGAAATAAGTACATTTGAAGTGTGTCAGTGTAATCTGCTTGTGTAGACTTCTGTGTATCCAAATTAGTATGGAATACTTCTGCTCTTTTTTTTTCCATAGACTTATAATAATAGTATAGAGATATCTCATATTGATTCTTAGCCTAGGACACCAATGTCAGATGTGGATTTTAATACATTGTTTAGAGATCTGCATATGTGACTTCATATGTATTATTTTCTGTGAAAAAGCTGTATAAAGTGTGGGTGGGAATTGTACAATATGAAGCAATAATGAGATAGTATGCTGAGATATTTCTTCATTTTCTGACTATTTTGAACTGGTAAAATTTACTTGGATGAAAAGCAGTTCTCTATACTGTGCATTCCGTTAAATCCTCATGAGGTATGTCCTAGCATTCCTTAATAAAATTCATGGTAAAATGTTATCGAGTTCATCTGTTTTTCAGGATGGTCTTCTGTTGCACATTGGCAAACCTGACTGAAGCACAATTATTTCTTTGCATCTGTTGATATCTTACTGTAACCTGAGTTAAGTGCTCTTGAGGACAGGAACTGAATTTCAGCACTGTCCATTACCTGACACAGTAGAAGCTTGTGGGAAGGGAACAGATGCTTTTGAGCATTAGAGCAGAATAAGACGTGGTAATGGGATGTTATGTGAATAATGCTGGGGTTAGTTCATAGAACCACAGAATGGTGGAAATGTTTGGGTTAGAAGGGGCCTTTAAAGGTCACCTGCAATGAGCAGGGACATCCCCAACTAGATCAAATTGCTCAGAGCTCTGTCCAGTCTGGCCTTCAATGTTTCCAGGCGTGGGCCATCTACCACCTCTGTGAGCACTTCAGTGTTTCACCACCTTCATCATAAAAAATTTCTTCCTTATATCTAGGCTGAATCTACTGTCCTTTAGGTTAAAAGTATTACTGCTTGTCCTACCACTACAGGACCTACTAAAAAGTCTATTTTAATTTTTCTTATAAGCTTCCTATGAGGGAGGAAGATGAGAAAGCTTTGGCATGAGACTTATTGTGACTTTTCTTCCATATGACCTTCTTTTCCCCAGCTGTCACTTGAGCATTCACCACATATTAATCTTCAGTTTTCTTGTTTTCACAGCCAGTGCAGGTCCCCCCACTCTGTCTGTAGCCACCGCAGATGAACCAAGACAGGACCAAAGTTAGTACCCAATAAAGCATGTTTCCAGGTGGCAAATAACCAACTATTCCATAGCTTGTTGCCTCATTCATCCTTTTCTCCTCTCAGAACCCAGAAGCCATGCTGGGAGAGGGAAGGCTTTTTGGTGCTTGTTCATTCCTTGCATCAGGAGCATCTGGGTTGTTTCAGGAGCTCAGCAGATTGCTGCACTACAGCTTAGGAAATGATTGTAAGATGTCTGTGTTGGTTTATTTCCTGTGTGTCATTTCCTGTGATATTTCTCCAGAATAGCTCTTTTTGTTACAGAGACATAAATCACCTGTGCTATAATGCTTCCATAGAAAATGGAGCAGTACATTACACATGCAAATGAGACTGTAATGCTGTCTACTAATGCTATTAAATATATTTTATATAGTGGTACATTTCTGGAAAATCAAGAGTGAATTCCTGTGGGAGTGACAAATTAACAAATTTATGGATATTTTTGTCTCATTTTGTGATAAGTCTATATGTATTTCTGTCTTTTTAAATGCTTTCAAAACAAGTTGAATTTTTAGCTAATGTTCAGATTCTCTAGCTTTTGCAGGCTGTAATTTCTTAACTGTTGCCCTTGTCCTCACCAGAATATTTTTCATTTCTTCTTAAAATAATGTGAAATTGGATCAAAGTATTAGCCAATAGCACAGGATTGGCTGTATATCCAGTATCTCAAAGTCAGTATTTATCCAGACTATGTATAGCCGATTGATTAAAGTGGTTTCAGTTTTGTGCAAGTCAAGAAGCTATTTATGTTTGTTGGAATAAATTCCATAATGTTGAACAAAGTCTTGATTATTCACAGAAGTTGGAAATGAAAAAAAAATTTGATTTCCAAGACTTTGGTAAAATCAGTAAAAAAAGATTTAGAGGAGATAAAGGGTGAGTGTCTTAACTTCTTTGGACTTCATATGGAAAAACAGAGAAACATAATCTTTTAAAAAGAAAGTGGCCAGAAGCAATCATTTTGATCATCTGGTATGATTCCTGAGTAACACAGATTGCATGACCAAATTTTTTTTTTTTAAAAACAAAAATTATTTCCAATATTTTTTTTAAAAAAAAAAAAAAAAAAAAAAAAGAGGAAAAGAAAATAGGCTTTTATCCTTAATAGACCACTTTATGATTACCGGATTTCTGTAATTTCCCCCAAACCTTGCTTTGCTTCTGCTGCTAATGGTCACTGCTGCAGGATGGTTCTCCGAACTGGGCCTGTGAGCCTGATCCACTGTGTCCCCTTCCAAGTTCTTGCAGAATGTGTTGAAATAAGCAGTATATGGTGCTTTACCAGCTGCTGCTTTTCTGCATGTGTTTTGACAGACAATGCACCCTTTGCAATTCCCTCCTGCTGAATTAAGTATGCAGCCTACAGGAGAAGATGGAGCAATTCTGCTTGGGGTAGCTGAGCCCCATCCCCCTTTTGGCCATCATTCTGCCTGATGGAACCCTCTTGTCCATGCATCCATCTCTTTTCCCTGACTTTTCCTCTGCCTTTGACTGGGGATAACAGTACTCCTTCAGCACAGCACTTACTGGTTTGTAATTGAAAACCCCCGTTCATTATGATAATATGCCCTGTGTGATTGTTTGAATATACTTTGCCAGGCAGTGGCAGGTGGCATTCTGCAATAAACAGCTTGATTTTTTAACTAGTTATGATAGCAGAAAATTGTAATAATTTCCCTAGACAAAGTCTTGGCATCACCAAACACTGTGGGGGTTTTACCACCATCAGTGGGATCTGGGTCAGCGCTCATCTACTGCTGCTTTTTCCTTTCTGTCCCTGATGCGGGCAACTTTGAGGGAAATTTGCCCTCTTGGGACAGAGATGGCAATCTATTTGTGTTGCTAGGTGTTGCCTCCTGAAACAAAGAGTTGGGCTTATTAACAGTCCTGGTCAGAACCGTTTCATTAGCTAAAATGTTGTGAAATTTTAATACCGAGGTGTTATAACTGAAAGGATTTGGAAACCTTAGTTACAGAGTCACTGCTTCTGTCTAGACTGCGGAAAGAAAAGAGTGAGTGTTACACTGTGAAGTGGCAGCTTGGTTTTTGGCAAGAAGTAACAAAATATTTTGAATGTCGCACAAAACACTGTCTTTGTCGTGAAGATCAAGTCTTATATAAATGCATAACTGCATTGTTAGCGAGTGGATGTTCATTCCAAACACTTCTGCAAGGAGTGTATGAAAAATTTACACTGTTTTTTCCCAAAATGTTGTCTAAATACAGAAAAGCTATTTTAAAGCAAATACAGTATTAAAAGGTTTCAAAGCCCTTAGTTTTAAGCATTATTTATTTGGAAAGTATTTCTTATGCCTATTTCATGTAAAAATTAATCCAACCTGCAGACATTGGAACAATGAATTTTTGTTCCATTTTGGCACAGTCAGTTACTGGAGGCTTTTAGCATCATTGTAAGGGGTAATAATATCATTTTCCTCTCATGTTACCCTTTTTGCTAATTTGTCTGTATATGTAACCTTCCTAAAGCAGCTTGGTCTTAACTGTCCTGTTTCTACTTAGAAAGCTTTCCCTTAAGTCTATACAAAGGTTTTCTCATTGAAAATCAAGTGGATTTATTTCTCATGTATTCTTAATGAGGCTGGCCAACAGCTGATTCCAAATCTCCGTATACCAGCATTTTATACACTGAAAGAACATTCTGCTTTCCATTTTTTGTTCTCTTTTCTAAAGATGTTTGTCTTTCCTTTTTCATTCATTCAAACTGCCTATGTCTTCTCTTAAAATAACTGAACAAAGTAATTCTATAAAAGTTCCAGTGATACTGATGAAAGAATTATTACATTTAATCATTTTAACAAATTAAAGAATATTTTATTTTTGTTTAAAAATTGCTGACTCATACTGTTTTGTGTCTATATCCTTTTAGTTGTAGTGTCATTCCTACTTCCTTCATGTATACTTGGAAAAAAATATTAAAAGAAAAAAAATAACAACACAAAAATTATGATTTGCACAAGGAGCAGCCGTGTAAATTAATTGCTGCTTATTTAAGGAAACTGTTTGAGCTACTTTTTTCCATACCTGTTGTCATCATGATGTTTTATTGTGTGACTTACTTGTGGGGCATGCTCTTCAGCCAGTTAGAAAAATGTGAACTTTGTTTTGCTTCACAGTTGCACCAATGTGAAAGATACAGGATAGAGTTGTTGTTTTCCCAGTAAAGATCAAGAATGTGTCACATGTTCAGAGGAGTTTATCACCTAAATTCAGCAACTTAATGTGCAAATGCAGAGTAGGGATATTGCCAGCTGAAGAAAGGAAGATGGTAGATGGATGTAGTTACAAAACATTGTGTTACTGTTTAATTGGACAATGGGGCTTACTTTTCCGTACCCAACTTCTACAATCAAATCTCCTGCCTTGCTCTTTTGAGAAGGAGAGCTGGGCTTTCAGACCTTGTGCTGATGTAGAGTTTCCACACAAAAATGCATTCAGACATTTTTGGTTAAGATACTGGACCATTTGGAGACAGGCTGTGCAGTATCGGGTGTGTCAGGGAGCAGCAGTGGTCCAGGGTGGGGTTCCTGTTGGCAGCTGCAGCTGCTGCCAGGGTCTGCCTGGGTCACCAGATAGCAGCCGGGAGCTGTTAGGGTATCTGCAGGAAAACTGTTCCCGCTGCCTCGCTCCCCTCTGATGCTGGTATCCACTGGAACACCTGCTGGGGAGCTGGTGGGAAGCCTCTCTGGAAGGTGGGATGCCCAAATACTCAGAGCAGTTGTCTGTTGAGTCAGCTGGTCTTAATTTCCTTAGAAAGGGACTTGACTGTTGCCGTCTCCCAAGCTCGAGTCTTTGAAGTGATTGCAGAAGGGTCTAGTGCAAGGAGTGCAGGCAGGGCCAGGCAGGCACCACCTTGCTCTGCTCTCCTGTATGACACAGTTGCCCGATGATTTGCATCACCTCTTGAATCCCTCTGCTTCTCTCAGCTGGTGGTTAGGACATGTTTGTGCTTGTCCTCTCTATTTTCAGGGCGACAAAACCCCATCAACTTGGGTGTCACAAGTACGTTTAGCCTAGGAAACTTTCTGAAAGGGGAGACAGTTACCTACAAGGGGAAAACTGATATTGATTTATTGTCTGTTTTCAGAGCATCCTTGCTGTCTCCATAAGGAGTAAGTAGTTTATATTCATTGCTGCATTTTGCTTTCTTTAATAAAGTGTCACAGTGGAAGAAAGGCTAGCTGTTGGAAGATTGCACCAATCTAGTTCTGATGCCATGGCAGAGATGGAATAAAGAAATAGAACAGAAGTCAACGCTCCTGCTAGTAGGAGTGAGCAGAGGAACTTGGAAGACCAAGTGTGTGAGTGGAAGCCCACGTAAACCTGCAGGATGACAGCATGGCCATCTGTCTGTCTTGCAGGCATGGACTCAGGCATCCTCAGTTCTTCTCATATGAGAAATTGGTAGCAAGGCAGATGTAGCAGACAGTGTTACCCATATCCTAAGGGCCAGGTCACAAAAGCTGTGTGAATGAGATAAGGGTGTGGGAGGAGTTAGGTGGGTGTTTTGGCTGGGGCTGTGTGACAGAGAAGCTCGCCTTTGTCAGGATCTAACCCTGCTCACTGCCCATGTCCTGAGCAGCCAGCTTCAAAACAGTGCCCACAGCAGAAAGCTTCTACAGATGAACCAAGTGGGGCTTGACCTGGCCTGCCATGTGTGGATAACTGGATGGGTTTTGGGGGCTCGTTATTGTGCTGCAGTTAGAGGAGGAACAGGGAGCAGAGGAGCTTGCAGGGAATGGGGGAAGCAGCCTTGGATTGAAGAATGGAGACTTCTGCAGGAGGGGAATGGGGATGGAGAATAGTTGTTTAGCAGATAAAATTTGGGGTGCTCATGTGAGAATAAGGCAAGATGGGAAGAGGAGAGGTGATGGACAAGAATAGCTAGAAAAACAATATGGGAAGCACAGGTAAGCAAATGAATATATGGTGTAGTTTGTGTTTTACAATTACCTGATGAGTAAAAAGGCAGCTGTGAGATTTGTCTCTCTTAGCAAAAGACAACTCTTGTGTGTAATTTGGACAGCTCAATGGCACCCCCTCGTTGCTCAGGTTGTAATATACCTACCTGAATTGCTACACCAGGTTATGTCCATAAGGTATAGAAATTATTTGAATTTTCAATTAGGCTTTTCCTTACAGAGAGGTAACTTTTGTGTAGTAATGCCTGTATGTGCAGATGTTTCTTATCTTCTTGGAAAAGGCAGTAGGAGAGTTATTTCAAGGCAGACAGGATACTCCTATCTGGTGCTCTCTTTTTTCAATTACTGCAAGATAATTGAAGCTGAAGAGGAGAGGCTTATTTCCAGAAAAGGCAGCTGTTAAAAGTGTCAGTGAGTATGTTCCTGGGATTAAAAAAACACTCAACAACCACGCAAACAAAAAAAGACCCCAACACAAAACAAACCTGAAACAGCCACATAGAATAGGTTTTATTTTATATTTTCATAGCAAGAGCAAGAGACGAGGCATGCATAAGTTCTGTCTGCAAGATTGCTCAGAAGAGAACAGCTCATATGAGCACCCAGCTATCTGACACTTATTTCAAAGAGGATGAATTAGCCTCTGAATTACCTACTGGCTGTAGCAGGAACTTGAGAGTACTAGTTAATTTATCAAGTTAGCTCTGATCAGAGAAGATGAGTCCCACCTTCTCCTTGCTTTAGAGGGTGCTCCCTTGTGCCCAGTGCAGAAGAGCCATTTGGCAGTGTCCAGGCAGCACTTTGGCAAGGCTTGGATTGTGTGACAGAGCTGCTGTCTGTGAGTAGGAGTGAATGCTGGCTTTCATGCACCATTTAGTTGTTGCACAGATGGAGTTAAAATGGCACCTCAGGCTGACTTCTCCATCGTTGTTTATGGCTTGTAGTGTTTTCAGGAAATGCTGCAGTACTAATGTTGCTGAGATTCTTGGATGGTGCCATTTCTGTCACTTCAGGAGCCATTGTTCTGGTGTGTGAAGGGCTGTAGAGCATTTGTCTGACACAAGGACATCACACAAATGTTTGTGCTAAGACTTAGTGCCTTTTTTTTTCCTAAAAAACCCTACAAAACCAAAAATCAGCCAAAAAACTCCATTTTCTTATGATGTTTTTGCTTTGTGATCTATCACTCTGTACTTCTCATAGGGCTTAACCAGTAGAGTCGAATCAAAACTTCTGGTTTAACACAATTTACTTTTTTTCTTTATGAAGTTTGAAGATTTCCAAGATGTAGTCTTCCAATGACAATGATTTTTTACAGACCACAACAGCTTGCTGATGTATTAGCAGCAAACGTAAGTCTGCACGTAGTGATGAGAACTTGATGATTAGAAGTGATCCAGGAGGTTCATGCATTTGTGGTGGGCTCAGAAGAGGAAATTCCTCCCTTTTTCAGATGTATAAAACTTATCTGGTAGTACTATGCACTGCCTTCCTGCAAGTTACTCTCGGTAGTGATACAATTATCAACATTCACAGTGATAGCAAAAACCTTCCCCCAGCATTCCTGTGAAGTTGTGAATCACACTTCTGCTGAGATGCCTCTTGGTAACTGCATGAACAATGGTGGTTACACATATTTAGGATGAATTACAATATGAATGTGAACACAGTGTGAATTATGATTTATCTTTGATTTGCAGAATATGTTATGTCTATTGAGCTAATGCTGCTCATAGAGAAGGGCTTACATGCTGTATTTACAAGAAAGGGTCTTGTCCGCTTATGTGGCTGGCCTTGTTAAACCTTCTTGTTAATCAAACTGTCTTAACAACCTCCCCCCCTCCCCAGACAGATATAAGTAATATTCTTTTCAGTTTGCTGTTGGAGAAGATAAATGTAATCAAAGATGCAAAACAGTGGTATTAAATCTTGTGTTTGGAGTCACAAGCTGCTTCCTGAATATGCGGGATTTTGAGCAAGTCTTTGTTTCATTTTTGCTTTCCACTTCTGTAGCTGTGGTTTCCCAAATAACTTGAATCCTTTAAAGTGAAATTAACCTAAATCCAGAATTTAGGTGGTTGTTGTAGGACACTGATATTTTCCCATTCACATGTACAGAAGTGGTTGTGTGCAAGGCAGCCTCTGCTGCTGGCTGCAACTGCATATTTGAGGAGGCATGCAGGAACTGGATGTTTCTTCTGAATCATTTGGAAACTGATAAGGACATCACGAGTCTGAATAAATGTGGTGGCTTATATAGTTTACTTCTGTGAAATACTAATCAAGACAATAGCTTTAACTGTTGTAGGATTTCCTTACCTTGTAAGATTAAATGATATAGTTAGGGTGCTCGGAGGGACAATATTTAGTTGGTAGGGGCAGCGAGTCTCCAGCTCTTGTTTGTCACAGACTGTCTGGTTTTCAGTACAGTTCCCAGGGCATTTTTGTCCAGTTTAGAGGGAAGCCTGAGTGGGCTGCTGGATCACCCTGAGAGTGCAGAAGTGCTGGAGAGGTAGCAGGGTATAGAGGAGCAGTCCTGGCTGACAGGCTTCTCCCTTGCATTTTGCCATAGTCAGGAGCTGGACATCTGCTGCTGTGGCCATGCTTTTAGGCCCAGCCTGGGGAGGTCTTTACTGCAACTCCAGCTTCAACTTCTGCCTTTCTTTCCAAAAGCTAGCTCTTGCCTTCAGTTATTCATATTAAAGGGGCTGTCACTGTACCCAGCGTTCAGCTGGCGACCATCGTTGGCTCAGAGGGTGCTGCCTTCACGTGGCTTGCTTGCGTAGTTGCCTGTTCCTAGAATTGGCCTGGGCTGACTTCTCTTCATTGGGAACTGTGCTCCTCGTGCTGTGGGGCTGCTCAATTAAACTGCAGAGGAGCAGGGAGGAGGAGGGGTGGGCAGCAACATGAAACATTTGCTTTACAGACATCTAAGTTTCGATGGAAATTGGAATTGAATGGTGGTACGCGCTTAATTAGGGGATGAAGAAAAAGTGCAGTTTTATTCTTAGTGGTGTATCTTGTGATGATGTTGTCATGGACTCATGTTGCCAGAAGCGAACATGTAGTAGAAGTTCATCTGTGTGGTCCCTGGGGCAGCAGGTGAACACTGTGCCAGTCGCAGGGCTTGGTGTGACCAAAGTCTTGAGGTGCAGCTGATTGTGTGTGCCCTGCTCTGCTGGGTCCCAGGTCAAACCCAAGTATTCTCTTTTGCTTCATCTCCTCTGTCTCCTCCTTGATTCTTCCACTCTTTCTCAAGTAGGTGGGCAAAGGTTTTTGTTTTAGTGATTGCTTTTGTTTGCAGATAATGAGCAAGGTGCTGTTGCCCTGCCTGTGTATCTACTCAAAACTCAGCTTCAGGCAGTGTGTTCTTCTAGCCCTGCCTACGGGGAAGAACTCTGAGTCATGTTTAACTATCTCTTCTTAATACCCTTTGATTTGCCACCACCTTTGCTGCTCAGCACAAGGCTTGACTGGCTGGGCTGCATCCCACACCAGCCAGGGAAAATGGCAGAACATGCTGTTTTCTTTCATGTATTATTTGCACTTCACAGATATTTCTCCTGCTCAACACCATGCAAAACAATGCTATTTTGTTGTCATGCTTTCTTTTGTCTTGGTCAAATGGTTGTGTTTAAGACTTGATTAGTTAAAGCATTCAGGTCCCTGTTGCAGGCTCAGTAGTTGTGTCATCATGGATTATATATAAATAGCCCCAGGAGGTTCGATTAGGGGGCTGTTGCCTGAGATCCCTGCCATCCACTGGAGATGCTGCGGCCTGCAGTGCTGCTTGGTCTCAGGGTGACACAGCTGTGCCCTCTGCCTTTACCGTCTCAGGGCTTCGCTCCTGGGATGAACCCTGAGAAAGGGCAAACCACCTGGGGCTGGTCAGGTCAGACCCTTAAAAACTCAGAGGGTGGTCTAGGCTGTAAATTTGAGTTAATAAACACTCTGCTTTACTGATGGAACAATGTGCAAGACCTTTAAAAATCTTTATTTGCCATCTCAATTGTACTACAAGTCAGTGTCACCTTTTTGGTTTTATTTTCTTCTCTCTCACTCTCTCAACCTCAGATTATTGCTGCAAACAAAGAGGAAATAATTCTGACAATCATTTATCGAAGGTAGCTAATAAAACAATGGAAGGATGTAGGCTGAAGCTTAAATGGGATATTGTGACAGATGTAGATGATTATTAACCAGCCAATGTTTCCGCACAGGATTCTAATCATAAACACAGCATGGAGTGAATCTGAGTGTATTAATAGCAAAGATTTTATGGAAAATGTGGGCTTTTTCTCTAACATCCCATTTCCTCCTTTAATTGATAGTGTGAAGCTTTCATACAAATAATTTGGGAAACATTATTTTGCGTCTCTGACATTAAGTACATGGTACAGGCCAGGAACAACATGTTGTGGAAGGATTTCTTGAAAAGGACAACTACAGTGATGCTTTTTTAGAGATGTGATCAGTGACAAATGCTAAACTTGGTGATACAAAAGAGCCAAGAGGCTGTGGCAGAGCAGTATCTATTTGTGTCTATAGTGACTTTGCAAGAAAGAGGAAGATATTATCAGAGAGAGATCATTATGCTGCAAAACTTGTGGGCTATGTTTCCAATTTTTCCCTGGCTTTCTATCAAATGTCCTCTTACTTACTTTGTCTCATATTGTCCTGCATTATGTTTTCGGAAATAAAATGCTATGTTTGCACTGTAATGGCTGGGTTAGAGTCAAAATACTCTAAACGTGCACCTTTCTTTCTGAGGCTCTGCTATAGTTTTGACCCATCACTCTCCTTTTCTAAATTTCTGAGGAGAGAATAAAAAAGTTAAACAGAAATTACCCAAATAGAGCAATGAAAACTATTTAACATCCTATACCTCAGCTCTGCAAATATTGAGTCCTGATACCATTTGCAAACATCAGCAGTTTGTTTGTCCTACAGCAGCTGATGTTTTCGAAGTGTAGAGTGGTTGCATGCATTGGGGTAGAAAATGCTGAGGAAAGGAAATATCATTATACTGTTATAATACATTAAAAAGACAATGTGATTGCCAATGCATGTGTTGTTTTTATAATAATTTGTATTCTGCCAGTATCAGCCAATATATTTCAGACATTTTGTGATAGGAAGGGACCCACCTTAGAATTTGAAAACAAGGGAAAATAGAAGAAGTTTATTCAAAAGATGTGGACAGGAACCAGTTTCTCCACTACTCATTCCCCTGCACTCCAGGAACATGGCATAAACTGTAAAGCCAAAGGTGACCAAAGCAGTACTGAACTCATGGTGGTTCCTAATGCTGCAGCATGTGTTTTCTGCAGGAATGCTGATGAATCCACAGCAAAGAATCGTACTTACCACATATGGTCTCTCCTAGCTTTGGAGGCTGTTTGCTGGTGGGTAATTAACAAAAAACTTCATTATTCTTGATCTTAATTGTTCTCCTTTTTCCTTCTTCTTTTTCTTCCCCACCCCCAAAGTTGTTGCTCTGCTAAAAAAATCTTAAATTAAGCAGTCTGTGCCAAGTGAAATCATACAATTATTGGCACTTTTGGTCTTTTCTTTGAATAAACAGGAGCCTTCCTGACTGCAGGGCAGTTCCTCAGGAATTCCTTTATGGTGAATTAAGCAGGGCAGTGATGAATAACTGGGAGCAAAGGACAGTCTGAGCAGCGAACCAAATTGATTACCTGACTACCTCAGCTAACTACTTTAGGGCAGTTTTGGATGGGACAGATATACTCTAAGGCATAGGTGGACCCTAATCTCACCCCAGGAACCTGCTCTTGTTAATATGTTCTGTCCTATTATCTGCTATGCCCGTGCATAGTTTAGGAGGGCCAGAGCAACCTAATGAATTAAGGGTTTGCAAGAAAGACCAGGAGCTTGTGTCTTTGCACAGTCATGCTCGTGGACCCCTGGTGCACATGGGGTGACAGGACATTACTGTGACACACTGTGCAGCCCCATGTCACTGTCCCTCTGCCTCTTCACCCTCTGCTCCTATGTGAGTGTGCTTGGGCCAGACAGCCGGTCTTGCTGCTGGCAGTTTGACATGTTGACCTTCCCTCTTGGCACATCTGTGATGGTTCCAGGAGGCACTGGCTTTGCCACACAGCCATTCCTCATCCAGGTGCTCAAGGGGTCCAGAAGCTGGAGAGTCTGGTCCAGCCTCCCCATGCCTGCACTTACTCCTGTGCTCCAGCACAGCGCACACACCTACCAGGGGAACACAGCAACATTATTTCACCATCCTGCTGTGCTTTGGGGAGAACTTAAAGCTTCTGTCTAGAAACGTAGAAAGCAAACTTGTGACCTGCCACATCTTGTTATAGGAGAGAACAAAGCATCATAGCACAGAGTGTTTTTGAGTGTACTTTATTTGGTAACAGCCTAATGTGCTCCCTACCATCTTGAGATACTTGTCTTTCCCAGCAGTCCTTTCTTTTATTTTTTTCCTTCCACTCATTCTGGCTACTGGGGTTATCACTGTAACAGCAGAGCATCAAACCAGTTTGTAGGAGTGTAGAGCATGATCTCCACTCAGTGTGTCCTGTAAAAAACTAGCGGTGTTGTCTGATCCCTTTCTTGAAAGGCTAAGGTGAATCAAAGGTTGTTTATTACATATGTGTTTTTTTTTTTTTAATTCCACTGTCCTTTCATCTCCTCTGAATGGTCTTCTGAAGGTTCATTTAAAGTATGACCCATTGTTATCAATCTGGTTATGTTTGAAGAGGCTTTGCATTTAATATTGAGTACTGTTTCCTGGTGAACTCATTGGGGACATGATTGAAGATAGAATGAAGAAATGGGATGTGGGACTCAGGATGGGAGCAGGAGGGAGTGCTGATTTTAGCTATTCCTGTTTGCACTTCCAGCTCACTGTGCTGCTAAAAAGCTACTTCAGCACTGTCTGGTATTTTCAGAGTTAAGTGGATGATGAAATATGTGATTTCTTTTGGAAACTCTACAGACTTACTGTGAAACAAGATTTGAAAAGGATTTGGGAGCATCCCCACTGTTGCTTTCCAAAGAGCATAGACTTGGATGGATGCATCTTGGTTCCTGTGCTCCTAGAGCAGAGACACAGTGGAAGTGGCAGTGGTCAGGCTGGGGAGCAGTAGCAACCCCTTGTTCCTTACCTTCCCTCTGAAAGAAGGAAATTCAAAGGGTGCCACACTTCAAGGGTAAGGGTCCTGTATAGCATGGAAAATCAGTGCCTGCTGGCAAATAATTTTTTTTCTGATTATTATTTATTTTTCAGAATTTTATTACTTTTTAAATTTTAAATGGAGTGTTCTGGGGGAAAGAGGAGGAGCAGCATGTGGAAGATACATGACAGCAGTCTCTCTGGTCCTAAGCTCACTCATAGCAGACTGGCATGCACCATTTGGATTTGCTTTCAATTTTCAGCTTCTTGCAAGCAATTGCTACTTCCCATGGCAAGTCTCAAGATAGCCAACAAATTTCCTTTTCTCTTGGGGGAAAGAGGAAGGGGAAGAATTGTGGGAAGCTGTATTTTGTTATCTTAGATGTATTAAAAAGAAATGAGTTGTGACACTGGCTTCTGCTTCTGGGATTAAATTCTCAAAAATATTCTCTGGGGCAATATGTTCTCCTCCAGTAAATGTTTAAGAGTTGCATCTTCATCAGAATTAAACAAGGAACTTCCCTGCTGTAAATGGCACATACTTATCTTGAAATCTGTTCTTCTTGTTAATTCAGATTGTGCAGAAAAATATGTGGAGAGATGGGAAAAGGGGAAAGGCTGGGTGGGAAATAAAGTTCGTAGACTGTCCAGATCCATTTTTTTTCTTGTCATGACCTGTTGCAGAAAGTCAGTCTGATGTAGATGTGCAGATTGCCTTGTACAGAGGTCACACATGGAAGAGTTTGTCACATGCTAAATTTTGTATTCAGTTTCTTTGCTTCTTAGTGCTATTCTTTGGAGAAACTTATAGAAGGAGCATGAGAAGCTTGGCTGGGCTCTGGCCAAGGAGTTGCAGCTGGTCTCCTAATTAAAGAAAAAGAAAATGATATACAGGCCTGTGGGGATCTGTCAGACATAGATTTATTGGGCAGGATGGAGCAGGACTTAAAGCTATTGCCTCTCCTCAGTCACCCGCTCCCCATACAGTGTACGTGCTCTGAGTTTCATGATACTTTCGCAGCCTTGCAAAAATCATCGTCTGGAGCACCCTTCTCTCCATTCTCCCTGGTTCCTGCCCAGTTTACAGCTCCTCCGATTCCAGGTAGTGGCTGCATAATGCAGAAATAACATGTAAGATAAATTTATTCATATCAAAATAAGAGATTCTGCACTCTTAAGTGATAGTCTAATTACCTTTGCTGCCTCCTAGTCCTCCTCAGACATCACTAAGGAAAAACACCTCAAGATTACCATTATTGAAAACAAGGAGAGCCTATATGTGCTGACTGCTGAAGCATCAGCAGTTGGAAGAGTTAGAAAGAAAAAAATCCCAACAGAAAACTAAAATCAAATGTTTCTCTGAAGTGAAATTTTTTGATTTATACTGATTTCTGCAAAGTTTGGGACATTGCCTGGAGAGGATGAGGAAGAGAGACCAGTTCATCCTGGGAGTTTCTGCACTCTTCTCTTGAAGGTTTTGCAAGGAATTTCCCACATGATTTTTGTTTATAGGGGGAAAAGAGGGGTGGGGTGAGGTGGGTGAAAGAACCTTACAAACAAGGTTGACAAAAATCTTCTTGTCAGTCATTTGTGCAGTTCCAGGCTTTAGATAATGTTCTTTGGACTTCTCACTGCTTTTGCCCTCCTTGTGTAGTTCAACCTCTCTGTAGGGTCTCAGGCTGACATATGCAGAGGGCACAGGTTTTGTAACAGTTACCTAATAATCTCACAATTCTGAGGACACAGTTTGTCCCAGGCTAATCTGAAGAAAATTTATAGCTGGAAGTGAAATCCTGGCTCTACAGGAAGTGACTTCATGCTACTTTTAGTCTAGCTGGGATTTCACCTTCAGGAATGTGAAAGGAAAAAAAAATTTCTTTTTGAAGGGAGTAAGTATCAGTTAAGCTTTAAGCACTAGTTCAAGGTACAGGACCTCAGTAGGATAAAGAAGTGTTAAAAGTTAAACTTGTGCTTAAAATGCCTTTCTGAGATTTTTCATAAATAGAAACCTGAGTGCTCCAGTTGTGTACTCTGGCTGCAGTATTCTGCAGTGTATGCACCACTCTAACACATGTTTTCCAAAGCTGGGAGAACTATTGCATATTGTGTCATTCTTCATTTCATGACACTGTTGATGCAAACCAGGACAGGAAACTGTCTCAGATCACAATATATCACTTCTTTCTTTTTTTTTTTTTTTTTGGTCTCTTCTCCTTGCTGCTGGAAGGAAAAAAGCATTAAAGCAAAAAAGGAAGAAAAACATACTTTGAAATATACGTGGATAAATGTTTCCTTTTGTGAGAAACTGTACACATTTTCTTTAGTCTTCTGTATAACATAACTCTTGATGACAAAAAAAAATTTAAACATTAGAAGTAGTGTTAAAAATTGTTTTATAGCTACTGTTTCCTTTTTGACTTTGCTGCCTGACTGATTACAGGAGAAGCTGATCAAGAGATCTCAGGAGTTGCAGTTCCTGGGATTGTCTGTTAGAGGAATGAAGAGCAAAAGAATAACTTTCCATCATGAAGTGTGTGCCAGTATATTTTCAAGTGTCCTTAAAAGACTTCTCTTTGGACATAATCGAGTGGATTCAAGGACCTGAGAGGCCAGACCAACAAAGAGATACCGGTCCTTAAGCTGTCTGTTTTTTTTTTTTTGTTAAACGAAAGTCAGCAGTTGATCTCAGTAACATTTCCTGTGTAAAAACTGGCTTGCCTTTTGCTGCTGGTTTGCTATTTGGGTTGTTTACATTAGGAAGCAGAGTGACCTTTAGAATTAAGTATTTCTTTGAGGAAGCATTGTTCCTTTATGGTGAATATATAAAGTTCTCCCTTCAGCAAGCAGCTGGAATCCAGCAGCAGGAGGCAGTAGGATTGATCTTCTGCTTTTCCTTAACATCCCTGTCCGCTTTTCAACTATCATTTTACTGAGACAGCACTGTCTTGATTTATCTCAGGGCCAGGACAAAAGCATTTCTCTCAATGACCTTGAATTTCTTCAGACTCCTCCATCTGCTGGTTTGATGTTTCAGGCTTGATGTGCCTGAAACATTGTCTTCCCAGCAAAAGCAGAGCCTAGCCCCTGACTTGGCCTTGCTTACAGTCTCTATTGGCAGTGCTGGCAACTCAAGTGCTTTGCTCCAAAAGCTGTAGATGGATGAAAGGCAATTATGTTCAGTGATTTGGGTTAATTTTTACTTGGAGTAACAATATTTTTATTTCCTTAGTTCTGGCAGGTTCATTGTCATGTAAATTCCGGTGTACATGCTTCACTGTAAGTGAAATTGATGCCTAGGGTATTAAGATGGAGCCCTTGAATGTTCTTTTCTCTGCTGCTGTGGTATCTCATCTGTAGTTGAGTAGTTAGCTGCATTGTGAAAATATTTGTTTTTAATCTAGAAAGTCAATTTGCAAGTAGTAGTGCCATGAATTTATCACTTCCCTTGCTGTATGAAAAGACATAAAGGGACTATACCCTGCCCTTGGTGGGGGGGGGTTGTGTGCAATCTTTCCTTCTCTCTTCAAAATTGAGTTTGTTCTGTTCCGGAAAAATGAGAAAAATAAGCTTTAGTCTTCTTTTCAGGTGGACATAAGATTGTTCAGAGTTAAGTGGCATTGCATATAACTGCTTTTGGGAGAGGAACAGCCTTGGAAAAGGAGGGGTTTGGGATTGCCTCCTCATGTCGTGCCTGTGCGAAGAGGCCCTCAACTGAGTGCAGTTATTGTACGAGCATGAAGCAGTAAATAGCATTTTGTCTGATTCTTATTATGCATTCTCATTACCTTCATGTGTGGCCTGGGAGGGAAGTGGGAAGGGAGGGCAGAGCAAACCAACCAACTTACCTCCCTGGTGGTAAACCAGAGTTTTAAATGTGAACTGATTTAGGGTAGGAGAAAAACAGACCAGCATCTGGCATGTCTGACTGCAGGCTTTTGCTATGTCCAGATCCTGTCGTTTGTGGAAATTGGGCTTCATCAGCATTGGAGGATTTGGAGTGACTTGTGTTGCCATGCTAAGGGTCACCTATGTATGGTAGTAGTGAGTGCATTAAGCTTATTTTGTACTGGCTACTAGTTGTCTTTCCAGAGCTAGGCTGGTTCTCCATGATTATTTACCATGCAAAAATTTTGTTTTGCAACTGAGAAGCTGTCATCATAGTTATCTTTTTTTTTTTTCCTGTATCAGTAAGTCACATTATAAGGAATCATTCCTATTTAAGCATTTGACTACTTTTAGCAAATTGTTAATTTGGCACTTGTGTGTGTGCATTTATGCTTGACGTTTTCATGGCTGCTTAATCTGCTAGTTGTGTCAAGTTCTATTTTTATTTTCTTTTTTTTTTTTTTAGATTTGAGTTATGTATAAAATGGATAAACAATGTATTAATTTTATTTTGTTGGCCAGAACATCTTAAATGTGGTGCCTACAAGAAGGGAACAGAGAAAGTTTATTAAAATATGTAGTTATTTAACTGAACTAGCAGAAGTTAGTTCAAAAGACCCGAAGAAGTGTGGCTCTGCCCTCCTCCCTTGCCCCTTCCATGCCACCTAGTCAGGCTGCTGCCAGTGGGGCGAGAAGCTAGGAATCAGCAGATCCCTAATGTTCCAGTACCACTATCCATAGACACAGGAGATGTCCTAACCTCCAGTCCCTTATGAAAAGAGAAATGATAAGTATGAAGACAACTGAATGACACCTGGAAGCCATATGATGTTGGCCAAAGAGGAATTTACTGTGGAAGAAAAGGATCAAGTAGGACAGTGATGAGTATTTGAGGACAGAGTTGAGTAAAAAGGTTAAAATTTGCCAGGTGGAAGATGTTTTTTAAAGTAAATAAAAAGGAGACACACTAAAATACATGGCCTGGACACCAGAGGCAGTGGTTTTGTTTTTTTTGGTTGGTTGTGTTTTTCTTTTTTTGTTTGTTTTTTTTTGTTTGTTTGTTTTTTGTTTGGTTAGTTGGTCTTCTTGTTTGTTTGTTTTTTTTTTTTTTTAATATAATCTTTGCACAATTGTCTTAAGTGCTCTAGACTCCCCCTGCCTTACACTCTACAGCTAGATGTTTGGTGAAAACTTTATGAACACTGAGCAGTCTGTGAATTTTGTCCAGGTTTTGACAACAATTTTATGGACTGATTAATGACCTTTGTTACTGTAGATACAGATTTCCTCTTCTGTTTGCTGGTGGTGTAAGTAAAACTTGCACAGACATGGCTTTTGTAATAAAAAAAGAACAACTGACCAAAAAAATAAAAAACAAGCAAACAACCCCCCCCCCAACCCCAACCAAACACAAGAAACTAACTACCCCCAAACCCAGGGATGCATTCTCTTAAGTGGCAGCTTCAGAAGAGAAAGCAAAATGGAGAACTTTCCTCTCAAAAAGCTGAAGATGGAATAATCTGTAAACTATATGATCTATAGGGTAGTGTCTTGTGGCTCTTAAGAGCTACTTATCTTGAGTGCTTAAAGCAGGGAAAAGCAGAGTAGATGCTTCCCAGTGAACCAGCAGAGGAAGGAGAGCTGTGCTAGTTATTTTAACTCTTGGTTAGGCAAATAGGATTAGTTATGGGGGATTAAAATGATCAGATATGAATTTTACTTTAATATAAGTAGGACAGTATGTCTTTGGGGAACCCCATCTGGTTTCAGGCATTTTTAGTGGGAAAATGAGACAATTTTGATACCTCTGTCATCTGTTGTAGGGTTTTCTGGGATGAGTGGGGGTTGCCACAATTTCAGTTTTTATTCAGTTCATGAAGTTCATGCTGGATTAATGTTCTGTATATAAAATACTTTGGTTTTGTTTTCCCACTTGTCAGCTTTACACTGTTTTCTAAAGGGACAGAGACAGCCTGAAAATTGAATGTTCTATCAAAGAATAAAGAGATCTTATAGTCCATCTCTTCACATAGCCTTCACTGTCCAGAAAAATCTGGTGTGACCATTTTTTCAGAAGGAAGTATGTGTGGTAGTGGTAAATAATGTAGGTGATTTACCTAAGTCATGAAAATCTTCCATGTGTTCTTGAAATGCAGGTTTCTCAGTTCCCTTGTGTTCCAGGGTGCTTCATCTAATATACAGAGAAAGCAGAGAAACAGATGAAACTGCATGAAATAGGTGAATTAAACTCAGCAAAACAGGTTGGTTGTCCTTTTCTCCAGCATGTCGTTGTTTGCTTCAGAATAATTGCATTGATTTAATTGAAGTTACACCTGATATAAAGATGATAATTGGCATTGTACTGGTTGTCTTTATTTGTCCTGCACGTGGACTTGTAGGTGTTACCAGCCAATTTGCTTTAAAATACAACAGATTTTTTTTTTTTTTTAATGAATAACCTAATATTCATTTACAAGAAAAATCTTACATATGACCTCATGGTTTAAACTTAGCCAAACATGAATTTGTGGGGTTTTGCACTTAGTTTTTCTGAGAAGGGGCTCATTTTTTTGCTGTCTTAGCCCCGAGTTCTGCTATTGACCTGGAGCCTGCAGGATAAAATTACTGTTTCATCTGTCACCTCATTTGGATGCTAAATGGCTACATCACCTCATAGAGTAAAAAACCAGCAATATAAAACAGAAGAAACAATACTGAGTGAGACTTGTATTATAAGGGAAAGTGAAAGGACCTGGTGCTTCTAGTCCCTAGGGAGGGGAGAGGAAAGAGCAATACAATGGCTGAGCAGTACAAGCCAAGCACAGGAAGAAAGTTGCTCTTTATGGGCTTCCTAAGAGTACCTACATAAAGCTTGGTGTAGTATGAGAAATCCAATAATACAGAAAGAAACAAAAAAATTATAGTTCTAAATATTAATCTGTGCATAGCAGAAGAGCCACACAATTCTTTTCTCCAGGGAAATTGTATTTCCTTGTTAGTAAATAGTACTTTTGGGGTCATCAGATAGTCTGTTTCACAGAATAACAACACAATGTGTGTTTCTTAGTCCATGTTGTATGCTCGCCAGAAATACCATCCTCTGAGTCTGTGTTCTGAACTCAGGTGTTTATTTAACACAGCTTCCAGTATTTTTGAAAGACTATTCTCCATGATAATAATATTTGAGACAAGCTTGATTATAACTTGTTCTTATTTTCTCAACCAATAAGAATAAATGACAGAGGCGTGACCAGATCTGCTGCTTCCACTCCATTCTTGAACAAAAAGTGATTAAAATAGGGAACATCTCTCATGATCCTTCTATCTTGTGCATTCATTTATGCTAATACAAAGCATGGGAAACGTGCTACATACCATGATAGGTCAAATTTGATGCTCAGCCTGCATTTGCAAAATAAGAGGTAGTCTTCTGTAGGGACTGCTTGGAAGGGATATGGATCTCTTTCAGAGGAACAAAGTTTGAGCTGTAGTTCTTTCCGTAGGAAATACACATGCATCCAGTTGTGTTTGTTCATAACTCCTTGTATTTCAGAGCCAAGGAGAGAAAGATATTTTGCCTGTTACTGCCAAAGAATGTGCCGCATGTAGAGTAGCTGCTTTCTTTCATCATCTATAGTGGCCATCACAGAAACCTGTTGGAAGCAGACTTGAAAAAGGGCACTAAAAGTTGGTGAGCCAGTGAGCTACCTTTACTAGTTTTGGTTCATAGTGATGCTGGACTTCTTACCAAGGCAGAGGGGCTTTGGCCTTGTGGAGAGCTTGGCAGCACAGTTCTTGGCCAGAAAGCTCTAATCGAACTCCTACCTAGGGACTGGCCAGCATCTCCATTTTTCCATTAACCTGTGGCTAGCAAATGGTGATAGGTGTTTGGCTTAAAGGCTTCTCAACCTCTGCTGACAGAAAGTGTGAAGATGAGTTTCTGGTTCCCTTCCATCACTTGCATGTTTCTGTAAGTACTTCTGAATCTCACCTTTTCTGCAGTAACAGTTTTCTTAAGCAATAATAGCAAAAAAATCCCAACAAAAAACCAAAACACCAAAACCCACAAAAAAACCACAAAAGCAAAACCCAATTAAAAAAAACCCAAAACACCAGACAAGCAGTCCTCCTGCTTTTCTGTCTCTAAACTCTGGTCAGGTCACACCTGGAATAATGTGTCCACATTTGGGTTCCTCCATACAAGAGATAGAGGTACTGGGGAGAGTCTGATGAAGGGCCACAAAGATGATGAAGGGACTGGAATGCCTCTTGGATGAGGAAGAGCTGAGAGTTGGGACTGTTCAATCTAGAGAAGAAAGACTCAGGGATCTCATTAAGGTGTAGAAATCCCTGAAGGGAGAGTGCAAGGAAGATGGAGTCAGGCTCTTTTCAGTGGTGCCTGGTGTCAGGACCGGAGGCAATGAGTGCAAACTGAAGCCACAGGAGGTTCCCTCTGTAAAGCAGGAAACACTTTTCTTTTACAGTGAGGCATGACATTGGTTAATTGACTGTTCTCTTTTACTAGTAATGGAATTGCTCATAGTTTAAATCATTTATTTGCATTTACTTTGACCAAGCAACAAGGAACAAACTCAAAAATGTTTGTCATCTCTGCAAGGTGTTAGCTTTGTTGCTGTAACAGCTACAAACTTCATAACTGGAACTGACCTGGTTTATTAAAACTGTTGCCACACCATTGTAGTTTTGCTCAGTTCTATGAATGCTGGTGGGCCTAACAAGTGTTCCCACTAGAGAGGGCTTGCTGCCTGTCACAGACGTTGTGCACTGACAGTTTATCTTAGCATTGCAAATACAGACCACCACATGGAAAATCAGGTGCTCTACATTCTCTGTGTATATATTTATCAATCTCATAGTTATCATCCATAGTACTTTGTTGTTGAAGAATGGTAAGTTACCAGAACATGTTAGAGATCTTCGTATAGAACTTTTTTCCACAAAAAAATTCACATTTCAAGAAAATAATTGTATCAAACACATGATTTTTGAACATTTTTGACTACCTCCACTTACTAAAAGTAGCATTTTGACCAGATTAAAATATTACACTGGAAGCATTTTGAAAAATGCAGAGCTGAAGGGCAAAGGAAACTGTGGATTTGATTTATTGCAGACACAATTAAGTGAAACCTTTAGATCTAGACATTCCTAATTTTTGAATATTGTTCAAAGTCTAGGTCCAGACATGAATCTTGCATTGGAAGGTTGACCAATTTATGTATATCACTGGGGGATATTTAACAAGGTTTGGTTGGACCTAGGAGGTAATGACTACTTAATACTTTTGATGAGTAGAGAAGAGTTAAGGATTTCGTGGGGATGGTCCTGAGGTCATCTTGGCTTTCACAAACACAGCCTGCAAGAAGACGTTGTAGAGTGTCTCATATACTGCAAAACTAATGCCAGCACTGATAAACTCAGTATGTAGTCAGTGTCTTGGGTGAACAGAGTATTCTTTTTCTGTGTTTAGCACCATTAAGATGATAGTTTGCTTAATGTAAACTTTTCTTGATTTTATTTTTTATTTTAATTTTTTTCTGCAAATTTGAGATAATAAAGGTGCAGTAATCTGAATTTAAGCTAAGACAAGGGATATGTTTCAATATGTTGTCTCAATGTACCTTGCCAGCTTATCATAAAACCACGAATTAAATACCTCATATTTTAAGGGCCATTCTGAAATGAAAAGCAGGGATTTCATCCTCTAGGTGCTTTCACTGCTTTTGACCTGATCCAAAGCCCACTGAAGTATTTCTATTTGTGATTGGCTTGGATTGGACTCTATCTTGGCAATGTGATTATGTCAGCAATAATATTTCAGGGAGCTGAAAAGGCAGCTTGGTAAGGAGGGAGAGAGCAAGCAGGACTCAGAAATCACTGCCACAGAGTAGACTGTTCACACAGGCTTGAGTGTTGTTTAGAAAGCATTGAGTACTGCAGAAAACCAGATCTGCTTCAGCAAATTGCTTATGGATACTGAAGTCAAAGTATCTAAACATTGCTTTGTGAGTTGCATTTACTGCAAATGGAGTTAATGTTTCATTATATTTGGAAAAATACTATAGAATTCCCCTCTGGGCCTTGTGGAAAAAGTGAACCAACAGGAATGTTAGTAACCCCCTTCTCAGATGCCAGGAAAAAGGGAAGAGTCCTTGAGGCTGCCATAACCTAACAAGATATCCTGTTGAGGTCAAGAATATTTTTTACTTCCCTGATCTTTCTACCTCAGGCACAGAGAAAGGAACTTAAATTAGTCAGAGAAAATAGAAAACACAAAATGCCAGTGCTCTGTTTCTTAATTCACGTAAAACTGGGATACAGATGGGGAGAGGCTTGTGTCTGTCCTGCAATCTTTATGGTTGCAGGGAAAAGCCGCCTGCTCTGTGCCTGAGAGCTGGATGGAAGTAGGGCGACCATGCCTGGCTGGCTTCACACTCAGGAACGCAACAAGGACTGGGCTGGGACCAGGGTATGCAAAATTTTACAATGACCCAGACATTATGAACTTCTGCACGTTGGGATATTAAGGATTACATCCTTAAGTGGCTTAGCTTTGAAGGCAGTAAGTATAGGCAGAGAGGGCCCCAGAAACCCCTGGTCCCTGATTCTCTTTTGTCCCTGAGCTGGGAATTAAGTCCAGCTCTGCTGCCCACCACACAGCTCAGACTGGAAGTGGGAAAGGATGCCCAGTACACACCAAGGGGAAGAGGAAATCCCTGGCCACATGACTTTGCGCAGATGGTCTTAGGCTTCTCACATAATCCTGTGCTTTTGTTTCTTGGGAGAAACCCCGCCTCTCCTTTGCCTGAGTGTAAGCATGTGTAAGAGGCTCAGTGGGGGAATCTTGCTGATTTAATCATTCCTTACATGTTGTTTGCCTGTGTATGGAACAATTGAGCCCGTAACAACCAATCTTGCACGCTCTCAAATAGGAAAATGCTGTGTATGATCTAAGCTGTATGCTGAATGTGGCTATTGGAAATGAATTTTATGGCTGAATAGGCCAGCATCATGTTGTCTCTTTGCTTTTTTGAGCTTTTAGTTATTTAATCACAATGTCATGCCGGCAAAATATTTTATGTTTTTCCATTTAGCTCAATGACTTAATCTTCTGCTTCTGGAAATGTTTATATGCAGATGACAAAATAAAGATTTTTTTAAGTAAACTGGTGGCTTTTTGATCATGTTAATTGAAAGGCTTATCTTTGTGACATCCTTTTAAAGAATAAGAAAGGAATTTCCTGAACTCCTGTTATATGCATTAAGGTAAATAATTTTTACTGTTTCTTAGTCATATTGTGCTTGCTTAGGAACAGAAGTAATAACATTAATTTAGAAGTGTTCTCCTTTTACTTGCCCTTCCATCCCATTGACAATTCCCAATTGTTGTGTTCGTATGGTACTCTACCAAATATTTACATGTCTTACTGTATAGCCTTTGAATGCATGTGTAAATCTCTTTCTTCTCACACATGGTCTGTGTTTTGGTAAGTCTATTGCAGGCATTCCTAATTACTGCACTAACATTCCTTACAAAGTTTACTTTAAGAGCTCTGTTCAGGTCTTAGGGTTTTGAAGACATTCCAAATTTTAGAGGTCTGCTAATTCTGTGAGGAAAACAAGACAATTCTGTTGATTGTAAGACTTGCATTTTTTCCCATGATGAGGAATGCTAGAATTAGGTGAGATAATTACTGCAGAGCATGTTTGATTGCTGTTAAGTGACTGAGATGTAATCCATCATAAGTAAAGCTGCTGTTACTAGTAGTGTTCCCCTTAATTTCTATGTATATTAGAACTGTGAACAGGTTAGAAAGATCTGGCTCTTTAGGTATGAGTGTCATTTGTCTGCAACCTCTGTGCTGCTATGGTAGTTTGTTTATACCTGTCATCTATCATATTGCAGATGAGAAGGAAAAAATCAATAAATAGCTATTTTGCCTCCCACTAACTTCCCATATGTTGAGATGCTTCGAGTTGCTCACTTAGCATTTGGGTTTCAAACTGTGTGTTTCATTTTCTTCTTTAATGTAATTTACTCCTCTACTTAGTTTTGTAGGTGTGGTGCTTATCAGCAACACATACCCTCTTTGCTCAAACGGAGGTTTTTTAAAAATGTTGAGATGATGCATCGTGGTGCGTGTATTTGTGGAAGCTGGCACCCTCCATCTTTCGTTGAACGGTGGGGATAATAGAACCTCTTGCCTACTTAACTCATGTGATTAAAATGGAACACATTGTGATGTTCTCCTCAATTAGCATGATCGGCTCCCGGGGAGCTGGCTGGGGTGGTTCGCATTTTCCTCTCTAATGAGTAGAAAGAGTCTTTTGAGAATTGCTAAATAATTCAGACCATTAGGAACCTGTCAACTTAAACAATGCTCTCTCTGACCAGAAAAATGGTTGTGAGCAGTTGGACACCCTGGCAGATGTTGAACTTGTTCTCATTGTTCGCTCTGCTTCAGGCAAATAGCTTTGCAGCCGCTTGCGGGATTTCTGCGTGGCTCTGTTCACACAGTTCGTGCGGGTGTAAGCAACACATGTTGGCCAGACTTCATCTAGCTTTTATACCCCTGTATTTCTTTTAGTTAATTTAACGATACTGTAATAAGCTGTTAATATTGCCATTTGCCACTTTTAGTACGTTTGCCTGCCAGCCATAATGAGAAAACACAATCAAGACTTAAAAAAGAAAAAAAGACAACCTCCCCTCCCCAAATTTGACTTCTTTAATATTCCTTTTGTTGTGTTAACTTCTTATTTTGCGTTTTGAAGTGTTTCTTTACAAGCAAAATGATTGGAAGTATTGTTAAGCAGAATTTGCTGTATACTCATCTAACCCTAGGATCTGAAACTTTTGGGGAAACATGTGTGTATAAAATCAGATGCATATGCAGGACGACTTCAGATAAAATTCATTATAAGACTTATTTCATATGCCTTTTGGTTCGTGCTATTGAAGCAAACAGTTTTTTGACACAATTTTCTGAGGAACTTTGCCATACTTATCCTTCTGTAACATTTATTTATGTCTGCAGATTTTTCTGATTTAATCAATGAATGAATGATTAGGATTTTAATGAAAAATTATTTAATAGCTTTTGTTAGAAAACAACCCCTTAAATCTTCCTGACCCCCGGCAACTGTCTGTGCTTCTGTCTTGAATGGGTGATAGCAAATAGTTGATCTTGCACAAGGAATTAGCTGGTCTGTTGGATCAGGTAATGGAACAAGCAATGGTAGTAGCACAATGTGAAGTAATGTGTGCTTTGTAAATATTTATGTTGTAAGATCTCCTAGTATATTCTTCTGACAAATGACTCCCCCTTAAAATATTTTTACATGCTTAATAGGCAAGGGTTTTTTAATTGCATGTATGAAGGCTTCAGTTCTCATTTTTCAACCTAATGCATTTAAAAAACCTTTCCACTCATATTTTTATGAGATTTGTCCAAGCTTTAGATTTTTGTTTCTGCAAAGTAACAGTCTTAAATTGAGAACATTTTTACATGCACCTATTGCAGTTAAAGAGCTTTTAATTATAGCTTGGAAGATACAACTACCTAGTTAACTAAAATTTATTACTGTCCATATTGTATTGAAAAAGTGTATTGCTGAAGTAGAGTACTTGTCAAAAAAGATGCATCAGTTCTGCTCTATTGATATTGGAAGTATTTTCCCATCTTGATCTTGTGTATCAGTATTTCTCTCTTTGTTTTTCAAAAATGAAGCTTTTACCATAAATTCTGAAGAAAAAATACTATTGAAAAGTGTGCGCCTCTGAGGCCGTGCAGGCTGAGCCCATCTGTTGAGGTAGGTGCTGCTGCTGCTGAGGGCAACCTTGTTCTCAGGGGTTAATATGAGTGACTTGTTCATCTCAGAAATTGCAATGAGAACCCTGGCAAAACAACTCCTCATTTTATTCCTGAGCATGATATTATGTGGTATGGGATATCCCTTTGGTCAGTTGGGATCCGCTGTCCCAGCTGTGTCCTCTTGCCCATTCCAGCCTGCTGACAGGACAGAGTGAGAAAATCAGAAATACTTGATGCTCTGCAGGCACTGTTCAGCAACAAACAGTGGTGTGCCATCACGACTGTTTTGGTCACAAATTCAAAACACAGCACCATAGAGCCTACTATGAAGAAAACTAGTTCCATCCCACCAGTTCCAATGCAGGATTACTGATGGAACATTGCAGGCCAGGCTTCTTGCATCCAGCATGCTTTGTCATTGAAACCAAGGAGATAGGTTTGCTGCATAATTCATCTTTTTTTTCCCCTCTCCTAACTTCAAATTTTTTAGTAATACTTATGCCACGTGCCTTGCCCATCACATGATCATGCTTTATCTGTCTTCATTTAATTACACTGAGATTAATAAGACAGGCACTAAAAGCACTTTGGTTCCCCAACTATTCTCTGTAACACTTGAAAATAGATCATAACCACAAATAGTAAGCCCTTGTTGACAGCAGCACTAAAGAACCATGCAACATAAGAGTAAAGGAAAAACATCATCTTGCTTTAAATTAGGTCAGCTGGGGTTTATTGCATGCCTTAAATGTCAGTGGATTTTCCACATTTGGACACTGGGAAAACCCATTTGAGGGGAGCACAAAGTGCATGGGGAAGCAGCCCCTCACTTCTGCTGAGCTGGGCAAGGGCACACTAACTGCACAGGGAGGTGAGGATGGGGATCATCCCTTTGGTCTCTTTTATTACAGCATTTCACAGGGAGCATAGGAGACTGCCAGATAAGTAGTATTCACCGAGGGAATTGTAAGTCTCTGTGATAACTGAGAGTAGAAAATTGTGCTTATGTACATCACGTTTTCATTGCTTAATATCTATTCTGACCTATAGTCAGAGCTGTTAGACTCACACTGATGCTGTCATTCAGTAAAAAATGGCCTGCTTTTGGGCAAGCACGAATGGGCTAACACACAGGCTCCTGTTTACTCTTTTCCCAAACTCCTGTGAATCAGAATTAAGTAACAAATTACTTCCATCATTTTTGTCTTTTTGCATCTGAGAAACATTTGGAGGTAAGACTAGGAAGCTGAGTGCATGAGCACTGCTTTGCAGAAAGTTGAATTCTCAGAAATTGAACTGACATCTTCTAGAGGAATTTCATGGGGTGTAAGGTTTGCCTTCACCACTGGCTCAATGGAAGACCACTGTGTTTCTTGTGCAGTTCCCCTTCAATGCCAAAGATATCAGGAATGGACCTTAAGTACAGTTTGATTAGAATATTTTTTAGTAGATGTTGCACAATTCAGTCATGAGATAAATAATGCTTTGAAATACATATCTGGTTATTATCTTGTTGGCAATAACATGCAATTATTTTTAGCATTGGTTACACTTCATGTAGCACAGCTTCCCAGATTTCTTGAGAACTCCGTTAGAGGTTTCTGATTTGAGAAACTAAATTTCCTACTTCAGACTTCTTTAATTCCTACACAGATCCTGTTTCAGAGAGCATGGGAACATGCTTTGGATTTCATGGGAAGATTCTGTACACATCTGCTAGTCTGTGGTTAAGCCATGATCAGCAAGATACTGATATCTTTCCACATGTGCCCATCCAGCACCCATCTGTGGAGTATTAGTTGAGGGACCTTATGGACCCGAGGATTTTCACACAGCTCAGCTGTATCAGTGTCAAGAGGGCTTGGTAGGAGAGTGCAAGAGGCAAAGCAGAGAGCTGGTCTTTCAGAAACAGACTGGACTGTGTCTAGGAAAATGTATCATATAGGGGTGGCATATCTGTATAAAAGTGGGCTGACTTTAGGAAAAGGGGTGTATCATTGTCTCTGCATGAATGCTGGGAATATGTGCATTTTCTATGTTTTTCTTCCTGGATTTCCATTGCTTAGGAAACAAAACCGTGGTGACAGTGGGATGTCCTAGCACTAAGTAAAATCCAAGTTTTTGTAGTGTAAAAGATAGGTTAAAATAGCTGTCTTTAATTTTGAGAATTCATTTCTCTTCATCTATAAAAATAAGTTAGTGGCTTTAAAACATCTTTGTAGAGGGAGAGAAATGAATTCTCAAAATTAATACACACAACTTTATTTTTAATTCTATTGTGGACATCTCTGCATAAACTACAGTTTGTTTTTACTGCAAAACAGATGTTAAGAGCCATTGAACTAACAGAGGCATACATTAACCCAAGCCATGGAGTTTCCTCTTGTTGTATTGAAATACCCTTTAATTTCCTTTGTGACATAGCAGCTGCCTAGAAAATAAGGATAACAGCACCCTTCCCTTTCCCAGCAATGTTGTAATGATAATACCTTTGTGGAAGATTGTGAGGCACCCAAATACTTAACATAGTAATAAGAGGTCAATCTATTGTTTTCACCATGGGGCTTCCCTACTATTTGTTTCTCTCCAGACAATATCTCATTATCAGATTGTCCTAAGTTGGTAATGGCAAGGCAGTGGGTGAGAAAAGGGGGACAAAGTGGAGGTGGAGACTCAGTTTTGGGGGTGTAATAAAGAAGGATCCTCATGTTGTAACCTGCAAGCTAGACTGTACCAAATAAGTCAAGTAAAGGTCAGAAAAGTATGCCTTCAACATGCAGTCTTAGTGTGCTAAAAGTAATCAGTTAAGTACATTAGAGATGAAATTTTGAAAATAAAATTTGTTTGAAAATAAAAGAACTTGGGGGTATCAACTGGAATGTTCAGACCAAACTTAAGAGTGTTGATTGCCTTGCCAAAAATGTGGGAATGCATCGATGGAACTGGCTGATAAAAAGCTGAAGACATAGTAAATACACAGGTGGATTAGAAATAACATAGTGAATAGCTGAATGACCCCTAGGACAGGAATGATTAGATGCAGTGAACTTGAAAAAGGAGAAAGTACAGGATTGACTGCTTTGCACTAATAGCAAGAATGCCTGTTCACCTTTGTGAATAACTCTCTGAAAATTGAAGTGAAAGAGAATAAACAGCTTTATTACCTGTTCCTGGAAGATTGTGAGGCATTAATGTGATTCATCTGGGTCCTAGGTTATGTTGGCCCAGGTATTTTTCATTGAGTTAAGAAAGAACCACTATTCTTGAAAAGGTGCTGGAGAGACATCTGTGGGAATAGTATTTATACTTCTGAATATTCAGGTCTAAGAAAGATAAATCCAGCAGAATAGGTGATGATGAAAGGCTTCTGGACTGGTTGGATACTAATTTTATCTAAGGAATCATTTGCACATGATTTATTTAATGGCCTTAAGAGGTGGATTTGTGGGGGAAATGCAGTACTCTGTGTGAGAAGGGGATTAGGACCAGAGGCCAACTCTTGCTACTGAGAGAGACCTGGTACTTTGAGTCATGAGCTGTCATTGCTTCCATGTTAGTCCCAGGACTTGAATCTGGCCTGTTAGTGAAATAATTGGACCACAGCAATGCTAAGTGAAGAGAATATAACTGTACTGGGAACATGAAAAAGAAAATAGTCTGCTTTGCATGGAAAGTAAAGTTGTTACCAGAATAAGCAGATGTGAAGCCCCCGGACATATTTTTAGTTGTAGAATTAGCAGTATGGGCATAAGTCACATACTGCTCTATTAGGTTTTACAAAAACTGGCCTGTGGAACTTGCTTGTGGAAAGCTTAACGGAGGTCAATAAAATTCAAAGAAGGATTTGACCTTTGCTGTGGTGAGGAGAGCGTATTCAGTGCTAATATTGTCAACCTGTGAAGTTTGAGAAGAGTTCCAAGTCATTCCTTTCCAGTGGAGGAGTTAGCTGTAAATGGGCTTTGGAGATGAAATAGAATTTTTTTCCAAATTACTCCAAAGCTGCTGGGTTCTGAAGTTTCCTCTGTAATGAGTCAGGATAGTGGACACAGTGAAACACCAGTCCACTTTTAGGTGGCAATTCCTCTGTTACTGTGCAAATCATTATTTCATTTTTATGGACATATATATTGATTTGGGGCTTTTGTGGGTTACTAATGATTTTTATTATAGTGTTCATGTGTTTCTTTTCAATTGAACACGTCATCTGCAGTGTAACTTGGCTGTATTTTCGTACTTGGCACTTGAATGTAACTCAGCAATTTTATTAGAATATTTGAATAAATGCCTTGTTTTTTTGGCCGAGTTTGTTCACCAACTGTTGCTGCAATCAATGAAGTGTTGAGCTTTTCTGATAATAAAGCGATTGTTCATGCACCTAACTATAGAGTTAACAGCTTAGCTCTGTATATTGAAACTTGGGGATTCTATTTGCATGTAAAGAGATACGTTTTATCTGAGCTCAGTTATTAAAAACCAATTAATTCTTTCCAGGGGAAAGTATAAACGTCTGACAAAAGAAAGTAGCAAGGGAGAGAGCGCCAGAGTTTGCGGTTGTATATGTGATGCTGTTGTGCAGAGTTGTTAAACACAACTGAGAGCTGTTTTTAAGGGTGGATTTTCATGACTCTAACATTCCTGCTGTGGTTGGAGGAATTACATTTTTGCCAGGGTGTCTCACTCAAGGATGTTTGGGATACCCACTCCCTCCTTGCAAGAAAAGGCCAGGGGAAAAAAAACCAAAAAACAAACAAACCAAAACCCACAAAAGAAAAAAAAAAAAAGAGGGAAAAAAAAAGAGTTAATAAAAATGAGGAGACCCTGGAGCTACCTTCAGGCAGGCAACTCTCTTGCCATTGAGCAGCCTTCCAAGCAGCTTTCCTGTGGAAGCAGCCTGGAGGCTGAGGAATGTGAGGTCAGACAAGAGCTCAGTCACGGTGTATTCCCCGGCGGCTGCCCGGCATCGTGGCAGGCCGGCCCGCATAATCGTTTCAGGCGGAAAACCGTGGAAAACCACCCTCTGGTTAAGTCTGCATCATGCTGTTCCACCAATGGAAAAAATTGAACTGGAGGAGGGTGTGTTGCCTGCAGACGAAAATACATCCAGCTTCGCGCAGGATCTGTTTTTAGTTCCTAACGGCTGAGCGCTTGGAAGTGTTAGGCACAGTTTCCTGGCATGCCCAGGGCAGCGACAGTCTGTGTGTCTGCGTGTCCGTGTGCCTGGGGCAAGACTTAGGGCAGCCGGGAGGCTGAAGTCAGCGCCCTGCGGAAGGTAAGTGGGACTGGAGATGGGGAAGGGGGATGTTGGGGGGGAACAGTCAGTTCTTTGCTGCCCGGCTGCTGGCCAGACTTGGAGCACTGAAAGAAAAGTGGGGAAGGGCTTGGGAAACCTCTGGAAACGGAGGGCAGAGTGGGCTGCTGCGGTGCCAGGACCTGCAGCCGCTGTACTGCCTCTGCTATCAGTGGCTGCATCCAAGATGTATGGTTTTCCTCCAGAAAACAGTTCTTGGTGGTCATCTGTCAAACTCCATTGCCCGAGTTTGCTAAATAAACCACTGCTGGGCTCATTTTACAGGTGTGCTGTAACAGGGCTGTTTTTTTTTTTTTTTTTTTTTTTTTTTTTGAGTCAAAGTAGGAGAAAGTATGTTTGATAGTACCACGGTTTCTGTAACAGTAAAAGTGACCCTTCCAGTACAGTATATTGAATAATCTCTCTCAATCTTTTATTTTTTTATTATTCTGTCTAGTCTCATTAATACTTAGAGTAGATTGTGATAAATAGTGTACACAAGAAAGGGTGTTATGTTTGTGTAGTGTTAGAGGAAAAAGTTTCAGTCAACGCTACTACCACTGCTGAACTGGGAATGGAAAACCAAAGCTTCTGTATCTGGCAGAGGTAGGTCCTGCACAGGTTTCGATCTTTCTATGTAGATTTTTGATAGATAACAGTACATGAATTGTGAAAATGCTATGTTCTGTGGCACAGACAAAATAACAAAGAGGCAAATATGGAAGAAATGGAGAAGTGTCTTCTGCCCCCCTCTTCTTTTTCGTTCTTTTTTTTTTTTTTCCTTAAGAGGGGTGATTAATTACTTGCGCAATGCAATCAAAGTTTGCAGCTTTGTTTATTCTTGTTGCTGATGTGGTCACTGAGTTAATTTTGTACACTGGTGACTTCATTCCGGAAATCATGCATTTATTTTCTTTTAGGGTGGGTGATTTGATAATGTTATACAATGTATAGCAAGTTACAATTTAGAGGAAAGGGCTGGAATTTATTTTATCTGATCACCTTCTATGGGAAAAGGGTATCCATGTACCATGGAAGAGAGAACTCTCTGAATAGGTCACTCTGCAGCTGTGAAGCTGCAAAGCAAGTTTTTTAGTGGGGAAATCTAATGCTCGGTGTATTCTTTTTGTTCTTTTAATGTGTGAGTAACATACTGGTACTGCAAGGGTACAGAAAAGAAAACCTTAAGCTGTGTTACTGCTGTAGAGCTCTTGGCATGCAAAAATCAAGTTCTGCTTTCAATTTTCCAAGGGACTGTGTCTCAAGTTTACTTTTGGTGTCTAACTCCCAGATCCTCTGTCCTCTTCAGGAAGTCCTGGAGCCAAAGGTAGGAAAGCATTTACTTTGGAATCGACACCCTCAGGTGTGTCAATTATGAATGTGTAAACTGAGAAGTAGAAAAGACCATCCCAAATGTGGTGTGGTTTCCCCCTCCCACTTGTGGAGCAGGCTGTGCAATAGATGACAGGCAGGGAGTCCTACAGCCACTCCAGCAGGTGTCCCTCAGCCTGAAATATGCTGTTCTGCCAGTTGCTAATAGAAGTCTTTCTCTGGTGCTGTGGGTTAAAAGCTGGTCCAAAAAACTTGGAATGTGTTATGCCAAAAGGAACCTTTGTGGGCAGGATGTGTTAATGTTACTGTCTCGGATGGTTCCTCCTTTCTGCCATTTGCTTCTCCTTTTGGTAGCGTCTGTGGGGCTGCTCGAGGTATGGTGGTGTGAGCTGTGTCCTAGTCCAAAAATAACCTTTCTCCTACCCACTCCAAAGCTGATGTTTTGGCACCTACAGTTTTGAGTATGTGTGAGAGAATATCCCCATAGCTACCTGCTGACTATGGTTGTATTTGATAGCATGAGGTGGTTACTACTGAAACAGACAAGAAAGGAGAAGGACAGATGTTCCTAGTGGAGCTTTTGGAATTCTGGTCTGACCAGAAAGCCCCAGTCTCCCCTTCTGTTGTTACCATAAGTAAGGAGGGCAAAGGCAGAGACCTCTTCAGATGTTTTTCTAAGCGAAGCCTGTAGATTTGAGTTCAGTCTCCAAAGTGTTGTTACTCCACAACCCAGTCGTGGCTCCTTTCAGGTACACCATCCTTCCTACCCGAGGCCTCAGGCCTTGAAATCCCCTGAAAGCACCGTGTTAATCTGCATCAGGACCTGCCAGTATGCTTACAACTCGAAGATGTTGAGAAGAAAAGACCTTTCAGATCGCTGAGTTCATCTCCCCTTTAACGGGGGGAAATAGACTCTTTGACATATCCAACATCTTTAACTACTGCAGCTACTTCACTGAGCACTGACACTCCTGGTGTTTGTTTGTGGGTTTGTTTTTTTTGGGGGTGTTGTTTGTTTGTTTGGGAGTTTGTTTGTTTGTTTTTAAATAAACAATAGCTTTTATTTAAATGGATATGCACTTTAGCCATTGTGTATAAATTCAATAACATTTACAAATGGTGAAATTTGTTTTCCCTGCCAAAGAAAAATATGACCCTAGAGGTTTAGATTGTATCATCACTGGTTTAATATGATAAGGATCTTCAGGCTTGTCTCAACCTTCCATATTGCACTAATTTGAAAGCTATAAGGCTTGATTTAATTAAGTTGCAAGTGTCTTGGACCCAGAATAATGGGTTGAGTAAAAGAGGGAATCGTGTCCCAGGTATGGGATGTGTAATTCTGATGTGATATAGCTGTGATGCAGTGTAGACCTATTGGAATTAGTGTTATTTTAACAGAAGTAGCCAGAAAAAGAGAGTGTCCCTTTTTTTGCTTCAAGTGTGAAATTAGAAGTCCATATGCAATGTAGGTATGATTCACAGCATGAAAAGAAGTGTCTGGGGTCATAATGGCTACTTATGTTTAATGAGAAAAGCAATTTGCTTTAATTTGATCTGTAAGCCAGCAAACAGTTCCTAATACAGGAGGTTAGATTTCTACAGAGACTAATGAATGAGTGAGGAATTCTGAATTCAAATTGAATTTTTAAGGAAAAATAGTCTTGCCTTTTTTTTTTTTTTTTTTTTTTTAAATACAGGCATACTTGTGGTGTTTTGGTTATTCATTCTTTGAATACAGTGATATATAATGCAAAGTGTCCTGCCAAGAATACCACAGTATAATTATTATAGTATATTTTTATAATAGGAATGTGATTGAGATTGCAGGAATAAGAAATCTGCTTCTGATTTGTAGAAGCATGTGACCAAAGTGTGTAGTTCTAAAATATAGAGTAAATTATTTCCAGTAAGAAACTCCACATTTAATCCATCTACAGTGTTGTGCTAACTGCCCCCATCATTAATTTCACATATCCGTCCATACACAGCTATGCAGGAAAGGGAGGGCAGGTTCACATTTTAGCATTCTGCATTACTTTCATATTAAAAGCCAAAGTAGACTAAAAGTTAATTAAAGCTTCAAACCTGTAATTCTGTATCCCTATAAGAATTCACAGCAGAGTGATTATTTTGAAAATTTATGAAGACATTAGTATCTGAAAATTAGTTATATACAATTTCAAAGACTTTGTAAACCATTTCAAATTGACAGTTTTAACCATTAGGTGAAAAGGGATGTAGAAGTAATTTGAAATAAAACACAGGAATTGCTCAGGCAATTAAAACAAACAAACAAAAACAATACAAAAAGCTTTTCCTGGTGCAAACACCCATGGTGTAATTGATCTACATAATAAAACCCCTGCAACATTTCTATCTTGATCTGCCATTAAAAGAAAACAACTTGGTAATTTCATATAAATGAGGGGACTCTCTATTTCCTTTTTTTTATTACTCAGAAATACTTTCAGATTCTCTTATCCCAGCTCCTCTAATCCTGATGACAGTCTCCTGTGGTGCACTTGTGAGCCAGGCACTCAGGCCAGCTACATGTGTAGAGACCATGGCATTGCCTTTTCTCCTCTTCATGCCTCCTCAATTCCGCATGCACAGTCTGGAGGTGCCGTCACAGCCCTGCTCTGTGCTTAGGAGTAATTTCCTGCTCTTGTAGAAGTATAGTTTTTAAACAGCAGAAAGCACATGATTCCTCTTGCTTCATCACTGGACTGTAGTTGATGGGATACACTCTGTCCTTAACATATAAAGGCCCTTTGTACAAGTATTTATATCACTGTGGAGTGAGTTGAAGCTCTGCCTTTCTTTGGCAGATGTTTATACCTATGTGGATGGCTGTGAGGGACTGTGTCCAGTGGCAGGTACTCCTGGTAGGAGTCCTATGCCCTCTTGAAAGGAACTGCACTGGTGGAAGTGACAATCCTCCTGTTGGTGAAGAAAGTCTGAAAAGGTTATGACACATGGTTGCTGCTTAAACTATAAGTAAAAATAAAATACTTGGTTAGTTTATTTATTTCTTTCTTCAAGAAAAGGCTTTCTTAAGAAGTTTAAATTGTGTCGTGGTGTGTCATTGTGAAGAACTGAGAAGATGGGGGTTGGTCTCTTCTCCCAGATAACAAACAACAGGACCAGGGGAAATGGCCTCAAGTTGTGCCAGGGGAAGTTTAGATTAGCTATTAGAAAAAAAAAATTCCTCACTTGAAAGGGTGGTTAGGCATTGGAATAGGCTGCCCAGGAAAGTAGTGGAATCACCAGCCCTGGAAGTGTTCAAAAGGCATGTGGATTTGACAGTATGGTTTACTGGTGAACTTGGCAGTGCTGGGTTAACAGTTCAATTCAGTGATCTTAGAGATACTTTTCAACCTTTATGATTCTATGTAGGATCTTATTTTATAAGGATTGAAGCAGGTAGCTCTAGCTCTGACCTATTTTTTTATTTTAATCTAGCCCTTCTTTTAAATGACTTTTCCTTATTAATGATAGGAGGTTTTAAATTTAAGCTCCTCTGCTGTGTATGAATAGTTTCACTCCTGGTAACGCTAAAGACTCTTGTGAGTTCCTTCATTTCTTAATGAGCCCTCACTCAGTGGTGCCAGTTTGATGGTTTGATGCTATCCTCATCTGGACCAATCCATACCGTTCTCTTTTTTTGTCATTTTGTCATAGTTTTTGCCACTTCTGCATGAATGCCTTGTTTAGTAAAGTGAGAGTCCACTTCCCCATAAATCTTCAGTAGATTTGTGAGGAAGCTGCAGTGCTTTGTAGATCACTTATTATTAATTTACCAGTGAAGGTTTCTTGTAACCACCCACTCAGAGGAGTTCAAGACATCAAAATACATCAGAGAGATATCTTTGGTACATGTGTTTGTCTAATGAGGGTAACTTCTTGATCCAGACTAAAGTCTAACATTGACTCTCATTGTCAATCCTAACATCTACAATTGACATTAGTTGAGCTTCTCCAACATTCTGGTTGGTGAGATTGTCAGTCTCAGTCAGGGGAATCCGCTGAACCTCCCTAGGAAGGGCAGTCTCTTACCTTTTTGTAACTGGTGTATGACCACTGGCCGATGCTGACTGTGGCTATGGGGCATTCAACCTGCTCGTGGCTCTGTGCTTGCTTCCCATCTGAAAGCTTGACATTTTCTGACCTGGAGTTTTAGTCTCAGTCTGGTTAATGTGACTGTATGGGAAGCAGATGGCTGACAGTAGCAAAATCATGTTTGATATGTGTTCCCACTGTAGTAGATGAGAGCAGTGCAGGAGCCCATCTCCCTTGACTCAGATCTTCCACAAATCCATAATACAATAATTCATTGTTGCATCTCATAAGCAAACATAGTACTGGGATATTATTGTTCTGATGCAGTTTTACTTGCAGTATAGTTAGGGAGTCAAGTTTGTAAACCTTTGAGAGATTAAGACTGGAAAGGAAAGCACACCTGCAATTGTTGAGCACTACTTGTATGTGTGCTCACCTTAATCTAAGAAAATAATTTTCTTCTCTAGCATTCATAAAGCAGTCTAATTGTGGTGGTGATTAATGACAGTGGCAGGCGCTTCTCTGGAATGATGCCCAAGCTCGTGTGTTTGTTTTTTGAAGTAAAAAAAAAAGCTAGGAGAACTTTGCGCGGAGAAGCCCCAAGGTGGGGAAATACATTTTTAGCTCTAGGGTTAAGACTGGTGTTAATGATTGGGTGTGGTGAGGATCATGAGGTTCCCGGATTAGTATGTTTGCATAGCTGGGTTTTTTAAGGGGAACCAGGGTGAAGACTGAAAACTTCTTTTTAAAGGAATGTGGTTATAATTGAAAGCAAATAAACTCTTAATAGTAATCTTCAGGCACAGTGAGCTGCTTTCTAATTATGCTGATTATAATTGCCTAAAATATTCATAGAAACTGGTTCTGCTCACAAGAAGTATTCATCCCTCTGCACAGGAAGCAAGAAAAGCATGTTGTCTTCTGCAGTAGTAGGTTGCTGTGAGAAATATAGTGGTAGTGGAAGCCGAACTCTGTCTCCTACACTGTAATTTCCAAGGCTTCCACAGATCAAGTAGTGTAAAACACCATGAGTGTTTGGACCGAGCTCAGGCAGAGTTCGTACATGACCACCACCCAGCCCCTGTATCACACTGCCTTTGGGTATAAGCTGGCTCACTCTGCTTGTGCTCCACCAATTGGAATTAGCAGAAATAAAATTGCTTCACACAAATGTGAAACAAGAGAGAGGCTTGACAGCTGATTTCTAGGGTGATGGTCTTTGTGCAGCCTAACAGATGCCCCAATGGACTATCACAGTGGGTATTGAGCCTATCGTAGCTTTCTGGATGGCTGGAATGCTGAGAAAAATCCCTTGGGGCTATTTCTATAGGATTTATTGACTGTTCTGTTGTAGTGCAATCTGATTCCTGCACAGACTGAGACACTATTTTGTAGACATTGTACCCTGAGATAAATTTATTCGTTCACCCATTATGTGGCCTGTGTATGGGATCAGACATGTACAATGGACCCTGGTAGCAGCGGCTCAAGCCTTAATGAATTGAATGTCTGTCTTTTGAGGTTCATGACAGCAGCTTGCTCGCTACCTACTCTGTTAAAAGGATTACCTAACCATTGCACAATCACTATGGAGACCAGATGGTCTTTTTGCCTGTTACTTTAGACAAATTGTGTTCAGTGTTTCCTTATGAATAGATGTAAGTCCTTCAAAGCCCCCTTGTTGAAAGTACTTTCTGCTCCCAGATGAAGAGTTCTGAATGTAAACTGATCGCTTGTTTGTGGTCTGTGCCTCTTGGATATAGGAAGACAGTTTTGTTTGGTGTTGCAATTTGTTTAGTAGCTTGGAGCTTAGGAAGTTTGTTTGTTATCTTCTGTTAACCTTGAATCAATAGTCTTTTGTTCAATCCAAGTTGTATATGACTCTTTAAAAACTGTGTACATAAAGGAGTACTTTTAGCAGCATAGGCAAATCAAACCTTACAAGGCAAGTGTGTCATACGTAGCAAGCTTTCAAACTATTGGAGGGAATAAGCAAATTAAACAGATTTTTTGAGTGTAAGGTGAAATTTTTGTGGCTTATCTGCTTTACCAAATATCTTTGTGATAACAGCCATGAATTTGTCTTTCTAGGTCTGTAGCATTACTATCATGATATATCTCTTCTAAGAAATTTGTTTGTTAACCTTCTTCTAGGCTTGCTGTTAAGACTGCTTTTAGATCTGCAAGTTCTTCTAAAAGTTTGGAACCTTTACTTTTGTTTTTGGTGAGGGTAGAAAAATACCTAGGTTACCAGTGAATTAATTTAAGTATCTTCACGGTTCTTTATACATTAAATAGCCACTAAAAGAGTCAAAAAGAGCAAAATCCAGCATGTTCAAATCATGTAGGTACTCAATTGAAAATTATGAACAGTAGCCATGGAATTTAGGCAGAATAATTTTGGTGGTAGTGTATTAAGAATGATTTGTAGCTAAAATGCATGTTCTAAAACTGAGTCTAACATACTGACTTCTTTTCTACTGAGTGTTTCAATCCCTACACTGCTGGTGTGTTCTGTGAGATCCAGTTTCAGTCCTTTTGCTTTGAGTTGTGGCCTTTGGGTGCCAAGTGCAGAGCTGATACATTCAGAGTGTTAGGAAGAACTTGTGTGTCATTACCTTTGGGTGTGTGCAGTGCTTGGTGCTGCCCTTTTGTTGTTTTACTGACAGATTAATTTAAAATCAGAACTAGCCTAAGGAGAGAGGTTACTGAGTGGCTGCTGGAGTGAATTGCATGGGAGCCATTTGCTGCCAAGGTCATAGTTGGAATCCAGGCATGGGGAAGGATAAATAGATGCTGTGGGACATTACTCTGATCCATTTGGTCCACATTGTAATGGATCACTGCACAATCCTGCCGACTGTAATTGGTCTTCCAAAATGAAAACTGAAGTGGGCTCAAAGTTTTTCCTTACTTGTCAGTGAGAGGGGATAAGGACAGAGATAGAAAATAAAACAGTGACTTATTTGTACTAATTCAATGCCAATTGTTAACGTATGCTTATAAAAAATGTATGTTTTAACTCCAAGAGTCCCCTTCACCAGAATTCTCCATTTGTAACTTCTGTCTGATTTTTAATTTTTTTTTAATTAACTTTGCTTACAGCTGGAGTAAAGTATAAGTTCTATTTGACTGAAAACCTTGTTTTTTGTATTTTTGGTGTTTTCTAGGAAGGCTGTATGCAAACTCCATCCTGGTTTTGGAAAGCGTAGCAACTGATCACGAAGGCAATGCAGAGGATGCCAACTGCTAACTGTGTCTGTGTTTAAGAGTGATCCTACAGGTTTGCTCTTTGTTTTATACAATACTTTTAATCTGAAAGTGCTAAGGGCTAGAAGTGGGGATGTTAAAACATATGGAGACCCTAGAAGATAAGATTGTGTTTTCACAGTGGCTTATTATGATGAAATTTTAATGAGGTGGCAGTCTAGTCTCCTATAAGTGATAGTCTGAGATCCAATGTGTAAAGCACAATAGTGCCAATGGAAAAAGCACACTGATGTTGTTTCTGTAAGTTACAAACACTGTAGATTCACTCTGCGTGACAAAAAAACAGAACAATTTTTTTTATTTTGTAGTCCACTTTCTGTAGGGTTGAAATCTTCAGTCACCTGACTGTGACAATGTAACTGCTCCAGTGTGTGCCATTCACTGTGAATTCTGTGAAGAGCTGAAGAGCATTTTACTAAGTGAACTGTCAAACTGAATGAACATAATGCAGTTTTGTGCTGTAGTGGAAGATGAGGCTATTTGCTAACCAAGTTATTTTTTGTTTGATTTTTGGCATGGGTTTTTTTTTTCCTTTCTCCTAGATTAACTCAAAGACAAAGCTGGGGTTTGCTGAATATTTTATTGAGGCAACATTTGGTTGCACAGAAATGAATCAAGCTGAAACTGCAGTGGGCTTTTCTCCTGGCAGAAGGGATTTCTCTGAAAGTACAGTTCACTTTACATCTAAGTTATGATTATCTTGCTGTCTCCCTTTCATTATGCCATTGTATTTGGGAGCCAGAGATTTTGTAAGTTATAACGATGTTGCCAAGTGTGTGGGTGGAGAAAGGTGTTGACATGATTTCAATGGAGTTAGCTTCCAGCTTTATAACAGCAGGGTAATGACCCATACAGAGAATAGGCTTTCCTAGTCTGCCCTTAAAATAAGTTCAGTTATGAATTTAACCTTGTACATGACTATTTAATGGCTTTTTTTTAAACAATTGTTTCATGCCATTTTTTAAATAGGCGTTTTCCTGTGTAAAGCATAAAAAATGGTCTGTTATTTTTTGCTCTGTCTTCTAGCCATTGTTTCTAATGAAACTCTTATTAATTTAGTGGAAAATGGGGAATTCAGAAAGCCAATACAGTCTTCAGGGATCAAAAAATCAAGCTGCTGCTACAGTCAGTGCCAAGCAGAAGCCTTGCTCTCTGAAAATCCGCAGCATTCATGCTAAAGACGAAAAGTCTTGCTCTATGCATGGATGGGGGCATACCAGCAGTGGCTCAAACTACAAATCAAGGTCTCTTGCCAGAAGCTGCCTTTCACACTTCAAGAGTAGTCAGCCTTATTCAGCTAGACTTGGTGACACTGTGATGAAGGTCTCCAAAAGCAATGCCCATGCCAAACACAGGACAAATGCCTCAGGGGACTACTGCCAAGGAAATAATGCAATGTTTTTGCCGGAGAATGGTTTCCACTATATTGGCCTCCAAGCTGGAAGTAATCATGCTGGCTCTCGAGAATGCAATGGCCACATTTTGAATTGCTATGGAAAGAATGAGAGTCTTGTGTCAGCCTCCCCATCAGAGGACAGAAGGAGTCCGAAAGTTCTCATTAAAACGCTGGGGAAGCTGGATGGTTGCTTGAGGGTCGAGTTCCACAACAGCAACAACAGCAAGGTACCGACTGAGGAGTCCAGTGGACCAGTGCAATTGCTGAGGTATTCACCTGCCTTGGAATCTAAGCCAAATAACCTGCTGGATGTCAGGAGAAACTCCAGTGCAGACTGTTCTTCAAGCCATCGCCTGTCACCTACTGATTCAAAGCTTCGATCTAGTAAAGGAAGCTCCCTCAGCTCTGAGTCTTCATGGTATGACTCTCTCTGGGGAAATGCTGGGGATATTAATGAGCTGGATGGTTCATATTTGACCAGGAGCACTCCAGATACAAGCATTCATGCCAGTTTCCCAGCAAGTGACAACAAAAAGTCCTTCAACCAAAGTTCATCTCTTTCCTCACTCCGAGATCTCTATAAGGATACAAATTTGGAAAGCACTCCTCCACCTGGGATCAGGCTGTCTGATGAGTATATTGACACTCCTGGTAGCCTAAGCAACCGTGTCTCATTTGCCTCAGACATTGATGTCCCCTCCAGGGTAGAGCAGGGAAGTCCTGCACGTTACACCTCCTACACACTCCCGTGCAGAAAGTCTAAGCCCCTCAGTGAGGATGCATCCAAGAAGGATACATTAAAAAACCGAATGAGACGCATCAGTGACTGGACAGGAAGTCTGTCAAGGAAGAAAAGAAAGCTGCAGGTATGTACAAACCCATCCTCAGTGTCTGAAAGTTGGTTTGTAGATTCCTCTTATAAGTGTAGTGATTGTATCTCCTTTGTCTTTCTTACAAGATAATTACATGCTTATCTCATTTAGTAAATTGTGGAATTCTGAGAAGTACTGCATTCCTGGTGCTGTCTGAAATGTCAACAGCAAAAAAAACCCAATATGATTTTCCCTTCTTGTTTTTGTCACCTTTTAAGTTAACTCCAGTCTTTGCAGCTTAATGTCTCAGTGAATTTGCTTTTGAAAAAATTGCGTTACTTAAAAAGTGACCTGGGATTTTTTAAGCCTTCCTTTTGTTTCAACTATGAAAATATAATGCTGTATATATATGCTATTAATCACTATGCTATACTATATTATCTAAAGAGTGTAGAAGGAGCACTAGAAAGAGGACATTGTAACTGTCTTTGCAGATAGTCCGTGTCTGTGTTACTGGCTTCACCACTTACTTTGCTTTCACTGTTGGTCTGTCTCTAGCAAGGCAAGCAATTGTATTGACTAGAGCTGCTGGTTCTGCCTCCACCTCCTCCTTACGTGAAGCAACCTCCTCCTTCCTGTGTGTCAGCTTAGTTCACCAGATGGAAAAGCTTGAATTGCCATCTGGCTCACTGGGAGATGGTAGTGTGAAGAAGGAGATGAGAGGAGGGCAAGAGGGAGGGAAAGGATGTTTCCTTAGAAGAATTTAAGACTAATCCCATTAATAGGAGTTTAGGATGCCTCTGGTCAGGAATGAAATTCTCATCTCTAGCTGTAGGCCTCAGAATTGGCCTTTAAAAACCACACTGTTCCTGGACTCTGCACAAGAGTTTGCAAGCTGAGATGGAGGGCAGAGACCATTTTTGGTTTGGGGTTTTTTTAATCTTCCCTGGTGTTTCTCCTGTAGGAACAGTGACTGTGCTTCCCTAAATGAAGGATGCACCCTTTCAGCAACATTGAGGAGGTTCTGGCCACTTCAGAAGTTAGCAGAGAGTGAAAGGAACACTCACTTCTGCAACTTAGGCAGCAGCTAAGCTGTAGATCATAATATGTGCTTTATGTGGCATGTGGAGCAAACGCTCTCTCCTGTGTTGGAAATTCAGACAGATATTGTGCTTAACAGGCATCTGTCATTGCAATATCAAACTGACAGACTCTTAGGCTCAGAAATGAGGTCAGAGTAAGGTTTGCTTGTGTGGAGTCTAGGTAGCGGCTACAGAACTGGGAAATGAAAATGAGAAATGTTTATTTGGATCACTTCTTTTGTGAGTTGCTGCTTGTGTGTTTTATCAGACGTTGTCTTTTCACCTTCTTACTCAGCTATGAAAGAGAAGGCAGAAAAAACTGGAATCACTGAAGAGCGTCAGCACTGTGTTCCAGGATTGTTTACTGGTTTCAACATCTGTAGCTGTTCTGGATTTTACTGCCAGGCTTTATATATGATTTTTGCATCCCAGACCTTTGCCATGTATTACTTAGTTATGACATTTTCAGAATGGTATTTGTGGTGTGCGATTCATAGCTGTTTTGAATTCACTGTGCAGTGAACTGACTTCAGACACAGCAAGGAAGTTTGCCTGGCGAGATTGCATCAAGCTTGAATCAGGCTCTGGTAGAGGCAAAACAGCCCTAGCTCTAAAAATGGTGGTTTCTTAGAAAAAGGCATAGGAAATGGTTAGTCATTGATTTTAACCAGCCAAGTATCCAGCGACAGGAAGGATAAGAGGGAAGTAGTGAATGCTTTATAATTTTGCAGTTCCTTGTGAGACTTGCTCATTTCCTTTCCATCTTGCACACTTTGAGTAACCTGCCGTCTCTTCTGGGAGTTGCCCTGTTGAAGTTTGGTAATGATTATGCTCTCACTGGGTCCTTTGCCTTAAAAATGCAGAAGTATCGTGCATATTATGGTCTGTCAGATGGTTAGTCCCTGTTTGCAACACTGTTCTTCTCAGCATTTGTAGCCTCTGTGCTTTGCTCTGAACAATGTGTCCCTTCCTCAGTACATTACTAATAACTATGAGTCACTTGGGCTGAATGTAGGTGAAAGCTGGAATATTTCCCTATAAGTGGGCCTGAGTGCTGGTTCTGGCTGGATGGATAGGTCCTGCCAGGTACCCCAGTGGAAACAAGTCAGCCAAGCTGCCTGCTTCATGGGGACTCAGAACCAGGAGGCACAGGCTTGGGATATTGAAGTCAGACCCTTGATGCTTGAAAGGCAGTGGAGTTTAATCCTCTTTGTGAAAAAATTGCAGCTCAAACACAGATAGGCTTTTCCCCATCTTGAAAGCTCTTTCCAAACCCTCTCATTCTGGTGCCTATTAACTGGCAGAGTAAACGTAGTCCCAGCTAGTTTATTTTGATGTCAGCATTGTCTGCTACATTAGTTATTCTTCCATATTAATTAATTTGTTATGATTTATTTACAGGGAGAAATGGTATCTTTTCTTGGTCTGCATTTGGGGGGCTATGCAGACTCTCCTTGGTCTCCTGTGTGAAGATAGGAAGTCTGTTTCTTTTTCATTCTGGCACCCTTCCTCTGCACCTGTTTTAAATCATTCATAAACAGATTTGCATATGGGATATTCCAGAGGAGTCCTTGACTGTGCCCTATCCAGTTACTTGGATATTTCCTTATGACTTGATCCAATATATGCTAGAATTGGGTTTGCCTTTCTAATAATGGTCTTGCATCAAGACTTGCAGTTCATTTTGTTCCGTGACCCAGCTTTTATTGCATGAGGGTGTCCTAAAGTCTTCCCTCAATGCATTACTGGTACTCTACTGAAGAGAATGTCATAATTTAGTTCAGTCTGTGCTGAAGTGGCATTGGAGTGATGCTGTGTCACAACACAGTATGTGTGAGCTGCAAGGTGTATGTGATGCATGTGAGACCTATGGACAGAATTTAGGCAGACTAGCTGTACAGTCAGATACTGCTAAAGGCAGTGATGTAAAATCAATATGCCACTCTATAACATAGAGAAAACTAGCAAATGCTGTGCAAAATGAAAATCCAGCCACCAGAAACAGCTACTGAAGAAAGGTTCTTCAGTGAAGTAAAATAGCCTCTTTATAGGAGTCATATCTGAAATTTTGCTACTTTAAAAGCCAGAGCTCTTAAGTGGGGTGTAAAGAGAATTTAAAATAAAAGTACATTGAGTCAACCTCTTTATTTGACTTGAAAACTGGTTTTAGATTCTCCTTTTAGTTTGGGTCCTAATAAACGTAGCAGGCTACATTGTTTTCTGTGCTGTTCTTTACAGATAATTATTACATGCATCACTTTGTCTAATTGGTATCTTAGCTCCTTTATCTTTTATATTATCTCTAACTATTCTAGAGTATATCTCAAACATTGAGAGATCTCCTTAAATACAGCTAAGCAGAAATGGTGGTAGTTTTCATATCATCACTAGATGCAATGGAGGGAAAATGAGCAAAAAATCACCTGGCAGGGAAACCACCAAGAGCAGCAACTTAGGTCAGACCTTTTCAGCGGTTACAGATAGTGCTACAGTGACAGCCTCCCCAAGGACCAATAGAGACTGCCTGACTCTGTTGGTTCGGTTCTTTAAGAAAAAAATGCAGGTGATGTTGTCGTGGTGAAGTGTATATATTCATTTTCGATCCTTCGTCCATTTACTCTGCTCTGGTACTTCCTCATTTCTACCCTTTCCCTGTGCATAGAGAAAACATGGGATGTGGGTAGTGGCTGTTCAGGGACACGTTGTATCCCACCCTTTTAATTAATGTTTATTGTTTCAGTGGTGAGTTTTCACAGCAGTCACCTTATGTATGTGTCTTGTGTTGTTTCTCTCACTAGTGCTTTGGGTCTGAAAGAAATACATATTCTTAATAAGCTGTATGCTAATGTTTGCTAGGGGACGCTAGCACTTCCTAGAGAATAGTCAAACAATTAAAAGGTAGGATGTTGGCACACAAGTACAGTGACAGTAATTAATACAAGGGTGGAGAAAGCTTTCAGTTTCCCACTGAACTGCAGATGGCCAGCGCAGTTGTATAATCCATGTTCTACAGTTACTTTATGGCATTAACGCATTACATGCAGGATTATTTCCTGGTTGACACCCCCTGTGTCGATTTCCCTCTTACCATGAAAAAAACATCTAAACCATTGATATTTAGGGAGTTTCTCTTGGAGAACACTAATTAACACTCTGCAATAAGATTTGAGGAAGAGTGCTCGTCACCAGACAGTGATCTGAAAAGCCAGACTTGAAGTTCAGTGTACTATAAGGGAACATTCAAACTGACTTTTGTGAGGCCATAGCCAGCAGTGTCCTGCTGCTTGAGAAGCAGCTTGTCTGGCATTGCCTGGGAGGGTGTGCAATCCCACTGTTGCTCTTGGCCATGCACTGGAGGTCCTGATGCTATCAAAACACAGCACAGCTTTTCTGCTTCAGTTTTGAGGAGCATCAAGTAAGAAGCAAAGGAACAAAAAAGTAGTTGTTTTCGAAGCTGCTGGTGAGAACAGCTCACAGGAGACTGATGTTTATTTACTTTGTTCATGTACAGTAGTCTATGAGCAACAAAATGCTTTTAGAAAAGCAGTCTAAACCTGAAAGCATAATAGCTTTATTGTTACTGAGGGTAATAGTTTAACTTCTTGAATCGTTTATAACCATCTCATCTTTTCTCTTCCCTCACATTTTTACTGCAAAAGGCAACATGTTTTTTGTATTTTATGTTTTTAAGTTTTGGTTGCTTATAAATAGTATTGGCAATGCTTGAGTTTGGAAGACGATAAATGGCTTCCTAGGATGGATGGTGTGGTTCTCAACAGTGAAGTTAGTCCAAGGAGCTCTGTCTTGGGTAATATGAAAATCCCTGTCCATCACTGGGTCCTGGGAGAGTTGGGAGCAGTCAGCACCCATTGGTGCTTGATGAGATAATCAAGCTCTTAGCGGGTTTCGAGCAAGTCAGAAAATACACACCTCTGCAGTCTGGAGACTGGATTCATGCCAGTCAGCAAGCATGTCTTTCTATTTTTAAATCACATATTCTTTTAGATTAGATTTCAGTCAATTGATCAATACTAACAAGCTTAAAATATTCTCAACTTCTGACCTCTTTTTTTGTTGGCTAAGCACAGCTTATATGACAAATAGAAAATGGAGGTAAAATCAGCTTTGCTCTGCTGAAGTTGAATCTAGCCACCTTGCACAAATAAGATTGCACTAAACTATTGAAAACTCTTTAATAATAAAACACCTGTTGTGACGCTGTTCCTGTTTGTACTCAAACAGACATGTAAGCAGTGGTCCCTGAATTTCAGATGGAGGATGTAATTGTCTGCTAGAGTACCTCAGGTTTCAGCCAATAGAAGCCACAGTAGTTACTAGTGAAATTTGAGATTATTCACAGGTGTCAGAGTTATGAAAGTGCTCAGACTTAGTGGTTATGATCTAATGGAATTCTGCTGAAAAAGTTGTGAATGGTGGCACTGGTGGTGTAACCAGCTGCCGAGGCAAAGCCTATGATGTAATGGTGAAAAGAGGTGGCCCTTGATGAAGGAACTGGAGGTAGCTAAACATGAAACAAATTTAAGTGCCAAATGAGGTGTGTCTTTTGATCATAGCTCTGGTGACTGATCACTGATAAATTCCTTTATTTACAGGAGCCAAAGTGTAGAGATGGAAGTGAATACTTAGACAGCAGAACGGACAACTTCACTACAGACACACTGGCACCATCACAGCTCTCCACCTTGCTGTGGTCACCTGGTTCCAGCCATATCCTGTCCCAGAGAAGCGAGTCCACCAATGCAGTCAGCAGTGATGCCTTGAGGCAGAACATTTATGAAAACTTCATGAGGGAGCTGGAGATGAGCAGGATGAACTTGGAGAATACCGACACCTCCTCAGAAACGGAAGACTCCAGTGGCGAGTCCCTCAGCTCCTTGGAGCAGTTGGATTTGTTGTATGAGAAAGAGCAAGGAGTAGTGCGCAAAGCAGGTTGGCTGTTCTTCAAACCCTTGGTGACCCTGCAGAAGGAGAAGAAGTTGGAGCTGGTCACACGGCGAAAGTGGAAGCAGTACTGGGTCACACTCAAAGGTAAACCACAGTGTTGATCCTTCCGCTTGGCAGTAGTGGTTCTTTCCATCATGTCTCAGGAGCCTTTAATGCATGCTGGCTTCTGTTAGCAGGTTTAGGGGAATCAGAAAATCATAACTACTCTTACAAGGTCTACCCACCACTTAAAGTGGAGCATGTGCCTAAGCAGCCCACTGAATTGAGGTGGTGCTCAATTGTCGTTGGTATTGCATCTGCAATCTTGGGTTTCATACCACAGAGGGAATTATTTAGTCTGATTTCCCAATTTGTGTATTCACACAGAATTGGGGATTTAGAAGATGCTTTTGTATGTTTGAAGGTCAAAGACCAAATTGAACTAAAGCTGCGGAAAATACCAAAGTTACACATGTCTTGGAGGGAGTCAAAATTTAAGGGTCAGGAGAAGTCAGTGGTGCCCAATTCCTGTCACAGGCACACAGTTCCTTAGGCTCTTCTATGAAGTTTACTTAAAGATAGAGTAGGTTAATGTAAAAATGTAAAAAAATGTTCATTTCATTTCCATGAAATGAACTCCAGATTGCCAGAGCGTTTACACAGAAAAGTGTGTGGTTCGGGGCAGAGGAGACTGAAGCAGCTGCAAGCAGAGGAAGCCATGTGGTGCCCAGGGCATACTTTCCATGGACCATTCACAGGGCTTGCCAGTCTCCCCCCTTTCCCTGGATGGTCTTTCACCTTGTCCAGTCCCTGCAATACCAACCACTTCTGGCTTCTGTCATGCCCAGCTTCTCATCTCCCGCGGCTGCTCCTGCTGGGAAACAGCCCTGTGATAAGGGAATCCACTAAAAGGGGTGGCTGCAGGTGTGATTGTTGTGCTCAACGCTGCTCTCACCATGTACATTGATGGCTTAGAGGGTGCTGCAAGAAGTATTTGGGTGTCACAAAGTCTGAGAAGGAAAATAATGTCTATTGTGGGGAGGGTGAGTTCATAGGCTTTTTTTTTTGAATTGCATCCAAAGGATTTGCCTTTCAGTAAATATAATGCTAAGTTAATGAGTAAGGAAATGATCAAACTTAATAATTTCCTAGCATTTATGGGGTTAGAGGAGAGAAAATAACAACTTTCCCACAAGTTGCCCTTTTCAAAATTCTGCATGGGTGTAGACCTGAGGAAAAATGAACAGCAAAAAGCAAGTGCTGCTAATGTTGTCCTTAACAGTACTGATTTAAAAGAAGCAAACTTGCTTTGATTGAGGCAATTCTGCCTAGTAATTCAAAGACTTGTTATCAAGGGATCAAAATGTAGGCAGCCTGAACAGTTTAAATCACTTACCCTGATCATGGGCATGATTCATGCTTACAAGAAGTGTATACAAAGGGAAAAACAGTATCTGAATTCCACCCTCTTATGGTGTGTGTGTTACCGAATAGGAATATGAGTTTGATCTGCCTCTTCTAAAATTCAGTTAGTTTCTAAACAATCATATCAAAACTCTAAGCTGAAGTAGATTATATACTAGTAGTTCATGTATTTCTGGGATAGTAAGGCACTGGCAAAGAAATGTGGTAGGTGCTTCATGTTCATTTTTTTGCTATAAAGTTGTCTTTTTGGTGACCTTGAGCAAGTTGCATCTCTTCTTGCTACCCATGTTTCTGCAACTTTGTAAAAAGCTTTATTAACTGTAACATTATAAGAGTTAGATACAACGCTTTTTACTTCCATGGTTGATACAGCTGCATTCATGGTGCAGAGTCTCTCTCACTTTGTTAGCTGTATTAAATATGCATTCCTCATTTCCTTGGTCTCTTACCTTTATTGTCTTGTGGAGACTTCTGAGGCCAAAATAAACTTGCCTGTCTGTATATTAAGGCGTAGTTCTGTTATTGTAATATGCTATATCAAGATCAAGGCACTTGTTTTGGTTCTCCTTACACAGGGTTTTGAATAAATCTGTGTTTAGTTTATTCTTGAAGTTTAAATAGCCAAGATATTTTAAAATGTAACTTAAAATAGCTACATATGCAAATGCAGAACAGCATGTTTCTTTGCACTCTGTTGAGATGTGTTTAATTATAAATATGCAGAAGGCTTATAGCCATCTGTTTACCTGCCATACTTCAAAGTATACATGTCCTGAGGCCTCTGCTCTCCTCTGAGGGCCACCAAGACCTGAGCTTGAATAGTAACCATGTACCAAGAAGAACTCTCTTTTCCATCTGTCCTGTGTAATTAGCTTATTTTAACAAGGAAAATTGCTTTCCCATTTCCCTCCCCCTTCAGTTCAAGTTTTGATTAAAATACTTGGTCAATAATCAGTCCCAGTGGGTCTGACAGAACTTATGAAGCTAGCTGCTTCCAGAGATCACTTCTCTTGATCTGAAGGTATACCTGGGGTGCCATGCACCTGAGCATACATGCATACCTTTCAAAAATTTTTATTCATGTGCGCATAAACTCTCAGGATAAAATACCGCTTATCTTCAACTATAGCAAGTAGGGGAAATATGGGAGTTTAAAATAGAATTTAATACACACTTTCCTAAAATGCAGAAGTGGTTATACATTCCTGCTGCCGCTGAATAAAAGAGGCAATTTGGTTTTGTTGGCTTAGTTTGCCCTGTTATGTTCACATGATTACAGATCATGCCTGATATGTAGAGTGTAACAAACTATGTCCTTCTTTCAGTGTAAAGCCTTTACCCAAAAGACACAGCTGCATTGGCCAGGAATTGAACCCAGGCCTCATGCAGGCAAGAATTCTACCACTGAACTACTGATGCTAGTGTATTATATTTGTATTTGCATTTTAGTAATAATAATAACAACAGTAAATTTATTTTATAATAATAATAATATAATAATTGTATTTTATAAGTGGAGTTCAGTCCGTGACTCCTTGAACAGGCAAATTGGTGCATTTCAGAGGATAGTGGCAGGAAGGAAAGGCTGACAGGGATAGAGAGGACAGGCCCTTCGTTAGCCAGCTTCCCTGCCAAAGGCAACATGGCACTGCAGTCATATTGCTGTGGGCTGGGATCAGGTCTCTTCTGTCTTCCAGAAATAATTCCACTTGTTACCTCGGGATTGTCATCATTAAGGATGAAGTTTGTTTTCTGGATGCAAGTTTCATACCTTAGACACTGCACTATTTACAAGGCTGAACATGCTCAAACTTAGTCCCTTTAAATTGTTTTAAATTATTCAGAATTGTCTTAGTTTCCAACTTGTAGTTAGATTTGAGGCAATGTGGTTTAAATTTGAGAAGTTTATTCACTAAGCTTGTTGTATGAAGACAAAAGATTCTGCAAATCACTTCAACAAATACAAGGATTTCTTAAGTGGCTGTTGTGAGAGTTAGTTCAATTTAATAAAGAAATACAAAAGCCGATTTAACTACACAGGAGTTAAACTCTTCTACATGCCTTAACATTTTAATAGGCTGAGTTTATTGATAGAATCACAGAATATTTTGGGTTGGAAAGGACCAACTCCCTTGCCATCGGCAGGGACATTTTTCACTAGACCAGATTACTCAAACCCCATCACACCTAGCTTTGAACCTTTCACTATTGAGGACTATCCTGATTTATTTTTAAAGTCCATGGATGTTTGTTGTGTCTCTATTAGATGTCTCTTTCAACTTTTCATTGGCAAATTCATCATTAATTTTGCCTGTTTTTCTGTTTAGAAGATCTTACTTTTTTACCTACTTCAGAGGAACAAAATTGATATTCCCTTTCTCTGAAGGGTGTCTTAATTCACAAAAACTATAACATAATAGAACTCAAATGGTAGATCCAAAACTTACCTTTTCCTTATGTTTTTTTTTTGTCCCTCTGAACTGTGAAGGTTGTACTCTACTGTTTTATGAGACCTATGGAAGGAACTCGATGGAGCAGAGCAGTTTGCCTCGGTATGCCCTGTTTGCAGAAGACAGTATAGTTCAGTCTGTTCCAGAAGATCCCAAGAAAGAAAATGTTTTCTGTCTCAGCAATTCTTTTGGAGATGTCTACCTATTTCAGGTAAGAGGATGCATGAATAACTTTGTGGTGTTTTTCATTTTAGGATGTGGTTTTGAGTATGGGCATGTATGTATATGATTGTATATACACATGCACATGCATCATGATTCTGCCTTAGACTTAATAGCAAAATTGCACTATTGTACTATAATATTATAATATTAAGAGTATGTTGTGATTTCAGGTGTGTGATGTTACACCACTTGGCTCAGTCAATTATGGTTCAGAAAGAAAAGGAACAAAAGATCACAAATCTGCAAGACACTTTTGGTACCTGGTTGATCACAAGATTCTAGAAAGTCAGCTTTATGATCCATTTTTTTAACATCCATTAGCATTTCACCCTTACAGAATGGTGTGCTCAACCCTGAATCTGCTGGCCACAAAGACAGTTTTCTTGAGCAAGATACTCAAGAAAGAAGGCTAAAAATAATCTAAATATCTTGGCTGCTTAAGTGCAACACTGAAAATGTTAATAAAGAACAATATTATGTGGAACTGCCTGCCTAGGAATATGTTGATTCATAGGCATACTTGTACATTATCTCCAGAGACACTGTGCAGATTGCATTCTCTTTAACTGGATGTTCTCTCTCCACTAACTTGACTTTTTAAAGTAAGGAAATAACTGTCTCAGGCTTTACATGTAAAATCTTCTCTGTTGTGTTACCTGCAGAAGTGGAGGGTTATCTTTGAAATCTGGTGGGTTTTACTTGAATCATTTGGAGAGGTGAAAGATGCAAGTCACATCTTTCCCATAGCTTATACGGCTCTGTTATGCTCCTAGGGAATACAGACCACGCAGGTCTAAGAAGCAGAAGCTGGAGATAAGTCATGATAGAGTGCAGGAAAACCTCATACTTTACACAGTTCTAAAGAAAATCTTATGTCATTTGGTTAAAATAAAGTGTCTACAATGATAGTGAACCCATCAAGCACTTTATGTCCTAGAGCTGTTGATTGTTACTTTTTTTTTTTTCCCCCCCCTCTTATCTGCTCATAATATTGCACCCTTGATTTCACAGGCAACAAGCCAGACAGATCTGGAAAACTGGGTTACTGCCATACATTCAGCCTGTGCTTCCCTCTTTGCAAAGAAGCTTGGGAAAGAGGACACTGTTAGGCTGCTGAAAAATCAAACCAAGAATCTCTTCCAGAAGATTGACATGGATGGCAAAATGAAAAAGATGGCAGAGTTGCAGCTCTCAATTGTTAATGATCCAAAAAACAGAAAGGCTATAGAGAATCAGGTACTGGAAACAGTATTTTTACAGGAGCGTATTTATTTACAGGAGCATATCATTACTTCTTGCTTTGGGCTCTGTTTCTGCTTTCAGGGCCTGAGAATAATTGTCTTCAGGATAGCTGGCATGGTAGTTGTAATTATTGCCAATTTTCTACAGCAATCCAGAGCAGCACGGGAGGTAGGCTCCTCAAAGACTGATCTGTTTTGTGAGCACAAAGCTGTGTCTTCTCTGTGAAAATGTAATTAATTTTCACTGTTTTATGATATACTTAACTGTTAATAATATCTAGCTGTTACATTGCATACAACAGAATACACAGTGTGTTCTGTGAATAATTTAATTTATTATTGAATCGCAGAAGAGATTGAAGTATGGGTACTTGGCAATATTGTTCTGCACCTTAGGACATGAAGAGTCCTTCCTCCAACTTTATTTGGATAGTAGCAGATAAAACCATGTGCTTCCAGTTGAAATTCAGCCATGACTAATGAACACTTTGTTGTCTGTACGGTGGTGAATAAACATGAAGCCTTACTGTGCTCTCACTTCTAGCGTGTGAACCAGAAATCACTTCAGTGATACCATATGGAAGTACATCTTGTGGTGTTGATGTCTTCCCATGCCCCCAATTTTGCAGGTAGCAACTGGCAAGAGATATTTAATTAGACATGCTTAGTGTTCAGGCAAAGATCTCACTACCCATGGCCTCTCGTGCAATGAACGTGTCTACTAGTTTAGCTTAAATAAGTCTGTGAACTGAGTATCTTTTATTTTGTTAGTCCATTAACAGAAGACAACTGTTAATTTGAAATTATTGACTGGTCTTTGAGAGCCCATCCTTACTTGCCTTTCCAGTCAGAGCAACTCTTCCTCTGTCAGTACTTCAGGCTGGCCGTCATGGTCCCTTGGTTAGCAACCAAAGTTTATTTCCTTTGAACCAATAGAGCATAATTATTTTCCTTTGGTTACTGAATCACTTGTAGTTTCAGAATTTGATGCTTATAATATTTAAAATTCTTAGTGTACTGGTTTGAACTTGATGAAGACCAGACTGACTGGTATTTACTGTCAAATTCTTGTGGCACACTTCAGTCTGAAGCTATATGAGCAGAGTTCAAATAATATGCAGGTTTGTGTAGGGATAGTGTAGATGTTCATAAGCCCTTTGAGTGCTCAGATGTTCGTAATTTATTTCCAGGTCACTTTATTTCATGGCTCAGAGCTGAGTGAGGTGAATGAAGGAGGAAAAATGTTAAGCATTCTTCTCTTGAAGCAGGTTTTGAGACCTGGGAGAATATAAGGATTTCTAGAGATGTCTTGTGCTTGTAACGTTTAATGCAATGAGGAAAAATCCTCATGTGTATTTACTTAATTTATCCCTTCCCCCATCAGATACTCATGCTAGTAGCTTATTTGGAGTCAGCTGAAGAGTATTAATGATCTGTCTTAATGTCTGCTAATTAGATGTTCTGTCCTTGAACAACTGCCGTTATTTTCCAGCTCTGGAAGAAATTGACTTCATTCAGTAGAACTGAAATTCATCACTGGGGCTGCAGAAGATTTATTCCTGTTAATCTACTGTTGGTGCATGTCTCAGAACATTGAATGGGGGCAAACCATTGACACAAAGAATGAAATAGATCATTGCAAACATTCACTAGTTAGCAAAAAATAAATTTGCAAGATTTTTCTCCATTCTTGATCCCTTTGCTCTCTTTAAAATCTCTCCTTATAATTGCTGAAGGTTTGTTGGAAAAGTTGCTTCAGAGAAAAGTCAATAGATAATTGGGTTTCCTAATCTTCTGATTTGTTTTCTCAGAGGTTGGCTTTTGCAAAGAAGAAAGAAAATCTTGATGTAATTAATAACCTAGAATTCTTAGTATACTCAATAAGCTAATGATACTGAGAAAGTATTATTCCTAAAGGAATAGTTCACATACATGTAGCTCAGTTGTTTCGCTGTGGTTGTTTAGCTTGTCTTTTTGAGTAACAAGATGAGTATAAATTCTGGGTTTGATTTTGTGTAAATTCAGTGGCAGTTATGATTCCTCCATGCTGAAGTACATAGTATTGCCAATACTGTAGTTTATAAGTATGCCCTGCATTCTATACTGGAAATCTTCACTAGGGATTTATTTTGGGAAGTCGGCAGAAATAGTGTGATTGACTTCAGAAGGACCGTGGTGTTTTTTTATGTAGAAAGATGAAGCATAGTCTTGATTTGTTTCCACTGGGGAATTATCTTGGAAACTGATCTCTATAGCCTTTCTCCTTTTTCTTCCTGTGAGAAGCAACCACCCAACCTCATCTTACTGTTTTCTTTTGCATCTACATCGATTTAAAACCAATACTTCACTGCTGAAGACTTAATAATTTAATAAAATTAGGGCTTTACAAGAAAGCAAAACCTTTTCTTGTTTCACAGTTGCCATCACCTTTATTAGTTTTATTAAGGAAACCTGGACTTCTAAAATTGCTATAGGTTTTTTGATACACTCACATGCTTCTTTTTGGTGTTTATCAAATGGGCTGGAGAAGCTCATCTGATACTATCTTGTAAATCTGGTGAATTTGAAGGCTAGCAATTGATAAAGCCAGTGCTACACAGAAGTGCAAACAAAAAAATTACAGGGAAAATGTTGGTTTTTAGTGGAAATAATTTAGAGACTTGATGCTATCAAACTGGTTGGGAAATGCCTTCAGCCTTGTGGCTCACGTGAGGGATTTTCCCTATCTGAGCTTACTGGTCCAATAATAATAATAATAGACTTAGCTTAGGAGAAAATGACAGCCCTTCACATAGCTTTGGGTAACGTGGGTCATTTTAGAAGAGAACAATGAAGCAAGTACCTGCAACAGCAGTGCGTGTACAGCAGCCACTGGCCACTGGCAGTGGGGCTGGAAATCTCAAGTCTGCACATACTACCTACAGACACATATGTTTTTACTACTACAAGAAATAAATGTGTTGTGGGTGGTGGTATTCCTCCAGTGCATAACTTCTGCCCTAAACTGAAGAGAATTAGGACAAAAGATAGCAAGTTTGAAAATCCCCTGGTACAAAGATGAATTTCAAAGCCTGTCTTTAAAAAGAAAATGTAGATTTCCTATATGTTTAACCTGCTAGAGAAATCACAGTGTTTGCTGTGAATATGGAGCCCTGTCGAACTGCTAGGGAAGTCAGTGAAAGAGATTATTAGCTTTTATTCAGAACGCTTTTAACAAAATGTTGCACATTAAGTCAAAAGTAGAGCTGCCTCTGCCTGTAGAACTGGTTTTAGTGGGATGGAAAAGCTATCTTGCAGTGAGGGCACTGCAGCCCTGGGTGTACTTCTTTATGTATTTGGTAGATAAGTCTATCATGTTGTCTCACTTTAGAACAATAGTACGAATAATAGTTGGTTGAAAGCATCTGGAGTTTTCAGATTTTAATATGTTGGTATAATCATGTTTTCCAGGCTATTCAGATGTTTCTAATGTGATTCATATTTTCTGTGCACTTAACTTACTGATCAGATGGGTTTTGAGCATAGGTATTTACTTGGAGGCACTGAAACGATGAGGCATTAATGAGAAGAACGGGCACATGCTTGGAGATATTTTTTCTGGAAGTTTTTATATGTGTACTCCACCTAAAGGTAGTTACCATAAAAAAATAAGGGGATCAGTAAGATGGTGGTCTGTTTATTATGGGTAGTCATTAAATCCACCAGTACCTTTCTTCCCTTCTCTGTAGTGGTCTTCAGCTTTTTATAAAGAGCATAACCTCATTACTTTATTAATTTTTTTTTTTTAAATTTACTTGACTACTCTTTTTTTTTTTTTCTCTCCTATGAAGATGATTGAAATAGGTCTGGGAATTTATTCTTCAGGCTCCACAAAGCCCAGATTTCATGTCTTAGCTTTCTATAAAACATCTGATGAAATATTGTCTGACATTGAGATGAAAATTCACAATAACAACACTCAAAGATAATCTTTTCAGGAAACTTTGCTAGCACATGCCAGTATTGCCACATACAAATTCAATTTGAATTACAGTATACAGTAACTTTTTTTCTTCCATATCCTCTTAAACTAAAAAAATCCATTGTCTAAACTTCTTAAAACAGATCTTCAGTTTGTGTGGTCTCTGAACTGGCTACAGCAGAGCTTTACTTCATGAGAGGTTCTGTACAATTTCTTTTCAGGTGTCACTCTTCAGTGAGAATGGTTCTTCCCTACATCATTAGCAAGATGCTTTTCTTTACTAGTAGTGGACTGGGTATGAAGTGAGTAGGCAGCCAGAAAGGTGCCAGAAGTTCATCTCCAATCTCCCTGCACTGTAGTTACTATTTTACAGATAAGTGAATTTCCATCTTTGTTTTGCAAAGATTTTGCATAAAATAATGAAAAATTAATAAACTATTACTGAACATAGAGTTGCATAGCAACTGTCATATGATGAAGCTGGTGGCGGAGCATGTGCAGAAGGGACTGGAGGTCTGGGTTTTGGGTAGGGGCAGCTGGGTAATAAAGTTCAGTGGCTTTCTTACTTACATCCCTAGCTATAGAAATACATGTGGGACCACCAATTTCAATCGGATTATCAACAAGAATGTAAATTGAGTACACGTGTGCACTTTTTTGCTATCAGTAGTACTGGAATAAGATTTCCTCTGTTTAGAAATTATGCAAATTCTGTCCTTCCAAAATAATTGAAAATATGGCATTTATTGGAGAAAAAGTGTCTTGTTATTTCAGGAAGATTTCATAACCTTTTTTTAAATCACCAGGCAGAATGAAGAATAAAATATTGCTAATTGCACACCAGTGTTGTTGTACTCTACTATGTTGCCTTTTTATTTCTTTGAGCTAAAAATTCTGACAGTATCACAGTGGCATTTTTAAAGTGATGGAATTTCTTGAAGAATCATGTTTTTGCTTCTTCAAGTTCTCTTTAGGAACTAATGACAATAAAAATCTGTTCCTTGTCCCCAGAAACCAAGTGACTCATTTTTCCAGATGGGTACAATATGAATTGTGTCTGAGAACCAGAGACTGGAATGCAAAGAGTTTGGTGTTGTTTGTAATGTGGTTGAAAAGCTGTACATATAAAACAGCAGCAGAAGTTTCTTTTCAATCCGTAGAGTTCCCTACATCAACATACAGAGACAGTTTCCATCTGGAAATAAGATGCTGTGTAGGGAAAAGTTCTGAATCTTTTATTGCTATAGACAGTGAATTGTGTCAGTGAGGTGCTCGTGTTTCTACATTGTATAAGAACTATTGCTAAACAAAATCGGTTTTGAAGGCTAAGCGCTGAGGGAAGGACCTCCTCCCTGTGCATCTCTTCTTTTGTGCTGCTTTAAATAGGTGCTAAGTGAAAAACTGGAATGTTGTTGTCAGACGAGCTGTCCAGGAAGTATCTTCCATCCTTCTTCTAGGTCCTTGAAGTATTACTACATTGAGTTGATATGGTGTCATTTCTGGCACTGCTTTACACCATTCATGTACTGGTTTGGGTTTTATTACACTGAGCTCTTTGTACAGAACACCTGTTTGAAAATGAGGCAGTTCTTCCTCAGCCCCCACCCCTTCAAAAAAAAAAGATAATGTTTGTTCTGTAGTGTACGAAGGACAACGGGCCAGGGACTATCCCTGAACCACACTGTTGGCACTGACTTTGCTGGGACATCGAGGCCCTCCTTTTTACAGTCTGCAATCCCTAACCATCTTCCAGCTGAGGTGGTGGTACCACTGTAAATGTCACCTGAAGAGGCAACTGTATAGCACATAGGTACTATGGATGCTGTCAACTGCTGGAAACCACTGGTCTTTGTTATCTGGTCTGAATATATTTACCCCTTACCTTTCCCAAGCTCCTGCTTTAAAGTTTACCTATAGAAAACCTAGCAGGATTATTGAATTGAGAGAGGCCTCTTTTCAAGCAACTTCCTTTAGCTCCTCTGTGTGCATGGTTTAAAATGTAATTAATTTGTAATTGTTTCTCAGTGTCTGGATAGATTTTTCACTAACCTGAAGGAGAATTGACTATTTATGTTCTGAAAATTATCATTGCTGCTGAAGTACTGCTAAAAGTACCATGCTGATATTTCTTTTTGTATTAAGTCTTAATAACTCTTTCCTGTACTAAGTCTTGGATGCAAAAGCTAATCCCCTCACATGGTTACTGTCTGCTCCCTGCACCAGACTTGTATGACTACTCCTGGTGTCCAAGGCTAAATAATTCTCAAGGCTTCCCACAGTTTACTCCTTTCTAGATCTCTGCCACAGCTTCCCTTTTCTTTCTACCTTGCATGATCCTATTAGGTTCAATATATTTATTTGGGTTGCCCCTTCTTTCCTTTCTCCCAAGCTCTTGCATGCTGCCACCAAACTCAGGAATCCTTGCTTAACATTTGCCAAGACTGAGAATGATATCCTCCCTTTTCTCTGGATAAAGCCTTTAATGCTTTCCCATTTTATGTGTTCTTGCTTGTTTTGGTGTGCCTCACATTGGGCCATATCTCTTATCTCTTTGTGGACGCACTTCATGCTGCTGTTAGCCTTTGTCACCCATTCCCACTCCAACAGCTGTCTGGTGCATCCACTTCTTCCTGTTTGCTTTTGAGTAGATTTCAAAAGGGCCGTTTTGTCTGTGCATGATGAAGTTAAGTCCTTGAGCCTTCTTTTGGGCAGTCCTCCCACGTGGGGCAGAGATTTGCCTCACACAATAGCAGAATAAGGATTGCAGCAGCTAGTCTGCAGGCTGTAAATTAACTTCATGGACCAGGTCATACTGTGCTTTGAAGTTGTTGCTTTTTTATTTGTGTGCTTCCCCCGTTTAGTCTTCAAGAATATAAATCTTTAGGAAGAATTATCATAGTTTAAAAGGCTTAGACAAATAGCAGCTGGTATTGGTTCCTGCTCTCCAATTGGTTCCAGACATCTCTGGTTTTGATAAGGCTACAAGACAATCTCAGAAATTCCTTGCCTACAGCTTTTGCTAATGCCATTAAATGTAACATTGTGATTACCAATGCTTTTGGAGCTGATTAGCTAGTATCCTGCATGGCTGATAAACATTGTAATTTAATTATGTCTTCAGCATGCCCTCATGTTGTACCCCACTCCCCCTTCTTAGATTATCTTTATTTTAAAATACAACTTAGTACAAGTGTTTAATGGGGATTTTGAGGAAGGCCTAAGAAACACAAGGATGCCTGTGTTAAGCCTGTGCTCAACGGGGACAGGATGCTCCACTCTAGCAGTGCCCAGAACAAGTCTTGCTCTGTTCCTGCGCTGTTAAAAGTTATCTTGGCGCTGTAGACAAAGGAGATGTAATTTCAAAGGGAAACACATCACCTGAGCTTGTAGCTATTGGCTTTGTGAAGAGCTGACGACCATGTTTTCAGTCTGGTTGGGTGTTGACACAGAGAAAGAGCTCATGGTGCAACCTCCTTTTGGAGTCGTCCCATGTGTAAAGTACTGGCAAGCAGAAAAATGCTCTGTGAAGAGTGTCTGAGAGCACAGAGAAAGCAAAAAGAGGTCAATGATCAAATAAACTCAAGGAAAAAAAAAAGGATTATTCTTTCTGGAGTGCAGAGGGTTCATGTTTCAAATGTCTCTGGTGAGAGATTACATGAGGCATCTTTGTTATGTGTATGTCTCTGTCCCTTCTCACTAGACTTCTGAGAATTGGTCTCATGATAAGCTTTTGTAAATTCTCTCTTTTGCTTTTAAGAGTCATTCTTTGAAATATTTTGTAAGTGTACTGTAAATTAAAATTTTGTATTCATAGCTGTATGAAAGTCGTATATTGTCTTCCCTTTCTTTGCCCTGTCTGCCAAATAAGATCACCTCTTACTTCCAAAAGTACAGCCATAGCTGATGCCACAGTTTGAGGTCACATGTGTAAGGAAGCTGGACTAGGAAGGGTCTCTATCAGTTGTAGCGCAAACCTTAGCACCATTTTGTTCACAGGGCCTTTTTCACCCTTTTATTACTTATTTCTTGGTTGTTTAAAGTAAAGAGGCAAGATACTTGTTTAATTCTTGTGATATTTGACAGCATTATAAGGAACCTGAACTGATTTTGCTTCCAGATGAGCCTACAGGTCATAGTTCACCCAAGATTTTAATATTTGTAAGCTTGTTTCCTAAGTCACAAAGGTGTTCCAGCCTTGGCTAATCTCAGTGGAAGATGATAATGTCCTGTGCATGAGGGACAGTCAGGGTATGCCAGCAAAAGAGGAAGCCAAAGCTTGTTAGAGAAAATGTGATGAACTTTCTCCACAGCCCTAAACCACCTGTTGAACAGCCAACATGCAGTGATTGGAGCTGCCACTGGAATACCAACATTGTCAGGGGATTTTACCAGTCTTCAGTACATGAACTTGGTGTATGTTGACCAAATGGACATGCCTTTTCTGCCTTCAGTCAATGTCCTTGCTGCCTTTTTTACTTGTACTATTTATAGGTATTAATGTGTGTTGTATGTTAATTGTACAATCTGCAGGACAGATTTTTGCTGCAACTACCAATGAGTAAGTTGGGGAAAGAAACAGCAAAATTTGACTTTGATGCAATGCATGCAAATATGTGTTTGTTTAAATGAGTGTGTATTTACACCAATACTTAGAATCTGTCATCTAAGCCTTGACTCAGAACTTTGTCTAATAAATAAGTCTTCAGTTTCCTAATTTTATGTTGAAACTGGATTAAGTTGTTACGTCTGCGTGTACCTGGGCTAGATATGTTTAAAAACTGCATATGCACATTTCTGCTTTTGGTCCAGTGGTTTGTGTTGTGTCTACATAGCTGGTTGTTTGCAGCCTGCCTGAGCATAAGTATGTCTTATCCTACTAGTAAGAACAAGAACCATGAGTATTGTCTCCTGTTTACAGTTAGAGAAGCCATAAGATGAGAGTAAAGAATGAGCAGGACCTACCACTGTAGCTACTTCGCTTTGCAGGGTGCATTAATGTATCTATGCCACTTTGCTTTCAGCCAGCCAGCTAGACAATCAAAGCTAAAACAATAAAGGCTGATTTCCAAAAAGGGGGCAGAGGGAAGGAAAAAAAACAACCTTCATGAACCACAGGGTTGTGTTTTTATGTAACTATTTTTGTGGCTATCGAACTATCCAAAGTTCATGGTATGTTCATCTTGTCAGTATGCATTTAAGACCACCAGCTTTGTTTTATTTTAAGTCATCTTTTGCGTTGATGTAACACAATATGACTGAATGTGTTTTGGCAGGGAATAACTAATCTAATCCTTATATTACCAGATGAAAGTAATTTACTATGGGTTTGGGGAAGAGCTCAAATTTTCAGTGCAGCCCACAAAGACATTTATGCCGTTTTAATTGTCCGTTCTATCTAAACAGATCCAGCAATGGGAACAAAACCTGGAAAAATTTAACATGGACCTCTTCCGAATGCGATGTTACCTAGCCAGTTTGCAAGGTGGAGAACTCCCAAACCCGAAGAGCCTTTTGGCTACTGCCAGTCGTCCTTCAAAATTGGCACTGGGGAGGCTTGGCATTTTCTCTGTCTCATCCTTCCATGCACTGGTAAGTTTGAATGCGCATTTCATGGGTGTGTGACACAAATCCATCATTAATATTGTGCTTAGATGTGGAATTGTGCTGGGATAATGCATGGGTGCACCCGCATGCACTGCTTAGACAGCCCTGTTTTTTTCTCACCCTTTCTGCCTGTTCCATGACTGCAAATTTTTCTCTACAGAATATGTCCAGGACTTTTTCTTTGGCCCCAAGGACTTCAGAATTGGAGTCCCTCCTAAAAAAGAAGTATTTTTAGCATAGACTAAAACTAGAGACAATTCAAAATTATAATTCCCTTTTTTAGGAACTGTGGGCTGTGTTTCTAAAGAGTGAGTGAGATCTTCAGCTTCTGTAACCTGTTGTCACTCTGTCAGCTTCAAGGGAAGTACAGCAGTAGCAGGTTCACCTCTGCTCTTTAACAGGGCTATGAGTCTGATCTTGGCAAAGAGGTCTAGACCACATTTGCATGTGAAGTTTGAATACTGATACTGAAAGTCCCATCAGGGAATGTGTTTGTCACTGTTTTTATCTGTGTGGTTTTTGCCATTGCTTGTTAATAACTCAATGCCATAGCACATTTGTCTCTGATGTTTGGCATTGAGAGTCCTCCTCTAGCAATTTTGTATCGGAATGATAGGTTATCATTCTTCTTCAAAGCCTTTTTGTTAACTTCTTTAGTTGTACAGAGCAATATTTTCTCCGTTCCTCCTTTCCTATGACTTCTAATTTTGCCCCATGATAAAAAAATTGCACTACCACATCACCAAAACAAGCATCACTGCTGAAAGTTTAAAATATTGTCCTTATACCTTGGCATATTACATCGAGGTGAATGGAAGTAACCCTCATTTGATACCTCAGGTTGAAAAAACTGTCAATATTTTGTTGTTATGAGAGTGATACAGGAAGGCCTGTCTCTGTGTTTAAATAGATCTGCTCCAGGGATGAAGCTGCTCTCAGGAAACGCACCCTCTCTCTGTCACAAAGGGTTCGAAATAAGAAGGGTTTATTTTCTTCGCTCAAAGGACTGGACACATTGGCAAGAAAAGGAAAAGAAAAGCGACCTTCCATAACTCAGGTAGATCTTATTTGCTGTGTAGAGCATAGAATGGCTTGTTTCTCCTGGGGCTCCTCCTGCGAGGTGCTAGTGGTGAATAGGGTAGAAGATACCTGCACCCAAGGTTTCAGTAGGTGTGGCAGACTTGCAATGGGATCATCACTTGTGAAGAGTATATATCTAATTTTGGGTTTCTTTCTGATAAATGAGATTGGTGGATGACAGGTTTTGACCCAGTAGGTTAATTATCAGCAGCACCAGACCATCAAGGTTGAGTGTGTAACAAAACTTCTGACACATTGCAAACAGTTTGAAAGTAGATTTTCTTTGGAGGTAGCCTGTATGTGCAGTCCTTAACACAGTGTGTGCTTGTTTATGACTGGGACTCTGAAGTACTGTTGCAATTCAATATAGAGTGACACAGGTGAGTCTTCAAGGGGAAAAGAGGAGAGACTGCTGCAAAGACAACCATTTTTGACATGGCATGCCTCTCAAAGCAACACACAGTGCTTGGAAGTGCATTTTAGCCAACAGGAGAAGATTTTTGTCATGCAGGAGGTCAGCCATCTGTGTGGACAGCTGACAAATAATGCCAGGCCACTTCCCAGCAGCTGAAGGCTTGGCACAGGTTTGATGTGCTGGGTCAGGTTGGCTCTTGGGAGAGGGGCTGTGCTGATGTATGCCGCCACTGAAGAGCTGCATTGCTGGTGAAACCACGGCATCTCACAGCAACTTTTTGTGAAACTAATGGCCTGTGCACACATTAGTGTAAACCCCACCCTTCAGGAGTCTGTGTTTTCTCTGTAAAAGTACGGTTATATGAGAAACAAATGTTTGCTGTCTTTTCCCTGTAAAAAGGTAAAGAGCGGAGACACTTCTTGACAGTGAGGCAGAAGGTATGCACCCACACTCAGAACACTACTGTTTTTACTAGCCTCTGACGTGTCTGCAGTTACTCTTGCAAAGCAGTATTTTGTGCAGTTCATTAGGTAACTTTGTTCCTGTCATTCCCTAGCCCTTGTATTTTGATTTAATTAGACAAAGATCTATCATCAGCACTTTGAAATTGGCTGTTCTTGCATGTCTGGTAATCTGTTGTGGAATATTTAAACAAACCTATCTGTACACATCCTGCAGTAGTCACAGAGCTGATGCAACAGCTTCAGTGTTGCAAAATAACGCGTAAGGATTTTCTGGTCTAGTGGTTTGTATTTTTAATAGGTAAATATCTATGTGTGACATGGGCATCAACCTTCTTTGGATGGCTGTTACACATTGTAGCATATTGATTGAGATGTGTTAACATAGTGAAATTTATTCATAAAACTCAAGTCTGCCTTACAAAAGAAGGAACGGAAGGAGACATTTTCTCCAGATCATCCTTTTCTCATAATTTCCCCTGTATTCCCTAGCAGGTGAGTCTGGTCTGTGAGTCCTGCACCTCTATTTCTTTATTAATATGAGCACTGAGGGAAGGGATGTTATGCCCTCTTAGCTCTCTTCCCAGCAAAGATGATACCTTGATCTGTTTTTAACTGGATAATATGTCTTCTCGTGTGCTTTATAGCCCATGAAGGGGATTCTCTGGAGCTCAGGGACAGGGAATCTCATATCTCTGGAAAGGAGAGGAGGTTCTTGATGCCCTCCCAGTGCTTTTCTGAGCACAGAGAAGAGAGCCCTGTCACAGGCAGAGGTGCCCCTAGGGCGTCTTCATCCTTGTTATTCCAAACCTTGCCACCAACTGGCCAAAAAATGTGTTCATTTTCATACACAAGCTGAGGTTCTTGATTTTATTTTTTTTTTAAATTAAACATCCTACAATAAAATTAAGGAAATGTAAATGCTGAGTGTTGCATGTGAATAGCACCATGCAATGACTCATACCCATAAAAGTGAGGAATTTTTAAAGGCATGGCTTGAAAATTGACCCAAGAACCTAGGTGGCTGAAAAGAGAACCACAACCTGGCTCAGACTTGTGCACGTAATTCTATATCAAAATCAGAATAGGCCTGAGGCTGACTTTCTTGTCTCTTTCAGCCCACTGGGAAGCTGGATTATGCAGAAAAGTGGAGCTCACTTCTCTGCTCATTGTGTTCTGATGTTTCTGTCAAACAATAGATTTTAAAAAAGTCTTGCTTTCTTGGATTTAAATTCTTTGGACTGTAGCTGGTATGTTTCAGTCTGCTGTACCCTAGCTATAAAATCAGATGGTATATTCTTGAATGTTGTTGCGTCAGAGAAGTTTTTAATTTTATCTTGTTTATTTTTATGGCACTAATAAAAAAAATGTTCAGAGTTTTTATGCTCAGAGCCTTTCATAAACATTAATGAAATGGCTCAGTCCTTTACAAATCAGTTAATAAAACTGCACTGTAGCAGATGGGGGATGTCTAGGCCCACATTATCCTCAGTTTTTTAAATGCTTATCTGCTTTCTTATGTCTAAATGGTGAACTGCTTGAGAAATCATAAGCAATAAAATACTTTGATTAAATCTGTGGGTGAGACAAGCAAGTTCAGAAGTAATGCCCTTTATTTGCATTGGCACAAACTGGCTTTTGTATAAAATCTTAAGAGAGAGTTTGTTGTTGTCTTGGATTATCTGAAGGCTTTTGCTAGTACGAAAAACTAAAAAAAAAAGCTTGGATGTAAGTATGATGTTGTCCTGATTTTTTGTCTGCAGAAAGAGTTAAAAAATGCTGTTTATATTTGCACCTTGGTAATGTTATTACTTGCAAATCTCAATATCACGTATAAACTGTATAATTCTATCCTTGTGTTTTTACTAGCCTTATCATCAAAATATCTGATTGTATCCATATTCATTTATTTGATTTAAAAAAAATTATGTTTATACACCTAACACCTTGGTGAGATGCTAGTATTTAAACTTCCAAAACAGATGGGCAATGTACATCCCAGTTTTTTCTTTCATCACTTCCAAAGCACACAGTAGTCAGCTATTTTCATTACTTAATAGTGTGGGGTTTGGGTCAAGTATACCTTTAAAGCTAATCTAAAAGTTTCAGTCAATAGTGTCAAGCAAACTGCTTGGTTAGAAGAGATGAAAAACTGTAGGGTAGGAAGTTTTAGAAACCAACAGCAATGGTTTGAAAATAGGTCCTTGAAATCCCAAAGGGTGAAAAACTTTTAACTTTCAGTGTAGTGTCTGATTTGAATATAAATGATTTTAATCTCATTGCTAAATAGTAGATAGAAAAAGCCACAAGGGTATTAATAGCTTTCTACATATTTGAATGTGTATGTACCTTGAAAGAGAAAATCTGCTTAAATTTTATTTATATAGAGAGATTTGTATTTTTTTATTAATTCTAGTTTGAATAAAGCAATAAAAAGTACAAAAAGATCCCTGGGGTTTAGCAGGTTTATATATATTTATTAATTAATTTATAATTTTTATTTTTTTTCAAAGGATTTACCCAACACAGATAAGAAATAAACATGTTTATTTGTTTAACCTACTTATTTATCTGTAATATTTTCAATAGGTTTTTGATTCAGCTGGAGGACATGGATTTGCTGGTGTCCAGAATTCAGCCAACTCTGCTGAGGTAAGATACATCTGTCATCATTCTGCATCATAATGTTTTTAAATTCTTGAATGTATTTCACTAAGTGTATGATGGTGCTGGATCAGAAACCCAAGAAAGATTCATAAAATGTAGTTATTGTTAGATGACAGGATTAGAATTCTGCTAATGAAACCCCTTTAACATAAGTTTCTGAACATTCATGGTAGTCTTTGAAAAAAAGCAACAAAACAAAACTCTAGAAGTTTCTTCACAGTACTATCAGTACAGTTTGTACACTGTCTGAGGAAGATTTGGGACTGAACTTGTTTGAAAGCATCCTTCACAGTATTGCAAATCATAAAATGGTTTGGGTTGGAATCAACCTTTAAAGGTCATCTAGTCCAACCCCCTTGCAATAAGCAGGAAAATCTTCAACTGGATCAGCCTGCTAAGGGTCTCATCCAATCTGACCTTGATGGCTTCCAGGGATAGGACGAAACCCAAGGTATATTTCTCCCCTTTGCCTATGTCAACAGAACCTTTGTATTTTGAGTATAAAGGCAGTAAAATCTATGTAAGTCTATGGAGCACACCATCAGAGAAGTGAGAATTGATGTATAGCTGGAGATTGCCCAAGTAAGGGAGAAGGTGCAGCATCCCCCCTGCCCAGCATTATCCAGCTGTGATTGATGTTCTTTGGTGCCCAGGAGGAGGAGAGCTACTGCTTGTCCCTGCCCGGCCTCAGTCATGGTCCCTCTCCATTACTACAGCCTTCCTAGGGGATAGCGTCACCATCCTCTAGTCTAGAAGCAAAGCGAGACACTCCAAAATCCGTAACTGCATGTCTGTAGGAGTAGTGAATGTTCTCTGTGTGCTACAGGGCTTCTATAGACAGTATCCTTCTCCCTCAGCAGGCTTCTGCAGGCTCCAGATAAAAAAGTCAAATTAAGTCTTAGGCACAGGGTTTCTGGACTTTGTTTTCGAATGGTATAGCTGGATTTCTTTAATGGCAAAATGTGTCAGACTCAAAGGGGTATTTTTCTTCCCTTCTATCCCCTGTCCCTTTTCCTCCTTTGTGGCCTGAACCAGATAGTTGCCTGATGCAGTTTAAATCTTGAAAGAAGACTGAAAAATCATTGTGCAGCACTGTTCCATTTTAGCTGAGTTTGTATACCAGGTATTAGATAAAAAGCCAAAATCTGCATTTAAAATGCAATATTGCTCTGGAAAATGATTAAATGTAATGAAGAGCTGTAATGACTCTTGTGAGGAAGATTTGGACAAAGTTCATAATTTCTCATGGATTTTTATGGGGGTTTTTGGTATCATTATGTACTACATGGTTTATTTTCTCATCAAGCGCATTAATTTAATGACTAGGTAAGAAAGAAATATATAATTATGCAGAAGTTATACTACTGGGAGAGGCGTCTCTCACTGACAGCATCTAATCCTATAATGCTGTTTTGCCTCCTGAAAGGAAAAAATCTTCATGTTTTGTGTGTTCTTTGAAAAAGTGTACTGAAACACCTGAATTCCCTTTGTTACTTGACCACTTGCTTTTTATTTCTTGGGATGGGAAAGTATTTAAAGCAGATCACTGCTCTCTTTTCGAAATAAATTATAATTATGAGGTATTTCTGGTTGAAATTATCTACTGTAGAGAACACTTACAAAATGTAGCATTGGGTGTGGTATGAGATGGCATCCGTGGCCCATCTCAGAGACAGCAAACAGTTTGTTCCTGTTCAAACCTGTTAAAACATGGAAAGGTTTGCCACATAAGGGGTAGCAAAATCTGTGGGTGCAACCCCTGAAGGTTTCTCCTGAAGGGCTGTGAAACCAGTCCCTTGGTTGAATGCTGACCTCCTTTGGGAGGGAGGATGATGGAGCTACCTTATGCAAGAGGGTCTGCTGTGGGTCTCGTGTTCTCTGGCCTAACAGGAGCTCTTGTTGAACCCTTTGCTCTTCCTGAACCCTTCTGAGGAGACAGAGAAATGTTTTTGAAGGCACTAGGGAGCAAACTGAATGAAGTCCTCTCCCTTCAGTGCTGTGTTGGGGAAGAGATGAGGTCCGTCTTCTCGTTCCAGCTCTAGATGGAGCAGCTTTCTGCAAATACAGGCAGGGGCTTACAGCCCTGTTTCCCAGGTAGTGGGGGACTGGCAGGAGGGCAGTGTGGCTGCAGCTTTTGGGCCAGGATTTTATGAATTTAGCAGGGCTGTGTTTCAAGACTAGAAAAACCCACACAATTTAGGTGCTGAGCAGAGCTGTGGAGCTAGAAAAACATTATTATTATTCTTATTATCTCAACCCTATTTCTAAAACCCTTTTTCAATGGATATTAAATATAGTGTAGGCATTTTTAAGATCCTGACATTTTGATGAATCATACAACAACTCAGAAATGATTCATCATAACTCTGAAAACTGTTACTCTGGCATCAGCCTGGTTTCACTGGCTGATTTAAAATGAAAAACCAAAAACCAAAAAAAAATAAAAATGAAAAAAAAAACAAAAAAGAAGAAACAGAAACAGCATCAGAACTTTTATAAAATGCTGTCTGAGGAGGATAGCAAATGACAAATAGTAAGGTCTGCTAGGGAGGCTGTATTTTCCCTGAAAAGGATGATAAAGCAGAGGCAAGTAGTGGGAGGAAATGATGAAGTAACCTATTGGTCCTGCAGCAGCCTTGTGGCACAACGTGTGACAGTCTGCAAATCCTGGCGCCTCTTGCTGGAAAATTGGATGGGTTGTTACAACTTTATGTGGCAATGAATGAATGAACTATTGTGGAATTAGTCACTGCAGGCATAACAGGAAAAAAAAAAAATCTCTTTTCATGCCAGATTTTCTGAGATGGAAAATGTGGATGAAGCAACGGTACCTTGACTGCCGTTAAGGAACATAGTCATGGTTAAGAACAGAGGCAAGTTTATCTCAAGTTGCATGCTTGAGCATCAGTGTACATGGCAAGGAATGGATGTATCTCACATTGTCTGCGGAGCTTTCTCTCCTATCTTAAAAGCTTACTCTAAAAGGTGGCCTTGAACCTAGTTCTCATATGATTTGAGGTTTGGGTTTTTTTATCTTTGGCAATAGTGAGATTTATTTCAGTTATGCAGATTTGAACAGCTATTGTTGCAGTGCAATAAACCATTGTGGTAGTTGCAAACCTTTGAGCTGCTGGGAGCATCTCCCTCATTGAGGCAAGCACAGTATTGGTTTTCCCTGGAGGAAGCCGCCAGGGAATTCAGTCTGATTCATTTGTGCTAAACTCTCACAGCCTGCCTGTCTTGCCCCCTTTCTCCTTTCTGTTATTTACACCATGGAAGGAGGCCAGCTTTTATTCCCAGGCAAGTGATTTAGTGCTGAGAGAACTATGCTTCTATAAGAATTATCTTCTTCAATATCACCAGTATTATGAGCAGTCTGTAACTACAGCTGCCAAGGTCAAACTTCACCTGGTGGAGATTTCACCACTGCATTAATTGCAGTAGCATAACATGATTTCTGTTTTGTATAAGTAGTGTTAATTGGATTTTAGAAGGATTTCCATGCACCTGTGTTAATTGAAATTTCACGTTCAACTAGTTAAAAGGGACAGTTGAGCAAGACAGACAAGATTCATGAATGCCACTAGTTCATTAATATTATTCCACCAAACCTGTGTTACTCTGGCACCAAATTATTACTATGCCACACTCTGGTTGGCTGCAACCTGAATTTCTGCATTGTTTGGTAATTACCTGGATAGGATTGCTTGCTTCATCATTTTCACAGCCACAGTTGTTATTTGGAAAAACAAAATAATATTGGTCTTTCTGTTGCTACTGGTAGATTGTTGTCAATAACTTTTCTGGCTGCAACAAGGGAAGAAGTCCCTGTGCAGTGCTTCTACAGCAGCTTTTAATTGCAATGCACCCCTGGGCTTGTGTTCCTGAGGAGAGGAGGAAGAATTGCACAATTAAGGGTCTTTGTGTAGACAACAACATCCCTCAGCCCAACAAACCAACCAACCAAGAATACTAAGAAAAAGCATTAAGGAGGTAGGCACTCTGAAGAACAGTTCAGGATATCGTAAGATATGTCCTGGGGAGCAGTACTGCCACCTCATGGGGTTATCATCCCTTTCCAGTCACTGCATGGGAAATCAAGGGACCCTATCTGCATAAAATCAAATGTCTTGGTATGGGTATTTAAGTGATGTGCTGAATAGGCAGATCCAAATATACACGTGAAACTCGAAATTCTGAACAGCTCCTGGTGTTTTTCTTCTCCTTGTGTGACTTCCTTTGAAGCATACAGCCTGAAGTGCAGTACAGGAGAAAGTGTGATAGTGAAGGGTGGAAAAGTGACAGGGAATTTATTCAGGGTGGATGTTGTTATTTGATCAAGCGGAGTGGCTTTGGAATGAGGGAGAATGTGAATCAAAATGGTAACCAGGCAAATACCCTCTGCTGCTTATGAAACAATATGTTCTTAAACTGTAAATAGAAGAGGAGCACTTTATTCCTGTTTAGTCCTTTATTATGTTATGACTAGCCTTGCTCCACAGTGCTCTCTGCTGGAAGTTTACTGTATTGTCATTTTCTGTCAAAATTACAGTAATTCTGTTTATTGAGTTATTTTACATTTGTTAATTAGGTAACATTGTAGTAGTCCATTCTTCTTCAAGATTTATTTCCACTGTGATATAACACCAGGTAATTACACATTTCCACATTGAGTTAAATCAACAATTAACATGAGATAAAGGCATAAAATCCTATAATGGGAAGGCACAGGAAGTGCAATCTGAGCTCTAGAAAATCAGATCTTCGATAGTGAATAAGGGCAGGTAACAGAACTCTTTCCCTGGCTTGCCATGTTGGAAATTCACAGCACTGTGTCTAAATGCATAATCAGTGGGAACTGCTAATGTAATTCTACTTTCGTTTGTTTGGGGTTTTTTAAACAACCACATATGTTGTATATTTCTCTCTTGTTTCAGCAGCAAGTCGATGATTTTTTGAATGTCTACTGCTCAGTGCCAGAGAGCATCCAGAAGGAGAATGCTTGGGAAACACAGACATATGTTCATTTCTGTGATGGCCAAGGAGTGGCGCTGACACTCAAGCCAGAGCACAGGGTGGAGGACGTTTTGTCTTTGGCATGCAAGGTACTTATTTTTCATGCACAATTGCACCTTATTAATATCTGTGGACTTGAGAAGGAACGTAGTATGTCACAGAATGCTTAAATAATGATAAGATAATATAATAATAGAATAATGATATAATATATAACATTAATATTACATAACAATATAATACCAGCATCTCTGTCACTGTCTCAAGACACATTGCTCTCTTTCCTTTAGTTGTGTTATTTATGTGTTGTAGTCAAGGTAGCAGGATTGTAGAAAGGTTCTCTAAAGGTGTTGCTCGAGCCAGTGCACAGTGCATTCTTAAAGAGCAGAGACAGTTTGCCAGGTAGTCAGCCCATGAGGAGTCTCAGCACGTGTGCACTCCTTGCAGCAGACCCTATTGTTCCATGCAAATTAATCACAGGGGAACAACAGGGACTGATTGAGTTAATGCCAGGAAATTAAGACAAAGTTAAGACTGCTGTGGCATATCATATGTTTGTTTCTTAGAGGACCTTTTTAAGCTTTTAATTAAATATCAGTTCTACTTGTGAATTTCAAAAAGTGAATTCCCTTCTGAAAGTCAGTACCAGCAATTTGAGAGGTATTGATAGCTCATGGGACAGAAAACTGAGTCACAGGTTGAAGTTAGAAATACGAATTTTAACTACAGACAAAACACCAGCACCTCTAGAACGTCGCAATGTACCCAGCACTTTTATCTCCACATGTGTCAGTGCTTGAATTTAGCTCCTAACGTCATGATTCAAGTCACTCAAATTAGGCAAACAAGCTTTTTGGAAAAACTAACTTTTTACCCCTGAGTTCTGTTTTCTGGACAACCAGTAAATATATTTTTATTTACTTCACAAGGGGAAAAACAGGAGAAAAAGGAGCCCTGTTGTGCAAGATCCAGCTGTAGCTTTTGGCACAGGTTAGGGTGAATTTACAGGTGACCTCATTCAACTGGATTAAAGTTAATGAATGTTGAAATTCCTAATGGAGGAAAGGACCCAATTTAATGGCTTTTTGCACCTGTTAATGTTACAGACAAACAAAAATTAAGTTATACAATTTAAAAAAAAAAATTATTTTTAAGCTGTAGGTTTTTAAATCAAAATAAGCACACTGATTTAGCCAAGTCTCAGTGTGACTCTGTGGCATCACAAAGAAGAAATTAACTTCTTGTGGCTTTTCCTGGTGGAGACTGAATCCTGGAGAAAACGTTTAGTGTTTGGCTTTACTTTTAAAACCCTGTCAGGCTAAAAGGAGTGTCTGAGACATGACTTGGCCACCAGGTGGCATGATAGAGCTGAAACATTTTGAAGTCCTTAAGGTGGAATGCAAGACCCTAAAGGAGAAAATAAAATTTATAAAAGTTAGATTAAGTTGAAAAGGAAATTCCTTACCTCTCTTACTCCATTATTCCAAAATATTTGTAATTGTAAAGCTGACTTTTAATTTTCCATGTCTCTATCTCATGAAAATTTGGTTTCAAATTATTTTTGTTCTTAAATGTTTTTGTTTTATTTTGTCTTTCTATTCTGTGTGTAAAGCTTTTCATAAGCATTCTCTAACGCTGAATACTTTCTGCTCATCTATCCTGGTTCTTTTCCTTCTTACATTTTCATTCTGCTCTGGTGAGTGTAAGGAATCTTTCTTCTTAACAGAACATGTTTGAATGTTATGTGGATAAGGATAAAGTTTAAAGGGGTTGTTGGTGGTTTGTTTGGTGGGGGTTTTTTTCCCTTCACCCATGTTTTATAGGGTTTCTACAATTCTCAGTTCTGTTTTCCATCTGAGGTTTTTGGATAACACGTATACAAAATCTTGTGCATTTGACTACAATGTTCAGGAAACAGAACACACTTAACTCATAAACTGTAACATGTAATAAAAATGTTAAGGTAATTACTAGTTACTTAGTAGATTTAGATTTCATAAGCTGCAGAGGTGCTTTAAAGGGGTTAAATAACTCTCAGAGATCCTGTCATTCCTTCTCTTTTAGAAATGTTGCTTCCTCCTGTTTTAGAATTATTGCTCTATTAATATGCTAAAATGAAGTGTTTTGTGCTGTGATCTCACCAGTATCCTGATTTTTCAGAGCCTCCTGTCAGGGGCTCAGCACTTTCATGCTAATATCCTTTGGGAGTATTCCTTTTTCCCTTTGACTTCCTGTTGAGACAGGATCTTTGCTTTGACCTCGTGGTAAAAAAAAATACCTGAAAATCTCTGATCATAGATGAAACCCAGCAATAAAAATAAAATCCAATAAAGGTAAACCCATAGAAGACCTGCTTGCCATCCCATCCCCTCTCCTAACTGCCCATAGATGCATATAATTTTTTTATATCAGAAGCAAAAGTTGCTGAACAGAACTGAATCATTGAAAGTAGTCACAGAAAAAGATGGCTGTGAGTGTTAAGTTTAAAAGGAGAGAAAACAGTTGTGATATCTTTGGAAACTGCACAGTTAATATAATAGCCAAGACATTTAGTGTTTATGAAAGGATTTGGGAGGATCATAGGGCAAAATGGAAATTACTCCTGAACTTCATCTTTTAAGCAATGCATCTGGTTTTGTTTATGCCACAATAATAGTTGGAAAATGGCTTTTTGAGGATTGTCTTGCATGATTTCAGAAGCCTTTTGTGTGTGTTTTTGTGTCACTTCTTTGTCCTCTAGGATTCTGGAAATAAATAGCAAATTCCAAAGTCTATTCTTTTTCTTCCTTAGATGAAACAGCTGGAGCCAAGACACTATGGTCTACAACTCAGAAGATTGGTTGATGAAAATACTGAGTACTGTGCTCCTGAACCATACGAATACATAGTAGACCAGGAAAGTGTGACTCCTTTTAGATAAACTCATCTACAGCTGCATTTGAATTATCGCCTATATATATGTGAAATTTAGATCTAAATTAAGGTTTTAAAGCTGTTCCTGGACTGCATTCTGTCATCCTCGTTCACACGTTTGGGTGGCTAGGCACTGCAAACACTTTCTTCAAGAACTGTTTGAGAATATGAGTGAGGCTTTCGGTACAAAAGCAGAGTGTCAGTCTCTACTCCAGGCTGGGGTTTTGATCTTCAGCTTTAGTCTCACTGATAGCAGTGATGCTTACATAGTAACACAATTCTCTGTGTAAAGACAGCAAGTCTTGATGCAAAGAATAATGTGCTTGTTTCTTGTGCTGTATCTTTGGGTTTTGATGCTTGCGTTTTCATAATTTGATGGCTTACGTTTTTTTTCAAACAGGTGTATGATGAAATAGAAATTTGTCCATTAAATGTTTATCATGTTCATCTTACAAAGACTGAAAACATAAGTGATTATGGTAAGCTTCAAGAATTCGTTTTATTCTTCTCATTGCTTACTTTCTCTCTTCAGGACTTTTCTGTCTCTGAGAGTGAGTAGACCCATCCTTGATAGCTCAAAGTATGAGCCTGCACAGGACTTGAGGCATTATAACAAAGACCCAAACTGGTTGTTTTACACTGGCAAGTGCATTTCTTATTTCTTGGAAGGGTCCAATTTCTAATTTTGGTACACCAGCAAAATAATTCAAGCTTGGAATTGTCAGAAAACAAAAATTCTTTCCCAGGATAATAAAAGTGCCATCAGTCAGGCCATGGTCAAGGCCTGCCATTTTTTTGGTAGTAAGATCCTACCTTGGAACACTACCAAGTGTCCTTTGGAACAAGTTCCAATAGGTTTTTTATCTGTAGGAGGCAGTTATGACTAGGAATAATTATATACCTTGCAAGGATACCTGCAACTTTGTGCTGTTCTTTAGCTGCAAGTCCACTATAAATTATTTCTTTCTAGGCTGTCCTACTCACTGGTCTATACAGTCTGCTGCTTTATAGTTTGGGTTTCCAGTTTTCGGAATTCTTTAAGACACCTCTATGGATGGCCGTGCTGCAGAACTCTTAGCATAATGATGAGCCATGCCTGTTATTGAAATGTCATATGGAGTTGTGGTAGAAATTATTTTTTTGAAATGTAGTTTTTGGGGTTTTTTTAATAGCAGAGCATTACATTTCCTGGGAGTTGAAAAGTCCTATTAATTTCAACAGGCCTTATGATGACTGAGAAAAAATATGATAATTTCTGTATGCTCCATGAGTGTGTTCTCATGAGAAGTATCCTCCTTCTGGAGTAGACTTTACTAAATATACAAAATAAAAGGGGAATGTTCCCAAGGAAGTTTATTTGATTTAAACCTTTCTTACTTCAGGCTTTGCTGTCACAGCACAAGCTGCTGAAAATGAGCATCTCACCCGTATCTTTGTAAGTGATGTTCTCCCTGATGGACTGGCATACAAGGAAGGTATTGTATCTTGTTTATGCTTAAAACTGTGCTTCATTATCTTTTTAAAGTTCAAAAACTTAAAGAAGTTTTACTAATGCTGTTTGAAATGGTTCTTGGCTTTTAGCATTCACAGTTTTCTGTCCTGAAGACCATGGAAAGTATGTGATGATAGGAAAAACAGTATAAAAAGAGTAACTGAATTATTCTTTCAGTATAGTGGGGAGAGTTCTTATTCAGCCTTGGAGACAGGGTCTGTGCTCAGTCATCCAATCAAGTGCTTTTGCACAGAGAAACAGACTGGAGAAAGAGTTCGTCTCATACTAGGGAACCTCATGGGCTTGATTAGTTTCTATGACACACTTGCACTTTTTCTGGCAGTGAAAAGTAGCCTTCCTCCCCAGAACACTTTTCTGCATATATTTCTGTGAGTAGCTTCTCCATTATGCTGCTCAGAAACTGCTTCTCTAATCGGCACATGTGAGGATCACATGAGTTCTGCTCTCTGAAAAGCAAACCCAGAAAATGGAGGCAGAGATATTAATTTGCTACCTGATGGTAATGTCTACTTTGATGTTACTGACCTTGAAAGACAGCAGTTGGCATTGTTTAGATTTACACAAAAGCTGGTAAAAACTCCATCCTTTGTTCTTCCAATTTTGCATGAATAATTTGATCTGCATGACTGGTGCCTTATTCTTCCTTCATAATGAAATATGTGTTATAAGTATATGCATACTGGTGGTATCTGGTTGTGAGAGGTGGCTCTATTCTAATCTTTTTGAAAGCTGTGCTGCTCTCCCACCCATCCAATTCTCTAGCATCTTTAAACAGAAACAACTTGATTGCTATATTATGTGTTAACATCTATGAAAGTAAGCATGAGGTCAGTCTGTATAATTATAGGAAAAATTAAGCTCCCATTGATTCTAATGGATCTGTGGTAGAATTAGGCTATTTGAATTAAAAAAAAGGAAAAAAAGAGTCAGCACAAGGTTTGGTTTGTGACCCTTTATGTTTTATATTACACCTTTTTTTTTCCCCCCCCCTTCTTTGCTTTCACATGCTCTCAGGGCTCCGAGTAGGCAATGAAATCCTGAGCATAAATGGAGAGTCTGTGTCTGATCTTGACCTCAGGCAGATGGAGATACTGTTTTCACAGAAAAGTGTAATGCTCACAGTGAGAATGAACCATTGCGGAACTCAGCAACCCGTATGTGTGTCCTGGTCAGATGGTGACATTTCCAGGGACCCAAGGAGTTTATTGCCTCCTCCAAACCAGTCACAGCTCCTGGAAGAGTTTCTAGATAACCTCAAAAAGAACACAGCAAATGGTAAGAGGTTGACAATAATTCCATTACTTTCACCTCACTTCCAATATCACTGTTTTTCAAAACTCAGTTATGTTTAAAATTATGTGCTTGCCTTAGAAGCACAAGTACAAACTGTTGAAGTTCCATTTAGGCTCAATAGATCTGTTATTTTATTATTTTCTAGGGAGTAGAAGTGGAACAGAATATGATTATGTCTGCAGGGAAATGATATTATTTTAATCTGTTTGGTTGCACCATCCGGTATTATCAAGTGCTCTCTTAATTGTTCTGTGTCATCTTGGGTACCTCCAACACATCCATTTCCCAGGCATCAGTGGTTGAAATTATGTGATTGGCTTTCAGAGGCAGAGTATTGTTCTATGTTTACCATGATTTAAGGGTGGTAAAGTACCACATAACATTAGGGTACCTTCAATGCAGTAATCATCATCACCTTAGAGGGGAATCCTTTAGCTCTGCTCCCACTCAGTGATATCATCCTGTTCCTTTTGGGTACAGCTGTCCACTGTGAAGAATAAAACCTATGAAAGCACCTTTTATAGGGATGGTCTTGCTACTACCTGCTCATATTTCTTGCTCAATGTAATACTGCTGTATTAAGCACTGAACGGAGGATGTATCCTAACAGTGCTGTGTCAGGACGCGATCCTGGTGGGTTTCCGTATGAGGAGCACCAGGCAGGGAAGGTGCCTGTGCAATAGGGACTGCTTCTGAATGACATCACAACCCCCTGTCCCTAAGGAAGTGCCAATGCTCACTTCTGGGTTGCCTTTTTGGCTGGAAATAGGAGGTGGCACATTGAGGGGCTCGCCATGCTGGGTGGAGGTAAGCCATGGTCCCCCCTTCCTTTAACTGATCTTACTTTGCCAGAGAACTACATCTTGTTATACCAGAGTGCTTGTAAATGTCTGCCTGAAATAGAAAGAACGTGGGGCTTTGCTCCCCTTTCTTCCCACATCTTGACTATTTTTCAAACAAGGCAGAAGGAAATTTAACCAGTTTTTCACTGTAAAAGGTGTAATTTCCTCACTGTACCTCTGGAGGATGCTAGTAAAATTCTGCAGCAAAGCTAGCCAGGATGCACTGCTGTGTGAGGGGAGCAGCAAGAGGTACAAAAAGCGATCGCTGATTTTTGTATATAATTATGGTGGTGAGTGTTTTCTGATTGGAATTTTTTTCATAATTAAAAATGGGAAAAGAGAAAGAATCACATAGGAGAAGTTGTTAGAATGGATTTAATTATAAAGCAATTTTATTAGGTCATCTTTTGAAATTAAAAGAAAACTGAATACAAGGTTTGTGATTCAGTAAGTAGCATCTCTCTCAGGGGCCTTATTTCAATTTAAAATGCCATTAAATTGACTAGTGGCACATAAAAGTTAGTGTCATAAACCAAAAATTATGATTGAGCTAATTAATTACATAATTATACCAAGGCTATCATCCAGCTTGTTGGCTTGATATCATAGGCCAGCACTACCTGGAGTATTCAGTGTAATAAATGTATCTGTCCATTCACTAGATTCCTCATTCCTCTGGGATAAATTTGCAATCTGTGCAAATATTCCATTATAATATGAAATTACTGGAGTATGTATTATACTTTAAGCACTAGTAGATAAAGGGACATAGTATATTTGCTTTTCTGCTTAAAAGCAGTTAAGGAAGATTTATTTTTTTTTCTGAAAGAGAACAAATAGTTCTAAATTAAGCCTCATGAGAAGAATTTTTATGTTTATTGAATTCAGTGCTTAGTGTCTGATCACCTGATCAAGTTCAAATGGAAACAGAAGTAAATGGCATTACTTTGAGTTAATAGATAATCATAAAGGGTTTAACTGTTCTGTGTCCTGTTATTCACTCAGAAATGGAATAAGATTTTAAATAAGCGGAGGGGGTATTTAATGATCCAAGCAGGGATTTGGAGGCCAGGGACTCTTATATTCATATTTGGTCTTTATGAAATCATAGAATCATTAAGGCTGAAAAAGACCTTAGAGATCACAGAGTCCAACCTTTGACCGAACACTACCATGTCAACTAAACAATCAATGCCATGTCCAGTCGATTCTTGAATATTTCCAGGGTTGGTGACTCCACCACTTCCTCAGCAGCCCATTCCAGTGCTTAACCACCCTGTCAGTGAAGAAGTTCTTCCTGATGTCGAACCTGAACCTCCCCTGGTGCAGGTTGAGGCCATTTCCTCTTGTCGAGTGACAATTCCCTCGGGGAAGAGGCTGACCCCCACCTTGCTACACCGTCCTTTCAGGTAGTTGTAGAGAGCAATAAGATCACCTCCTTTTCTCCAGCCTAAACAACCCAAACTCCCACAGCTGGTGCACATATGACTTACTTTCTAGACCTTTTACCAGCTTTGTTGCCCTTCTCTGGACACACTCAGGACTTCAATGTGTTTCTTGAAGTGAGTGGCCCAGAATTGGATGCAGTACTCAGTGTGTGGCCTTGAGTGCCAGGTACATAGGGACAATCACTTCCATGGTCCTGCTGACCACACTGTTCTTGATACAAGCCAGGATGCCACTGGCCTTCTTGGCCACTTGGGCATACTGCTGGCTCATGTTCAGCTGGCTGTTACCCAGGACCTCTTCCCCTGGGTCATTTTCTAGCCACTCTTCCCTAACCCTGTAGATATGTATGGGGTTGTTGTGAACCAGGTTGCAGGACCCAGCACTTCACCTTATTGGATCGCATACAATTGGCCTTGGCCCATCAATCCAGCCTATCCAGATGCCTCTGCAGACCCTTCATATGCTCCAGCAGAAAAACGTTCCCACCTAACCTAGTCTCGCCTACAAATTGACTGAGGGTGTGCTTGATCCCCTTGTCCAGATCATTGATAAAGATATTAAACAGGATTGGCCCCAACTCTGAACCCTGGGGAACACCCCTCACGACCAGCCAGCAGCTGGATGTAACTCTATTCACCACCACCCCCTGGGCCCGATCATCCAGCCAGATTTTTACCCAGTGAAGAGTGCACCTGTCCAAGCCATGAGCAGCCAGTTTCTTCAGAAGAATCATGTGGGAGACAATATTAAAGGCTTTAATGAAGTCCAGATAGTATCCACAGCTTTTCCCTCATCCACTAGGCAGGTCATCTGGTGAACAGAGATCAGTTGGTCAAGCAGAACATGCCTTTCCTAAACCCATGCTGGCTGGACCTGATCCCCTGGTTATCCTGTTTAATACTGTTCTGTCTCCTTTGATAGAGCTGAGTGAGTCACTCTTAATACCACACTTTTCAAATATAATTTCTAATGTTCACTTGTTGGTGTTGAGTCTGTTCTTCCAAAGCAGTGCCTTTGAAAGTCAGTTAGTGCTTGCAGAAGGGAATCTCTTTCAAAAATCAAGCACAATTTGGCTCAAGGTACTTACCAGGAGTTAAAAACCTTAGTGTTTCTGATGTTGCCGCCCTGGTTTTAAAAAATTTACTTTTTCTAGACTACTATGAGGATTAATGCACTAAAATTAACAAGGTGCTTAGAAAATGGAATTTTTCAGCATTGAGTCACATAGTAATGCCCTGTTTAGTAGTTGGTGATGACCACCAGACAAAAGCAAAACAAAATTTACTTTAAATCACTGGCTTCATATAACTTGGGTGGTAATAGTTTGCTCACATTTGTTTAAGGTTTTGTAACTGCTTAGTGTAGCTTTGATGAATGCCTTTTCCTACATACTCTGCTATTCTGAGGGTATCCAATTATACCTCATGGCAAACTTTGGCAACCTTTACTGTACAGAAGGGAAGTGATTGACTTTCTCCAAAGCCACTAACTCTGCCACTCCTGCAAATCATTCATGGTGAATCTTCTGTTAGAGTGATTAATTTTCTCCAAGAGGTTGTTATACCCTTGTATCTGTATTTTGGACCTGCTGTGGTTGTGTCATTCAGTCTCCCCCATGGCAACACTATGTTCTTGCTGCTGAACTGCTTGGCTAGTAATAAGCTTATTCTGGAAAAGAAATGAGATGAAATAGTTTTAAAAAATGCACTCATAAATGTGGAAAACTAAATAACAGAGCAACTAAATTTGCTCCAAGCTCCAGTACTAAGGAAATTAAACAAATATTTATTTAGAATTAAAAAATGAGGGAACTGGACTGAAGTTCTTACAGCTGTGGAGGAAAAAAAGGCCTCACTTTAAGATGGCACAGATATCTGAGGAATAAACGACAGAGAGGGCACAAGAATTGAAAACTATATATTTAGGGCAATGCTGTGTGGGTTTATGGTATATCTATGGAGTGCTGAGGCAGGAGGTAGGAGCATTAGTAGGTGTGAATACCCATTGCAGAATGTGAGTTGCTGTCAGAGTTGGGTAGTTTGTTTTTCCTCAGCAAGCCTGTTTTTGCCAAAAAAAGCCCTCATTTTGATTAGCTGACACTGTTGACATCAACCCTAATTTGCAAATAGAACTCGGTGACTAAAAGCAAAAAGAAAAAAAAAAAAGGGTGGGGGATGGTGGTTCCATGATGAAACACATTCATCTGTGAGGTTTAGAAAGCTAAATAGGAAAGAAACAATTTAAAAAAAAAAAAAACAAACAAAAAACCACAACCAAGCAAAAACAAACAAACAAAAAAAACCCCACCACCCCAAAACAACCAATCAAACAAACAAAAAGAGTTAAAAAGGGAAAAAATAAGTGGACATACTTGTTCTTGTGCTCCATGTTGTACTTCTCATCTGTGGGGTAGGGTGCTTACCTTATGTGCAGTGTCTGGGTTCCTGTCTGGGCCATCTTTCCAGAGGTGTAGTCCCAGGAGCAGCAAAGAAAGCTTTGGTGCTGCTGTTGAGCAGGAGGCTTGCTCCTCCTTCTCTTCCTCTAGCCTTCCTTTCAGCCCCATAGCACTCCTCCCACCCCTGCGCTGGCAGCAGCTCTTGCTGGAGCCCTTGGAGCTAATTAAGGAGAAATCTTTCTCCCCCACCCTGGCCCCTGCAAACCCAGGGAGTTGAACTGTTGGGCGCAGAGTTCTGACAAGGGCCAGAGCCAGGTAAGGAGGAGGAGCTGGGAGCAGCCAGGTGCCAGGGGAGAGCTGGTGTCAAGGAGTATTACTCTCAGAGGCGGCGAGCTCTCTTTCAGTTGACCTGCTCACAGAGCACCTCTCTAGCCATTTTGGGGCATGGATTTTGCCCTCTGCTTTCCCCCCTCTTGCACTAATCCCTGGGCAGCAGTGTAGTCTGGGGCCTGCTGGTTTGAGTCACTCCTGCTGAAGCTATTTCTTTCTGTACAAGGCATGGCTGGAGTCATGGAGAGTCAGGCTTTGTGCTGTTTGACAAGTGGCTGGGCTGTATGCTGGAGAGCAGCAACTAGATTTCAGCTCCTGCTCTGCTAAACATTGACATTTTTTGCAAAGTGCTACTGCTGCAGGAGGAGGTCAGTGGTTTGAATCCTCACATGGAAAAGCAGCTCTTCTGTCTACCAAGACACGAGCAGCTTCTGATTTTAATAAGCACACACAGAAGCAAAGCACATCAGTTTTCCACAAATTTAATTTTGATACAACTAAATTATTTTTAAAAATGTGTTCTTAGTAATAACTGGTTTGGATTCAATTCCAAGTACTTTCTGTTTCAACTGCAATTTTCTAGATGGCTTAGGTGCCTCTGTAAAGCATAATTACAACTCACTGCTTTTCCAGAAAGCTTTGCTCCATTGAGCTTCCTCAGATACCACAGAGTTGAGGGAGGAAAAGAAAGACAGAGGCTGACTCTGCCAGCTGGTTCTCTGCATATCACTGTGCACACCTTTCCAGGTAGCACTCCATACATCCTCTTTCAGCCCCAACCTACCCTGAATATCAGAAAGATCTGTGAGTCCCACTTAAAGAGAAGAGAGAAAGTCAGGAGGATATGACACTAAGGTGATCTCTAGCCTTCAACAGCTTGGGGCTCTGTGTGGACCACTGGCTCAGACCACTCTACTTGCTGCTGTTTGACCATAGTTTTTCATAAATGTCTTTAATGTAGTGTTAAAAGCATTTTGTAAGCAAAAGTAAAATTAAAACTTAACTGAATGGCATTTCTAAAATAACTTCTAATTTTAGTTCTGTCAAATCAGGTCTTGTTTGTTTGTCTAGCTGCTGTTTCAACATTTAAATTATCTTCATTGTGTGCTAGGGCATGTCCTTCATTGTGCTTCATGTGTGAGGAATCAAAGAAGTCTTTTTTTATTCTTTCACAAGAAATTCTTTTGAGCTCACAAGAGGTGAATATTGCTTCTTAGCTTCCCAAGTCCCAAGGACACCCACAGTCCCGTTAGATATTGGCCCTGATCTGTGTTAGTTGTGCAGGTCTGCATACATTGCTCCCGTACCTACTGGATCTAATACCAGCCGTCTGATGGTTTTGTGTGGTGTGAGGCAACATATTAGGAAAGCAGTGCCTCTTTTTAACATAGGCATGTAGTTGTCTATGCAGCATAACTGCTTATCTGCCTGAAGATAGATGACTGCTAGGTTTTCCTTTTTTTTAGTTATTACCCAATTCAACAGGAAGCCACAAAGATATGATAGAACATGCTCATCAGAGCAAGCTCAAGAGGCAAGGTGTGTGTTGACAGTAGTATTGGACAACTGTGATGGGTTGGCTCCTGCTCCAGCTGTTTGTGTGCCGTTAACACATGGATCTTTGTCTTGCTCTCTTGTGAATCTCTGGGAAAAGACTAGGTTTGGCCTGTGACAATGCCTGGGATTGTAGTAGTGTAGAGGTTAATTCAGAGAAAGAACTTGTCTCTTCAGAAGCTGGATCCACAGGAGCACTTGTTGCCTATGCATGTTTTGCAATGCAAGTGTTTCCCAAGAGTGGTGGTTTAATGAACTCTTGCTGGCATTTGACAAACTGTCCCGTTGGCTTTCTGCTAGATGTGTGTGCTGCAAATTAAAAGATTGCTTATGCTATAAAACAGGACAGTCTTAAATGCTCTTCATTGTGCTTTTTTACTGACAGAGCATTCTGTTCTGCTTTACTAAATGCTGCTGTGATTTAATCCCTGTGAAGTCAGTGGGCCAAATTGTTTTTCTTTTCCTGGTGTAAACTCCATTAAACCCTGTATAGCTGCATCTTCTGGCTCAGAGATTTGTAGGCATAAATCATCATATTGGCTTTCCTACTGAATTCTGTAGAGTGACAATATGGATAGGAAAAAGATTTATTAATTGTGATAAAGTTAGAGACATCCACATAAAGACTAGTGCCTTAGGCATGATTTGAAACACATGAAACAGCGGATGTTCTGTGTTTCACAGAGGAAAGGTAGGTTGAGTAATTATAAAAACTGTCTAAGCTAGCCACAAGTTCTTGCTAAACTTTTTTCCCCCTTCTTTCTGTTTTAACTACTTTTGTGCCTATCAATCTGAGGTTGAGAAGAAAATGTACCAGTAAGATGGTACACTTGGAACCTGGGCAAGGCTAGCTCCATTTTCTTTCTAACTCTTCTTGGTGCAAACGACCTCAGAGAGCGGCCAAAGCCATCACACATGAACAATCCTGCAGCAGCAGCAAAAACAAGGAGAGTGACCACTGACAACACCCCTGCATGTCCAACAGTCACAGCCTGGAAGACATAATAGCAGCAGTAGGTTGCAGCCTTTGGGAGGATGGGGGCAACCCAACATGGTCTCTTACTATGACTTTGTCTTCTGTACTGCAGTCACACATCTCCAGTTGTTGAACTGGAACAGAAGGGTGATGTACTAGCTGTGGTCAACACTGGCCTCCAGTGAAACAGTATGCAAGAATGCATTTGTTAGGAAACAAATGCATTTAGGTAACAATTTGAGAAGTAGTGTGAAGTGTTAAGCTTAAAACTGAAAAGTCTAAACAGCTGTCTAACTGGCAAATACTTGGGCAGAGAAAGTTTAGAACTGTTAAATAACCCTCTGAAAACATATCACTGAGATGCAGGGGCTAATCAGGCATTGCTACAGAAGCACAGGTAGCTATGTCCTATTGATTACTGAATTAGCAAATGAGTCCAATTGCTTTGCCTCATTGTGAGCAGTTAATGGACAAAGGAACTTCCAAGGAATCAAAATGGATAAAATGGATGTTTCTGTAGATATTAAAAAAAAAAAAAAAGGAAGTGTAAGAGTATAAAGCAGCCTACAGAAAGTCAAACTTGTACATGTAGGTGGCTGACTGGAGCTAAGCCACTGTTCAATGTGTGGCCCAACATGTCTTAAGCAAGCTGTACGATGATACAAGAATATTTGCATGAACATACTGGCTTTGTCTATACTTAAAACTGTGGAATGTTTAAAGAAGAAGCATCACTTCCGTCACTGAAGGGTGAGAACGGTGGATGAAGACTTGTCCTGCCTGAGCATTTCAAATCCTAGCCAGAAATACGAGATTCTTTTTATCTAGGCAGTATCACATATGCAAAAAGAAGCAGCCTGGTTGCATTGTACATTAGGAATCATGTAAAGCACCTTCTTATGTTTCATAGTTTGCTCCCTGAAGCCAAAACGTAATGGATGAGAGGGGCGATGAAGGGAACCTTCTTGTCTGGTCTGTAATTGCATGTCTTGTTTGGTAACAATTAGTCTTGTTAGTGACAAGCATCTAGTAATTCTATGTTTAAGAATCCTGTCTATGAAGTCTGATGTTATGACAGCTGTATGCTAATTTTCTTTCCAGATTTAACATCTTGAATAAATTCCTGAATGAGTTTCCAGCTGTGCTGCAGAGTCAGTTTTTACAGCCTTGAAGATAAGCTGAGAACGTGCCATCCAGGCAGTTCCAAAATAGGTTACAAAACATCCAGAACACCAAGTGATAAAAGCCAAAATATTTCACAGATATTTAAAAATTTCCGAATTATTTCATTCAGTTAGTTTTATTTGTGTTTCTCTAATATATTTAGTTTTTTAGAAACTGAAGTTACTTGTACTAGTAGACTCAAGTCATGTTAATTCAGCAATGACAATCTGAGCTAGTTATCTGAAGTTAGCTTAAAGCCTTTCAAAAGAACTTGAAAATTTCCTAGGCAAAAAGAGGAAGTTGTTTCTGTATTGATAATAAATTATTTCATGATCCTTTTCACAGTTGATTAAAGCAGCATGAAAGCTGTGAACTACCCTATAGTTAATAGCCACAGTTACTGCCCACAAAAAAATCTGAATTTACTCCAGTATTGAAGTGTGAATGCTTAAGTACTAATATTTGCCTGTGTGTACCACCTGTGGGGAAAAAATGGCCTGGCACTGTGCAATAGTCAAAAACTTACATAAATTCCATGAATTGAGCTAACATGAAAATTCACTTAAATCTGGAAAACTCAACTGGAGATTAATAAGAATCTCCAGTTGGGGTCTGTGGTACCTCAGTCTCTTGCCCAGATTCACAGAGAATGTCAATAAAGATAAAAAATGGGTCAAAGTGCTTTGGCTTTTAGCCTGAAGTGGTAGAGGAAATGGTCTGTTTCAACAGATATTTCTCATTTGAGGCTACAATCTACCCACATTCTCTTAGATCTGTTTTCTTAGTGCAGAAGTTACCTGCATACAGATTTTAGTCTAAAAACCATAAAACTCCTCATGAATAAGCCACATGTGTAGCAGCCATTTTTCATATGTTGAGGCTTGTACTAGTAGGATATGAGTACAAAAATTGATTTGTTTATTTAATTATTTGCTACTATGACATGCAGAGGAAATAGATTAATAGCTTGTCCACTTTTCCTAGGTGGAAATTAGCTTTCCATGTGTCACTTGAGCTGGACCATTCTTGTGTTATAGGCTCTGAATTTTTCTTCAGCTGACTTATCATCAAATTTCTAATCATCTTTCTCTGTCAAAAGAGAGTTTAGAGGTAAAAACCTGTTTTTTTATGAAGGCCTTGAAGAACTCTATGCCTCTAAACACCTCCTGATGTTTCCAGACCTGGGCCTTTGTGATGGAAACCCTGGAGCATGTCCAATGTACTCTTGTATCACAGCTTTACTGCACCTTACCTAGCTGTATCCCTACACTTTATCTTCTGGACCCTCCTCACTTTAACTAGCAATTTCTCCAGTGCCAATGCCCACTGTCAGTCAGTTAATGAATCTTTCATGGAATTTTCTATTGCTTTTCTTCTTCCTGACCACAGTTACTGTGCTTTTTGCAACCTAGACAAAAATCTAAAAGGCTGTTAGTGTGTGGGCTCTGTCCTAGATGCCAACTGCTGGGTGCCACTTACATGCTGATTCCAGGGGATAACATGAGCTAAAGAACTGAAAGGTCTTATCCTCACATAAGCAAGGCATGTGAGTTATTCACAGCTGAACTAATGAACCCAGAACTCTTCATATCTCTGCTGAAACTTGGATGCCTTCTTTAACAGAGATTGTGAGAATGTCTCTTGAAAGCCATTCAATAAATTCCTCTGGATCAACTGTTACTTTTTGAAAACTTTCTTGTCTTTCAGAAGGAAAAGGGTACAGAAGGAAATGCTTACAGTCTTATTTTTTTCAACTTCATTGCAGAAGAGTAAATATACTGTTGAAAACCTGAAATATATTTAGTTATATTGAACCAAAAGAAATAAGCACATGTGTGTGTGCCACCTGCCAGGCTGAACTATTTAACTGAAGCTACAAGTGCTTATCTTTGAGGGCGCATTGCACTGATATTTCTCTTCTCCAGGCAATGCTGGAATGGTTCACCTACCACTCCCTTTTTTTCAATGTCTAAAGACATTAAGACCACCAAAGCTTTGTTCCTTTCTGAGAGTTGGCTCAGACTTTGATGCTGTTTGCACCAAGGATTTTGGAAATATTTGTTATCTTCTCTTGAAAGTTTACTTTTCTCTTGATAGTAATATTGACTAGAAGAATATGTGAACTGCAAGCTTATCATATTTAACTGATCAGTCTGGAGAATTTGCACAACAATGAAAAATGCAGCTTTCCTTACACCTGGCCTAACTTTATTACCCAAGTGTAATATCTCATTTCCAGTTAAACCTTGTAGCCCTGTTATGGAAACTGTAATGAGGAGGTGGAGAACATTCTACATTCTGAAGATCAGCTGTGTTGTGCTTTATTGGCAATTTCTAGAGCATTTGGGAATTAGTGAAAATATTGAATATATACTTAGTTTGTCTTAGAGTGAGAGACTAAGTACTTTGATTTTTTTTGTGTTGTCTTCTCCTGTAGAGGTAAAAGGAACTTTTTGTTCAATTTATCATTATCATTAGACTGGCAGGTGGAAACACACCCTCTTGCCATAGTTTGAAAAAAGGGATGGTTACACTACCTACTCAGTGGTCAACATTTGATAACGCTTGACACACTTGTGATGTTTATTTGGCATTTTTTGAAATCTGTGAGAGAAGTCTGAAACAGAGCAAGTTCTGATGCATTATGAAAAAAGAATTATAAAAGAAACAGGATCCTCAGTTCCTACTGTCGTCGTGATGATTTTGCCTTTGCAGTGAGCAGCTAAACTAGTAAGAGCATCGCTGACTAGAAAGTAATTAAGACTTCATTAATTAAACAGAAAAAGAGAGATAAGTAACATTTGCATTTGTTGATGGCTTCTTTATGGTAAATGAATTGCCGGATGGTGGATGTTGATGTTTTCCAGTTGATTTCCTTTGGTTTCTTGGCTGGGATTGTAGAACAGATTATTATTGTCTCACACATCTGCTAGAGGATGTGTTTCCATTGTACCTCACTGCTCACAAACATGTGAATAACTTCCACGATCACCACTTGTACGTGTATCATTGCATCAACATGGGAAGAGACATTCCGGTAGGCGTACAGAGCTCTTGGATGTGCTGCATGTGTTTGTTTTTCTAACCAACTGTCCCATCTGTGTGCTCTGTGACTACTTTTAATTGAATGATGAGTGATGAGGAGCATGACTTAGGAAGTATGTTTTCTTTCAGTTTTTACTGGTTATATTATAACTTCTCTTGAATGATTATGAGTCATTTATCTACCTGGCATCAAGACACAACATTGCAGGACTATGGCATTCTTTGGTGATGTTGTTGGTAGCTGAAGGTGTGGAGTAGGTTCTTGGTGGTTCATTGCTAGAAACCAAGAAAAATGTTTAGTATGCATTTCATATGATGTAGTAAAGCTTTTCATATAATAGCATTTTTTCTCCTGTGCTTTTCTGGGAATTCTTGCTTTTTCTGAGGTTGCTACTCTTCTTGTTTGCAACTGTGGTGGTTTGACCCTGAATACACACCTGGCAAAACTCCTTCAAGGCCTTTTCCCCCCCTTTTTCACCTTTCAGAGGGAAGGGAAAAAAAAAAAAAAAAACA
>JAWWEE010000105.1:55501308-55633906 GCA_035221455.1 Xenops minutus | reverse complement strand
GGGGGGGAGGGGGGCAGGGAGAACACACAAACCTAAAAAAAAAAAATACACACCAGAAAATAGAAAAGGGAAAAGCAAAAGAAACTGAAATCAACATGAACACAAACAAGTAAACAAGTTTACAGAAAGCACCTGTATTGGGTCTGGCTGATAGGGAGTTCATTTCCTCATAGCAGCCCACACAGTGCTCTGCTTTGCTTGGTATCTAGAAAGATGTTGATAACACATGAACATTTTAGCTACCACTGAGCACACCATCAGTACTGTAATATTCCTTCCCCAATCAAGGACAAGATCCTGGGAGGGGGCACAACCAGGCCATCTTACTCAAACCAACTGAAGCGATATTCTATACCATATGATGTCAGCTCAGATACAAAAGCTAGGGGAAGAGTAGTGAGAGAGGGGCTGGGTGGGCACTTGGTGTCCCAGCCAAGGTCAACCCACCACAGCACCAGATTCAAAGCTCCTTTCTGAATGCAGTCTAATCAGGTAAAATCAGCTTTGCAACTCACAGCTAATGAGTTATAGCTAGTCATGACTTGCTATCTAAGGTGTGAAATCAAGGAATTCAGGTGGACTGCAAGTGGACCAACACTGATTTGTACCCAGTTACCTCCAGCAGCGCTGCAACGTCCTGCATGGAGTCTCTGACAGAACAACCACAGCTGCAACTGCACCCACTGGGGTGTATTATCTCCATGTGTCTCAGAGAAAAGGATTTCTTGTTACATGAAAGCAAAGAGCCTGATGCAATGATGTTATTCAAAACACAAATTTAATGCAGACAAAACACTCTGATTTCCCTGAACACCATATCTAAGCTTACTGATGTCTTCCTCTCCACTTCTTCAGTTTGTCTCAAGGGTTTGAATAATTAAATCTGCCTCTGCAAAAAACTTGCTAAGTAAAACTAGTTACATAAGTTGCCCAGTCAAAGAAAGTAATGGAAGTAAAACACTAGTTCTTTGAATGTAGAAAAAGAGGTTATAGAATCACAGAATGGTTTGGGTGGGAAGGGACCTGTAAAGATCATCTAGTCCAACCCCACTGCCATGGACAGGGACACCTTTCACTAGACCAGATTACTCAGATTCACATGCAACCTGGCCTTGAACACTTCCAAGAATGGGGCATTCATAGCTTCTCTGGGCAACCTGTTTCAGTATCTCACAACCCTCTTCATATAAAGAATTACTTTCTTATAATCAATCTAAATCTCTCCTCTTTTAGTTTACAACTGCTGCCTTTGACATGTCACTACAGGCCCTGGTAAAAAATCTTGGTCCATCTTTATTACATGTCCCCTTTAATGATTAAAAGGATGCAATAAGATCTCTTCTTCAGGCCAAAAAACACCCATCTCTCTTAGCCTTTGGTATTCCAGCATCTGATCATTTTTGTGGCCCAATTTAAAAGGTTCATGTCTTTCTTGTACTGATGGCCCAAGAGCTGGACACGTTCCTCCAAATGGGGTCTCACAAGAGTAAAGGGTCAGAATCACCTCCACTGACCTGTTGGTCGCACCTATCTTACTATAGCTCAGGGTGCAGTTGGCTTTCTGGGCCGTAAGCACACATCGCCGGGTCATACCCAGTTTTTCAGGCACTGATATTCCCCCAGTCCTCCATAAGGCTGCTCTCATTCCATTCAACACCCAGTCTCTATTTATATTCGGGGTTGCACTGACCCAGGAACAGAACCTTGCATGTGGCCTTGTTGAACTTTATGAATTTTTCACATTAGCCCACTCTCCAGCCTGTAAAATTCCCTCTGGATGTCATGCCTTCCCTCCAGCATATCAACTGCTCTGCTTAGCTTGATACTGGGTTGTGTGTTCATGTTCTGCAAAATATATAAGGTACACTAAACACTGCTTTTGTGCCTGCAGGGTTCCAAATTGGTCTGGCTGTGTGTTCAGCAGGTGCCTTGAGGGCAGCCTTCTTGGCAGCAAATCTTTGCAAGACTATGCTCCACCTTGGGCGCCTCCTGCTAAGCGTGGGCTTCTCCCTCCGTGGGTCTCAGCTGCAAATCTTTGCTGGACCTCCACTCCATCTTGGGGGCCTCCCATAAAGTAACAGCTTCTTTCATGCATCCCCCTGCTCCGGCAGGGGGGTCTTTGCACCCCGATGGATCCCATGGGCTTCAAGGGGACAACTCATAATCACCTTGGTTACCACCACATATTCAGGGAATAATTTTAAGTCCTCTCCCTGATCCGTGGGGTCCCTCCCCCTCTTTCTCCTCTTCTCCTCCTGCACTGACCTTGATGTCTGCGTTGTGATGTTGTTAACCCATGGCTGCCCTAATTCTAACTGCGCAACAACTTCTTAAATATGTTTTCACACAGGGGCGTAACTTAATGGTTCAAAAGCAGGAAGTTTTCCTCGGAGCTGGCCCTCATTGGCTCTGCCCTAGAGGATGGAGGGAAACTTCCAGAGATTTCCATCAGAAGCCAATCTTCCTCTTATAAAAAAAACCCTAATCAGAGAAACCCATGACAGCAACAAGCTGATTGTTTTGGGTTTGTGTGGCAGGTTTTTGGTAGCAGGGACTACAGAGATGGCTTCTGTGAGAAGTTTCTAGAAACTTCCCCTATGTCCGGTGGAGCCGGTGCCAGTGGCTCCAGTATGGGACAACCACTGGCAAAGGCTGGTCCCATCAGCAGTGGTGGTAGCTCCTCTGGGTTAACATATTTAAGAAGGGGAAAATCCCTGCATGATTGTAGCTGGACACAGGAGTGAGAATATGTGAGAGAAACAACTGCAGACAGCGAGGTCAGTGAAGAAGGAAGGGAAGAAAATTCTCCAGGTGTAGCAGCAAACTTTGCAGCCTATCGTGAAGACCATGGTGAGGCAGGCTGTACCTGTGCAGCCTGTGGAGCAGTTTGTTCCTGAAGGGCTGCACCCTGTGGGAGGGACCCATGCTGGAGCAGTTTGTGAAGAACTGCAGCCAATCGGAAGAAGCGATGCTGGAGAAGTCTGTGGAGGACTGTCTCCCATGGGATGAACCAACACTGGAGCATAGGAGGAGTGTGAGGAGTCCTCCATTCCCTGTCCCCCTGTGATGTTCAGGGTGGGGAAGGAGAGAAAACTGGAAGTAAAGTTAAGCCTGGAAAGAATCAAGGGATGGGGAGAAGGTGTTTTAAGATTTGATTTTATTTCTCATTATCCTACTCTGATTTGATTAATAAATTAAACTAATGTTCCCAAGTTGAGTCTGTTTGACCCATGACCACTGAGTGATCCCTCCCTGTCTGTATCTCAACCCATGAACCTTTCATTATATTTCTCTCTCCTGCCCAGCTGAGGAGGGGAATGATAGAGCAGCTTTGGTGGCTGCTTGATGTCCAGCCACGGTCAACTTGTCACACTGACTTGGTATTTTAGTGTCTGGAGACATTCCTGTTTAAGAAAGTATCTGTATAAGAGGTTCCTGTATCCGAGATGGAAGTGATACACATTTCAACTCACCAAACACGAATGTGTGTAAACAGGACAGAGAGGAATACTCAGCAGAGAAAAAATATGTTAAAAGATTTAAACTATGTTTTGTTTAATTCATTATTATCAATCCCATTTTTCTTCCAGACCGGTTTATCACAAGTATATCAGTAGAATAAATCAAATGTACTGCTGTAATGGAGCTGTATGGACAGATTTAGTCACAATATACTCATCATTTCCTATGCTGGAAAGCCTCTCAAGCAATGTTTCTGGCAAAGTAATCCATGGTTTCTTTAAGTAGACAGATGTGTCATTCTAGTGACATTGGAGATTGGCATTTTTTATGGTTTGTTGTTGTTGGTTTTGGTGTGGGGTTTTTTTTGTTTGTTTGGTTTCTTTTTGTCTTTTTATTTTAATTTTTTTTTGAGAGGGTGGGGGTTTCTTTGTGTGTTTTTTTTGGTGGTTTTGTTTTTTGGGTTTTTTTAATAATATTAATTAAAAAAAAAAAAGCCAGGCAGTGCTGATTTGACCTCAAATTTGGATGATTTTTAGAAATATGTATGTCCTTGCATACTTTTCAATGCTCATTCCCAGCAAAAATCCAGAGTGTTATATACTGGAACAAATTTGTACTTGCACAATGATAACATTTTTCTTAGTTCTGTGCATGCTCTCTTCAGTTTTGTTGCTAGTTTTGCCTGAAAGAATAGTGGTTAATCAGCCTCTAAGATAACAGTTTCACGTTACTATTGGTGAACACATTTGATAATATGAATTCCATTGTAGAGTTAAATCCAAATTTGAATGTTTAAAGAAAATACATTTTGTAGGGTTTGGCTTCCTTTCTTCCCTTCCACTTAATACTAGAAGTAGAAAGAACTTTAATATTAAACTTGTTGCTGGGGTTGCTTGTTCTTAGGGTTTGCATTTGAAATTACCCCATTCACTAAGGTCATACTAGTATTTTAGTATTTCCCCCATGTGTCTTTTTTTGGTTTTGTTTTTGGGGGGTTTGTTATTGTTGTTGTTTTTGTTGGGTTTTGTTTTGTTTTTATTTTATTTTGGTTTTGTTTGGGTTTTGTTTTAGCTATACAGCTATGTGGATGCTTCTGTGCTATTTGGGAGTGGTTGGTAGGAGCAGATCCAAAGGAAGTCTCCTTCCACTGCAAATGAAGGAAGAAGAGACAGGATATGGATGCTAAACTGAACAACAAGCCATACATCCTTCCTTCCCTTCTTCCTTCCCTCCCGCTGTTAGTGCTGCATACAACGTGCAGTATGATATCTTTTTTGACCTTGGATCCTTTCCGTGTAACTTTTTTAGCTTTTGCTATTTTAAATAACATTTACTGTTGGTCCTCCACCATCATCAACTCCTTCTGCCAAATGCTATGAAAATGGGCAAGACTCTATAGACCTACCTTTGACAGTCCTATAGACTACAAAGGAAAAACAAAGATGAGCGTGAAGGGAGTAAAAGATGAGTCATCTGGACCAAGCAATACAATATTCTGTTTGTCTGCTTTGGGTGTTGTTATCCTGATTTCTTCTGTTTATGTTGTCTGATGATTGTTTTACCCTATTTTAGTCTACCCACATTCATGCTTTCTCTTCATTGCTTGCATACATTAGTTTTACTGCTTTGTAAAGGATAAATATGTTTAATGGTCACTTTGTAAAATCAGGGAAAAGACAATGGGATTTTTTTTCTTATTAGCTAGTTACCTGACATCAAAGTCCAAATCCTTTATGCCAGAGTAAAATCTATCTCAGGTACATGTTACTTGGAGGTATGGGGGAGAAGGGCAATAAAACCCAGAAGGCAGGTAGAAAGAGCACAACTGGGAAACAATAAGAAATAATATCCTTGGCATCACCTTACCCTGAAGAAAAGTCATGAGACCTTGGTTCTTCAAAGACAGGGAAATGAGAGAGTAGTCAAGTCTTTGGCATCTGAGTGGAAAGTGTCAGCCTTGATGCTAAGCTTAACCTGAGCATCCTAATAACATACTGAAAAGCTAAATATCAAGATGACATCATGCTGAGTTATTTGCATATCTTTCCCTCACTTTCCTCTGGAGTCTGTCTGCCATGTTTTGTCTTTCCAGGAAGGATCTTCATGGGCTGTAAGGTGCTCTTTTGTGCCTAAAATTCCCATTTCCCTCCCTGCTTCAGTTCATGTTGATCAATTCTTGCTGACAGGAGCTGGTCCAGCTCTTCATGGACAGGGCAACAGCAACACCCAGGCAGATAGTTTCTCTTGTCCTTCACAGTTTTCTTATTGCTAGCTGTCATGATTTTACTGCACGTTGGGTGATATTTGTTGTAATTACCATCCCAGTTGCTGGTGTCAGTGATTAAATGAGAGTCTTATCTTTTACTTAAAAATAAATCTCCAGCATTTGTAGGTGTTGAGAAAGAGTTTGAAAATGTGGTAATGTGGTGTGAATTATATTCTAGAGGTTTAAAGGCTAGGGAACAAAGCAGCAAATTCTAAACGCCCTTCATTTTATTGCTATTTTATCATCTGAGTTTTTTTTAAAATCCTCATTGATTTCTTTTGGTGGCTGCTTTATGATTTTCAGCTACATTGATTGATAGTACTGCAGATAAAAATCTCTTCTTCACTTCTAAGAATTTTAATTAGAATTGCTATGTAAACTTCTCTGCAGATTTTAAGCAGCCAATTGAGGAAACATAAAGAGAAAGAACACAATTTTTATATGAATTTTCAGCATAGTTGGATAGATCATGGGTTTACACATAAATGTTTTTGAAAGCTACAGTCTGTCGGTAAGTAGAGCAGAGCAGTTATGCCTCTGTTTTTTGCATTGTGCCAGCTACTATGTAGACAGACTCCAAACTTAGTAAAATTGGTAAACTACTGGTAAAAAGAAGGGATTTTGTCTGTATCGTGAATTGTGGTCTTTGTGCCAGGGCAAAATTATCTTTTCTTCTTAAATCTCTAAGAGATTCAGGACTAAGTCGTGTCGAACAATGGCGTATTCATCTAAGGAGAACTGAGTGCATTTAATTATCTTCACTGAATGTCTTAGCACAGAGTGTGCTGATTATAGATAGTGCTGCCTTCGAAAGCACACTGTTAGCAAGTGTTAGGTTTACTTTGGTAGATCAGATATGCATGCACATTGCTTCAGACAGTCTCAGATGTCCAGCTGCTCTTTGGAAAGCAGAGTTTCCAGGCATAGTTGCTCCTTGCTTTGACCTCTTCCGTTGTTTTCTGAGGGGTGGGGAGGATTGCAAATTTTTTGTTCCTTCTGGGTGTGGCACTTAGTGCCCTGGTCTAGTTGAGATTGTAGTATTAGATCATAGGTTGGATTCAATAGTCTTATATTTTCCAACATAATTGATTCTGTGATTCTCTCCCCCTATTGTAATTGTACTAAACAGTGAAAGTATTTGCAGGTAAGAGCAAATACATGTCCTATTCCTCTCCTCTAACCCTCTAACTTATTTGTTTTCTTTCAAATGCAGATTTTAGTAATGTGCCTGATGTAACATCCAGTTTGAAAAGGAGCAGTACTGATGGCACCCTGGACCAAGTGCCACACATGGAGAAGACTGATCCACCTTTCAGGGTAAGAACACGTTTAACATAACAGTCCTTATGAAGAAAAAGACAGTGTTGTAGTGTTAATGCTCTGCATTTTGTTGGAAAGAATTTAAGGTGCGGCACTAATTTGGAAAATTTTGTAATATAGTAATTGTACTTAGTGTTTTATTGTCTTGAGGTCACCCTGACAAGTCAACATCTACCGCACAGCTGCTGCATCTCCAAGAGCAGTGTCCTGGGGGAAAATGGCAAGCAGGTGGAGACTTTTGAAATTCATATTTCTGTGTTGGTGTTGCTTGAACCCTGTTCCCACAGAGAACAGTAAGGCTGCTACGGCTTTCTAATTGATTCAGTTTGTTTTGTGTTTTCTTTTTGCTGATAATTCCAGGGCTTGCTGTTAAGATTGTAGTGACCATAGTAATACTCATTTAACATCAGTAATTTTAAACTGGACTCCAGACTTGGAGAGGTGCAGTGTTTGAGAGCCAGTGATTCCCGCGCTCTGATTTGGAGAACCTTTATGTGTCTGCAGTTACTGTTTTGCTTCAGCTGGAGTAATGGATGCTCACACCTTGTCTCAGTAAGGACTTAAGAAGCTGAGGCAGGAAAGCACTGAGTTAGTGTTCACCTTCAAATGCACTGGACTCTGAAGAGAAATTTTTCATCCATTTTGTTCTGAGTCAGGCAAATTGCAACCTGTGCCCAACTCAAGTGCATATTGTTTTGAACCTCCAAACAGCTAGCGTGGGTAGTATTTTCTTGTTGATGGCTGTGATTTTACCAGGCATTGCCATTCTGACAACAGAACAGGGTTTTTTCTTAAATTCTTTTGATGAGTTGATTGTATCTCCAAGCAAATTTGTGATAACACTTGCGTTACACTCTTGCATAACAGGAATGAAGTTAGTTTTTATGGTTCTGGAATATATTACTGTCTTGTACTAGGTTGTATGAAAAATTGGTAGCGATGAGACAGAATGTAAAAACTCTTAAGACTGCAACAAGGAACGTATACTGTGCCTCTAACCATATCTACTGAGAGGAGGTGTTCATCTCTTACCTTTTGAATTTGCAACCTACTTCAGTCTTTATGCCATTTACCTAGAGAATAAGGAGAAGCCCTGTGGTTGTGGGTCTTCAGCCCATCTCCTGTGGCATAAGGGGATTCTCATAGAGATGATCTGTATCCTGTATAACAAATCCCCAAAAGTCTTTGCAACCAGACAAGAATAAACTGGGTTTTCTACCCTTAGGACACATTGTCCCTTTGGAAAGAGTATTGTAAATTTCTCTACTGTCCTGTTTTAGGGCTTCTGCCAGACCTTAGGGGTGGGGATCTTTGCAGGAGCACAGCAGAGCTGACTCCAAGGCTTAGGATGCCTTGATGGCTGATTGCACCAGGCCAGGTTCCCCTGGGTGCCTTGGGGTGCCCTGCTCACCTGGAGTATTCACTCTCCTCCATGCATCATGTGGACATATATGGCTAACCTGTCCTGCAGGAGAGGAGCAGATTCTGGGGCATCAGCTTTGCCATAGCAGAAGAACAAAGCCAGTCATGATCATCTGTGTCAAATACACCAGATGCCAGAAAATTAGAGAGAATTCAAAAGGACTTAAATATACAGAGAACAATTGATGTACACTAGTTGTTGCTCTGAATACACTTAATTTGCTTCAATGCTTTAAATTACATACTGCAATTAAAGGTCAAAAAAAGAGGGGAAAACAGTCTACTCCCTTCCCTCTCTTCAGCCTCAAATCTGACACATCCAGCAGTTTTGCTCTTGCATGATTTGCTGAAGTAACCACCTGTGCTGTATTGCAGTTCACTTCTTGGGTTGACATGTGGGACTGCTAGTGTCATTCTAAAAATTATCTGAGGCTGTCCTAGTTTTGTAGGTACAAGGGGGGAAAACAGCCTGGCAATCAGAGGCAGCTGACGTGGACTGCAGCTGTAAAGGAGCCTGTGACAGCTCTACAATTTCTGCAAATGGTTTGTAATTGATTGCTGTCTTTCTGTTGGAGGGTGCCTATTAGTGTCAGAGCGTTTTGTCTGACCCTTTTGATTTCTCCAATAGATGTAGAATTAAAAAAAACCCTAAACCCAACAGTAAGTTTAGGTGATGTATATTGTATGTGCTTTTGTGATTGTGTGTAAAAAGAATTAGAATGTTTTCTGTTTTTATAGCTGTGATTTGGGACCGCTCACCAAATGAACAATAGGTATTGCTGATAAAAGCTAGTTTGAGGAAATTGTGCAGCCTCAAAAAGCATAGGATCTGGATTTGGTTTTTGTTTTTTGTGGTTTTTTTTTCCCTTTGCCTTCTGTTTCCTGCATGTGCTGACTTGACTTCCCACGCCTGTGGGGCAGCAGTAGTCCAGACACCTCAGCAGTAGGCAAGTGGGCGATGCTGCAGAAGTATGGGGGAGAGGAAATCTGTAAGCACAGCTCTCTGGAGGAGACAGTGGTGGCGCTGAGAGGTTTTTAGCACAGCCTGGAACAACAGGCAGTTTGGGATTATTTCAGGGGAGACACAGTTGAGATGCTCACTTTCCAGTTGACAGCAACTGTAGATGTCATTGCTTGGCTCTGAGGAGCAGGCTCCTTTGAAGTTTGGTTGATTTTTGTCCCGTAACATGTAAGTAAATAAAAAACAGTCTTAAAGCTTTGGATTTAATGATTGCATGTCTGATTTCTAGATTTTGTGTCACTTTCTTGTTGAACATTTTTGTTTGTTTTTCACTATTTTCTTCATCTCATACCATGCTAAGGTTAGGCATTATCTCAACTAAAAGTACAATAAGGCATTTCAGAGGTGCCTTGTAATCCCAAAGAGGTAAGTCTTTTGTTGCATGTGTACTACATTGAAACATACGTTCATTCAGTTAGTCATTCATTGTTGGTTTTTTTTTTCAGTCCTAGAAATGAATGTATTTGGGATAGCTATATGTTTGTCTTTCATCTGAGTGCTAGCAAATTAATTAGGAGGACAAGAGAGGATTATATTGTTCTAGAAATGAAAGCTGTTATTTAAATTTTAAAATATTATGCAAAACACATGGACATTGAGAACCAGATGCTCATTAGTTCTGACAGCTCAGTATTCTCTGGGATACCCTATTTATACTTTAATACTTTTGATACCCTTAACCTTGTTTTCCATTTGCTTTAACAAATATAGATATTATACTTCTAACATTTTCTGCTGCAGTGCCTTTTCAAACTGTGTTAAAATACTGTTTATATGGCAGCAGCATCTCGTCCTTGCTGTTGTTGGTTTTGGAGTATATAGGTGTACTGTTGACAGAAGAATAGGTGACCTCAGAAAATTGAGAATTGAGTATACCTGTCAGTGTAATTAAGTCCAGTTGTGTTTAATAATTTTGAGAACTAATTGTCTGTGCTCCTAGTGCTCAGTTAAATCCTGGTATGTTGACAGTTGCCAGGAATCAAGCTCTCTTTACGTTAAAATAGCATGAAGCTGAATAAATTAAAAATGCAACTTTCCCTTTAGCTACTCATGATTTCTAATTGCAAACTGCATTGGCTAAAAATGTTTTCTCTATCCTACAGTTTGTTTTAAGATGAAGGTTAGGAGTCTGTTACTAACTTGCTTATCTTTACATTGTATTTTCAGTGTATTAAAAATACCCTTTTATGAAAGATAAGCAGAGCTAAAAGGTAAAATTTTACCATACAAGTAGCTGTTATTCTAGGGTCTCTTGAATGAATGCTGTGATCTGACTTTCAGTTGTCATGAATCTTTTGAGTATCAGCAGAGAGGTATTTCTAAAATCATATTAAATATTAACCGACAGAAAGAAGTAACTTCATATAAATACATGTGTAACAAGAGGTAGATATATTTTCATTTTAAATATTTTACAGATAATAAGAAAAAACCTTAGAGTATACTCTTTGCAGATATTTCACATAACTTCATTATATTCTCAGCTGTGTCTTAGAGGTCTTTAAGAAACCCAAGAAACTCAGTAAAATCAGCTAGTGTGATGGTTAGTAATCACAATAAAAATGAATGCAGAATGAATTTATGGTAGCATCTTCAAAAATTAACATTGCAGATGCAGAAGTGGAAGCTACTATGATGGGGGGAAAAGAAGGTAGAAAAAAGATATACTTGTGTGTTTCAGAAGTCTGATTTTTTGATGCTCAAGTTTCCTATGTAATGTTAGATCACCCTTCCAGTGCTTTTGAAGCTTGTGTACTCTGTTTATTGTGATGCCAATTGTGGACCTTCCTGCATTTGCCAGAGAGGAGCATTTGCCAGTGCAGTGAGAAGCATATGTTTCCATGAAGCCTGCATGCCTGGGACCATGGTCAGAAATATGGGTTTTCGTCTCCCTGCATGAAGTTCTGCTTCTCGTGCTCAAGGAGCCAATGTGCAAGTGTGCCTGGCTTGGGCAACTGTTGTGGGGTTTTTTTTCCCAGCCCGTCCAACCTAAAGTATATGTGCAATTGAGCAGCTCATTTGCATGTCTGGTCGTGCTCAAGAGGTGTGAATCCAGTGAGAGAGACTGGGTCAGAAAGCAAACCCATCTCCCAAGTTCTCCATCTACCTCAAAAAGCTTCCCAAAACAGTGGTTTCAACAGATGCAAAATACATGTGTCATGATTTCAAAAAAGAAATCCCTCTGTTACCTATTAGCTGATGTCACACAGATATGAAAATCAGTGAGTACTGTAAAAAGTTTGCTGCATTTTGTAATTTTGGCCTCTTGTACACACAGAATAGCAATGTACTAGAGGGATGGTTTTCATAAGTTGAAGAAATTAGTATTTTGTCTTCAAACTGTCTAAAACTGACTTAAAAACTCCTTCATTAGCAGTAGCACTACATCCATCAACTTCTTATGCAGATAAAATAATTCAAGGGTAAAAATCCTGAGGTAAAATATACATTCAGGTGTAGGTTAAAACCTGGATGAAAGACTGTGTATCCCATTGCTGATCTATCTGAATGCTCAGCTGTTAAAGGTTTGATTTTGGGGAGAGGAAGGGGGCAATGGTGACAGTTGCCATGGAATGGTAGGAATAGGAAGTTGTTAGCAATCATTGCTCATACAGTCCAATCCCAACAGAAAACTTACACAATTGTTCAGTGTTTGTGGATGATTTGAATAGTATTTTATCTTCCAGGAGAATGCAAGTGGATGCTAGGAATGTTGTATTCCTCTGATTTATTACCTAGAATACGTTTGACAGTGTAATCTGTAGCAGATGTGCTGTAGAGTGTTTCAGGGCACCTTTATTCAAAACACACCCAGCAGCCTTTTTATTGGTGCTGTCAGTAAATGTAATCCTATATATTATACATAATATATGTGTTGTGGTTCAGTTATTTATTTTGATCTGGTGACGATACTCATTCACTCACAGAGATGAGTTTGGGATCATCAGGCTGAGTTCATGTATACAAGCAGTGGATGATTGTCTTTTAGTGGGTAAATGTCAAGAAATGTTTATTCTTTCCCACCAAAATTAAACAGTTTCCGAGTAGGACTTTTCAGGGATAAAGCTAAAGATTTAACAAAATATACTGAATTAGAAGAAAGATTTGCAATGATATAGTGCATAAAACATAAAAACTGACAAGTATAATTCATGTTTTGATTACATTTAGGATGATGTGGTAATGTATGCATGTTTACATGTGTCTGCTAGATTTGAGAGCTGTGTATCTGTCCATTTGGTATAAGTGGCATCATTCTTGCTAGTCAGTTAGTGACTCCTACCCCCAGAGCATCCCTGAAGGAACATCAGCATTGAAATAAAACAGTGGGAAAAACAAACCAAACCAAAAACAAAAAACCCCAAAACACCCCAAAAGCAAAAAAACCCCAAACAAACAAAAAAACCAACCAACCAAAAAAAAAGTGTATGTGGAGTAATTTTGTTAAGCAGACCATAAAAATTAAAAATCTTGGAAAGCGAATGTTATTATTAATCAAGTTGTTGAGCTACATTGAAAGAAAGCCAAGAGGAAATGACCAGAAGCTCAACAGAGCCCCAAACCTATTTCTTGCATTGAGGCAATTCCAGTTAAATGTCATGATAGCTTCTCATAAGCTCTATTTTGCATTGCCAGGCAGTTCCCACTTGCACAGCATGTCATTAATTGAAGGAGAGCTACCTGCCTGAAGGTTTACTCAGCATCCATAGGACATTGAGGATCTTTCCTTTATTTCAATCGTGAGAACTTCTCTTTAGCAGTTGATGAGATCTAAAAGCTTGGGGAGTAGTCTGCAATTAACATCCTTTTTTTTGTTCTTTGTAGGAAAGGGATTAACAGGGTACTCTCAAAATCATGTATAGCCTCTGCAATCCAAATGTCATTTTCTTCCAGATGTGACATGCATTTAGGGGATCTCGGAGCTAAGATGGGAAAATATCACGTTTCTCAGCAGTGGTTTCCTTGATTCATTTGTGCCTGGAGGGGACAGTTCTGCATCGAAAGCATGACAGAAGCCTGTGGGGAGCTCTGCTAATTATTGTGCTTCCCTTGCAGATAGCCCAGCCTGCGGTGAGCCCAACCAGAGTTGCTGGCTCCAGCAGTGTGGAGCCACCGCCAGACCCCTGCTGTCTTCATGTGCCTTTTGAGAAGGGTATCAGTGATAGGAGAGAAACTGTAGCCTGTTAGAAATCCATAATCATTTTGCTAATTAATCTAGGTTTCAGTATATTAATCTATCACTCAGAGAATGCACCAAAACTGATGGAGTGCAGGTTGCTGAAGACTTGCTGTAAACCTACCAGTGAGTGCAATTGCCCGGTCCTGTATTCCGCTTTATTGCATTGATCCTGCAGTTCTGCACCTCAATAGAGGGCCTAAAATTTGAATCTAAGAGTTGTCTGTCTTGGCTAACATAGTGAAGAAGTTTCAAATCATAAAGCTTAAACTATGGAAGGTGCTATTCCTAATATGAACCTGTAACCAGGCATTAGGTCAAGCTGTAGATGGAGACCTGTGTGCATAGTTACTGGAAGGGACGCACAAGAACAGGAGGAAAGAAGACCAAATGGAGACTGTGCAGTTCTTGCACATGGAGGTGTGACCTTGTGGTGCTCTGTTTTTTAGGGAGGAGCTGCTATTTGTTGTCTTTCCTGTGACTGAAGGAAACGTCCTCTCAAAAGTAGAGACAGTTTTTGGTGTAAAACATGTAGATGGTTTTGATCAGGAAAACAAATTGTCTTTTGTTGATGCTTACAAATGAAGGAAGCCAGTGGGAGATGACTTACAATGCAGCTTTTCTTTGTAGTTGTCTGGGAAAAATCCATCAGGCTTACCTGCAGATGAAAAGGGAAGCATATGACAACAGTCCTGAATCATTGCAACAGGATATGCTTAGCAGTGGCTCTCGAGATGCCTGTGACTTCATCGATGAAGGGCAGGAAGCTGCCTTGGGACCCCACCACTCTGGGCCTCCAAAAGCAGCCCCGGTCACCTGCAGTGCAGGATATGACGGCAGCATTTCACGTTGCAGTGAAAGGCAGAGAGATATCTTATCACACTTCTGACAGACCCAGGGAACTGGATAACCTCTCTGCCAGCTGTAAAATATTTGGTGGGGGGTTTTTTATGTAATCACAATACTGTTCAATTACAGTGCTGACAGTAACATATGTGTTTTTTCCTTGTGATGCAAAAGCATTTAAGTCCAATTTTAGTGCATGCTGAGGTATGTGATGTGCCCAGCAGTTACCCATAGGACACAAAGTCACTTTAAAGTTGCACAAAGTTTCGGTATTGGATTTCAGACAAATACTGCCTCCTGGGTACCATCATACACTTTGATGAGGCTTTGATTCCTATTTTGCTCTGTCAGGAACATGTAATGGCAAAGGTAGACCTGAAATACCAAAACTGAAAAAAATCTGCTACTTGCAGCAGATTCTGCAAAATCCAAGATAACAAAAAGATGCCTGAAAGGATGGAAGAGGGAGGAGAAATATAAAAAAATTAAGGGTCCAGTTCATTTAGATGCACAGGGAGGTTCCACCAGATTTTCATGGTTTGTTACCTGTTGTCTCTTAACTTGTTAACATATTGTGGACATAGACATCCTCTCACATGGTGGTTATTTCCTTCTGGGACAGCAGAATCCTTTTGTAGTACCAAAACAAAGCCTTGCCAAAACCAGGGGAGAGGTTGATGTGGAGTTCAGAGAATCTATATTTGTCTTTACAGGGAAGTAATTGCATCTTTTAACATTTGAAGCACAATATATTGGCTACAAACAAGAAGAGATATGACTTGCCTTCTCTGCCTCTAAAGGTGGCATACTACAAAACTATATTGTGAAACATGAGTGCAACTGCAAAGATGATGTCTCAGCCATAGTTTATAATTCAACACTTAAGAAGTTTTTGCATTCAGCATGAAAGATTTTCATTGGGAATGTTACAAATAATATTTAAGATGCTTGAAATTAAAAATGAAATTAATTAATTTTAAATATTTGGAATGCTAACTAATGTTTTTAGCACTGAAATTAAAGCAAGTGTCTTCACTGTGGTGAAATATGCTATGAAGTACATTTTGAAGGCATTTAAAACCCATGTTGTTAGCATAATAAGCATGATAGGAAAATACTCTGAAAAATCATCCACCCACAGTTATAAAAAGTAAAAAACAAAGTCCCTCTAGATCACTGTAGAGATCTGGACACCAGCTGAATTAAGCCTGAGTTTATAATGCTTAGAGACCACTAATGTCACAGAGCTCCTACTGGTGCAGGGGGTGTGTGTGTATTCATACGTATATTGTGCATATGAATTATGCTTATGTGTCAGCAGTGGTCCAGATGTTACAAAGTAGCCCACAAGTGCTTAGAGTTTTCCTGGAGGCAAGCCACTGTTTCCTTGCATTCAACGTGTATACAGACAGAGCGAAATTAGCCTTTTACCTTCATGCATTAAGGGCAAAAGCAGGATGGGAAATGAACTCTATGCAGATAAGCACACCTATACATATCAGGACAATAGAGGGAAGCCTGCATTATGGAGGATGTTACTGTTATGGTAACTATCAAGCCTGCTGCCACTGAAATGGAAAGATGAAAACCAGATGTCTGTAAAGGGAATGTGCGTTATTCAAAGTACACAGGAACAAACAACAAGTCTATGTCATTTTTCCAGGGATCTTAAAATATTTCAAGGTGATGGATAATTTTACATGTAAATTTTCCATAGGAGAAGTTTTTTTTTTGAAAAGGCCTTGAGTGTTTGTTGTATACTTCTAGAGAAGAAAGGCTAAAGAAAACATTTTCACTCATTTGGTTTATTCTACTTTGTGTTGTTCCCTTTTTTGATTTGTCCAAGTTCCTCAACAGAAGTTGGAAAGATTACTAAACCATAATTGTCTTTTTTTCTAATGAATACACATTAAAAAAAAGCTGTTAATTGGTAACATCTTTTAGCTGGCATATGGCTAGCTAATAATGCAGGCTTAATTAGCAAATATGAGGACAGAATAACTTCCTAATATGGAATTAAAAAGACCTGTCAATGTTTTTCATCAAGATTGACAATATTGCTTGGACCTGAAATTTAGCAGCCTTTCTCCCCCCCCTCCCCCCCCTGCCCAAGTCCCAGTGGATGAACTGTGTTTTAACATGTATCTATTACAAAAACAGAGCTTGAAACTGCCACAACTAATGCAGATAGGAAATGAGGAAACAGTACCTTTCCAGAAAGTGTAGTTATATTCTTAATAAACGTGGATCTGGTGACCTGGCTTGTGTTATTTTTAAAATACCATATGCAGTACCATAAATCTTTAATTTCCACAGATTACTTATTTTTTATTTTTTTCTTCAGGCTTGCTCTGTGGATCCCTAGGGTCTGTGGACTACTGCAGAGGCAACCACTAATGGTGGATAAGAACAGTATCCTTGTACATGGTACACAGTAGTCCATGTAATTGGATTTAAACCAGGCTGTACATCCATTGAAAAATGAAATGTTAGGGAGTAGGCAACACCTCTCTTGCTCCTTTGAGACCATTTTCTCAGTTTTCTGTTATATAGTCTTCTCACCCAGTGAACTCAATATCTCTCCAAGAGAAAGAAAGGGCATAGCTTAACAAGAGGTTCCTACTACTGAGATGCATTCTGCATGCCTTAGCAGCAGTGTGTTGTTTCAGGGCTCCAGCATCATTTTTCCTCTGATAGGCAGCCTCTCTGAGACTGAGATGTACAGTTTGGCAAATGGTGAGCTGTCAAGTTGTGCTAATGATTTGGAAAGAGATGGATGTGAGTTTAATTGCAGTAATTAAAGGAGAAAGCTATGTTATTCCCTTGTTTGTATGAAGGTGAATGTCTGAATATCCTTGAAACCTCTGAAGCAGTGCACACCAAATATACAGATATCCAGCCTTGGGTTCAAGAGAAGAGTTTTCTAGAGAGCAATAGGCAGTGGCAAGGGCAGCATTGAATGAAGCCTTATAGTTTAACTTCATTGCACTCTAGGAGTGCTGTGATAGGGGCAACATGGGAGTTGATGTGTTTTATTATTATGCCATTGGTGTAGTTCCCCTTTTATTAATGAATTGCTTGTCAGTCTTTTATCTCTTCAGCTCAGTGTTGTCATGTTCTATAATGTTTCACTTAAAGTTACATTGTTCTTAGAGTAATCTGTCTGTAGACGTGATTGGTTTTGTGTAAATATATCCACATCAAGACTTTTACTTTCAAGCCTGAATTTATTACTAGCCCATTTTAAATTTCTTTTTATTGATGTAATTATGGCTAAAAAGTTCAAACAAAGGACAAGGAAAATTATGTAAAGAAATCATCCAGAGAGCTGCTGATTTGGTTTTCATTTTATCATTGTAAAAGCATCTGTATGCCACACCATTTAGCAGCCTATACCCTTGACAGAACATCAGTGCTATTGATAATTCATGCTGACCTTCAGAGCAGTCAGCACCCTCTAGATATTTTTAGGTATTTGGCTAACTTTCTCAAAGCACCTGATGTTTTGTTTATGCAGTAAATTTCACGGGCACGGAGGCAGGTATATTTCTGGGGAGATCAAACCCATCTTCCCTTGCCATAACTGCACTTTGTCCTGCACTCACTGCATCAAGCTACTTATAAAAAAACCTTCTCCTCTGGCACCTTTTCCCTGCATTTGTAGCAATAAAGGGAAGTATGACAGGTCTGTTTCTTGTCTCATACTCTGCTTAACTCCTTTGCACTGGGACGTTGTCAGTGCCTTTGATTTTTGTTAATCGGCACAAAAGACAAACTTGTGCAGCTGAGCTCGGAGAGAAGGTGTGTTTGTGGGAGATCACAACGGCCGTGGCTTCCTTCCGAGGGCCCTTTTCCTTTGGCAAAGTTTGTATTCACAAGCCACAATGCCCGCCTTCAGGAGGAGTAAAACGAGAGCTAAGAGTTTAGCACTGGCTCGCAAAACCCAGCAGCAGGCAGCAGCAGCTTACGGCTCTCTGCACAGGATGTTTTCTATGGTGAGTTCTGCAGCGGTGTGGGTTAAGCTGGGGGGATGCTGCTTAATTAGGCTAAGGTGGTGGGGCTGCAGGAGCATGCCAAGGTGCTTGTATGTGATAGATACCGACTGTCCCAGCATTAGTAATCAAATAATGGATTCTGGTAATGTGTAGTTCGTGGGTGAGTTTATACCAGTAGTCTGCACGGGAGAAAAGGTTTGGGCTTTGTGAAGTTTGGGGGAGGGAAGGGTGGGTTGGTTGCCGGCACTGTTTGCTTCTGGGCTCAAGCAAATTGTTATTTCTCGCATCTGTCAGAGAAAGGATTAAGTAAAACTCATATTTTGACAAGAAGTGGGATGGTTTTTAAAAAGATTTTTCTAGAAATTTGGAAATAACTGCAGCATGAGTGTTTTAACTATTTCTCCATTTTTATATTTTTTTTTTCCCACAAATAAGTTAGAATTGTGGAAGTAGCTGTAAATATATTTCACAGGTGGTAGAAAAATACATTACTCTTCTGCATTAAAATTGACAACATCAGGATAAGAACATGGGGAAGGAAGAACTGACGATATTTTCACAAGATCAGGGTTTGGGAAAATTTGTACTGTGTGTTTAGATATTAACTGATGAGTTTCCTTTTTGTTATCTGGGCTGTCAGGCTTTCTCTCTCTTTGTATCCTGAAATTCTCATCTTTACATTTTGTATAGTCAGGATTTAATCATCTGCAATGGAAATGACTTCTGTTTTGCTTTTGACTTTGGTGTGAGTTGGGTCAGATGATGTTGGGACTGATTTTAGAGAAGCTGAGCGCAGCATCTATGAACTCAGTTGCTGCTAGTCCTGGGGATCTGGTCAATGCAGGCTCTTGGGCCCAGATCCCTGCTACGTGACTTGGTTTATAACTAGAGTTTCAGCCAAGTACCTCAGTCACCACCAGTTCTTCTGTACTTGAGGAGAAAGAAGGCATCTCTCTGTGTGGCAAGTGAGAGGAAAGATTTACCACCATGCAAATATCAATAGCTCAGGCACCACATCAAATGGGTTGCATCTTAGCTGTTTTACACTGTATGTTCAGTCTTCTTTCAGGCCTTTGTGCTGTCCAGAAAGAGTTACTGGGTCATCAGCACCTCTTCTTACTGTACTTGTGATTTCTAAATGAGGCTGCTGACATCTGCTTACGTTACCAGAACAGGCTGACTTTGCTAACATAAATCTCCCTGAAACTGAAAAATTCTAACTCAAAGGCAAAAGTTCATTTTTAATTCCTCACCTGTTATATAGTCTGATACTGCCTAGCAGGGCAGCTTATCACACTGCACTGAATAGGGGTTGCTTCTTCCTCCTTAAAGCATAACTGTGCTTTGCTTATTGCTATGAAAGCTCTGAATGGACATTAAAAAAATGCCCTTCTTTTAGCAAAGTTTTAAACATTTTATTTAAAAGATATGCAAGGGATACAGTGAAACAAAGCACACCTCTAAAATTTCAGAGTGTCAGTCAGAAACAATTTCATATTCTGAATGGCTTTGAAGTTAGTTGATTTAAGAAGAAGGAGCAGAAAATAAGCGATGACTGAGGCTACTGCTTAGTTTTAGCTTCTGTTGCCCAAAGATGAGCAGCACTTTTTCCAAATATCTATGGTGAAAATCCCACAAGGTATTTGTCAGTAAAATTCTGCTGACATTTTTCAGTTTTAGTGAACAACTTAGCGGAGTGATGTACTGTATTGGTGTGTAACATAAAGCAGCTTTTTTCTGTGGTCTTTAAGGAAGCTAAGGCCCTCAACTTTCTAGCTTCTTATGTTGTTTGGTTACATCTCTAAGGAGATGTCAGAGATGTCCATAGAGTGATGCAACCATGAAAAAATGGTGGCTGTTAGGGCTACCTTTGTTGGGAGAGAAGCACCTTCTAATAAAGTAAAAGTGATGGACATCACCAAGAGCTTTCCTTTTACACAGAGTGAGTGATGTAAAGGCATCTCTGGCCAGTTCATTTCTCAAAATTCTGTGTAATTATATTTCTTCTGCTGACTGGTGCATTCAATCTTCCTGGAATTACATACATCAGACAGAGCTGAGCTGTTAGCTGTTCATTTTTAGAGGGCAAAAGTCTAATCTGTTTCTGCAGGATGTTTCTGACCATATTTCCTCTTACGATAGGGAGTTCAAAGGCCTGGTGATCCACCCTATGGATGTGGTCAGTGCCCTGCACAATGGTAGAGAAACCTGAAAACCCTTCAAAGGGCATGCATAGTTTTAACCTCACCAAGGAGTCTTTCTTAAGCTGTGTAGAGCCTTCTAAGCCTACTCAAAATATTCCTTTCTGTCACTTTTTCAGACAAACCGTGACAGACTGGTGGAATACATGATACATATAAATGAGGGTAAAGCAAACAGCAATGTGCAGAGACACCGTAACACTAATTGACCTTGTGCAACATTTATGCTCCATCAGTATCATTCGATAGAAAGTCACAGGGTAGCCATGAAATCGTTGTGCTAGTTCTTAGCCACTGCTGATTAATGTCTTCTGCTCTCTCACTGATTAATTTTATGGAGTTTTGTTACTCTGGTGGGGATAGCACAGTCTCAAATGATGAAACGCTTGTCTGCAAGGAGTAAAGCAAATCTGCAAGACATCCTTTTAAGAGTATCTTTTTGTTCGCTTTAGGGGAATAATCTCAAATATTTTTTATCACAAGTATTATTGAAAATGGAATGTGCTTTCATCTCTGTCTGACATGCTGAGTACCACTGCGGTGGTTGACTGTGGGTCAAGGTGACTGGCACTTTCCCTTCTGAGGTTACTATGAGCAGTCCACATTCACAGGGAATACTCCCTACAAAAGGATGTGGGACCCAAGTCTAAGTCTCAAACATGCAGGGATGAAAAAAGTGTTTCTCAAGGCTACTGCACATCCTTCTGTTTTCTTAGAGGCCAAGAGATAAGTATGGGACAGGAGGTTGCTTCCCCTGATTGCTGTGTGTGTAAGGGTTTATACAGCTTTGTTGGAAAATCTTTGAATACGGCCAATAAACCAGCACAGTGCTGCCTAGTTTCCTTCTACTCGAAATGGAAGTACTTTGGCTTTTTTTCCATAAGCCCTGCATAAACTCCATACTGTTAGTCTAAATTTTGGATATTTAGACTAATTATTATTTAGACTAATTATTATTATCTTTCTGCTGTTCAGTGCCAAAGGTAAGCTGAAGCTGCTTGCGATCCCCTGTACATGGCATAAATAATTTTTTTTACCATTTACTAAGTACAGACAGTCTTGGTCTTGTGGAAATAAAAGCAGCAGCTGTATGCTTATGGAATTTATCAATTGCATCCGAGGGTCAAATCTGCCTGTGTTAGATCTTGCAATGTCAATGTCAGGGCAAATTCAGGGTTAATTCCCACCATAGTTCAAGATTACAGTGGATGTATATAAGTGTCGACTGGGGACTCCTCTTGAGTCTTCTTGACTTAAGGGCACTTGACTGCCAAGCTCTGATTTGACATTCAGAATGCCCAGGTGGCTTTAAAATCCCAGCTGCAGTCAGTAACAGGATATACAAGATATGAAAGAGATGTTCTTAGGGATTGTCACTAAAAGCCTTTCCAGTAAAGGGCTGTTGTAAACAGTTTAAAAGAGTAGGAAATAGTTTAGTATGAGAGGCAGAAAGTAGCATCCAGAGCAGTGGGAAAAAAAGGTAGAGATCCCAACCTGGGTGGTACAGGAGTTTTGGGAAGAAACATAGAGGAAGAATTGTTTTCATACCTCTCTACTTTGTTGCTATGAAGTTTCTCACTAATAGTAGGCTCTTTGTCAAGGAGCAGTGGTTCCACTGGCAAAACAGGTTCCAGTGTCTTCTATGGTCTATTCAATGTGTATGAGTGAACGTGAAATACTTTTGTCCTGTGATCAAGTAGCATTTCATGCTTGCTTTGACCTGAATGTAAATACCAAAGTGCGTTCAAAGAGTGAGATCTGGATATTGCACAGTCTGGAAGCCTCCCATAAAGGGAAGGACAGAATGCAGCAAGACTTCAGGAAAGGACAAGATCTGTGAGCAGTGCAGTAAGCCAAGGGCAATACTCTTAATGCCAAATTTGCAAATATATTCAGGAACATATTAAAGTTGATAAAAATCAGTGCTTGTTGGCAGTACCTGAGAGGTAATCCTGTGCCTTGGACTTAGGCCAGTTATGCAGAACAATTTCTGACACCAAAATTGTGTTGCTTAGGTGACCAAAAAGTATCTGTGTTGAGGATTATCATCTATTTCCATATGCTTTCTTATCCAGTGTTTCTTGGTGACAGGTGAAGCTCTGACCCCCAAACTGATGGAGATGTAGAAATAGCATGTTCCCCAATGTCTGCCTGCTCTATATGTGAAAATGGTTGAGGAGGAATAGAGGACTTCTAACTCCTCCTTGTAAAACTGTGCCTGATGCTGCTGCTTATGACTCGCTTTCAATAGGCTGCTTTTGCATCCTTGTTCCTAGTGTCCTTGATCAGTCATCAGGCTGATGTAAATCAAGCTGCCCACACGCAGCTTGAGCTATAGAGTGTAAAATCTGAGACATTCTGATACAAATACAAACCTTTCTGACATCAGAAACAAAGAAAACAAAACTGAAGTACTTTGGTATTCAGCTGTTTAGAAGTTGTTTTAAAAAACCATACATACATACACACTGCACTTCCTAAATTGTGATTTATCTCCAAACCACTAATTAATTTTAGTTTCACAGACTGACTCTGATTTTCAAATGTAAGTCATTAGTGTGCAGCTGTAATTTCAACAAATACTATTCAGTTTATGTTGCTTTTTGTTGGGTCCTAATAACTGTTGAAAATACTAAATGTATCTAAATTTCATAGTCCTGCAAGCTGTCATTATACAGGACTGTGAAGCTGGTTGCACATATCGCTGAAGAAAATAGCATAATTTTTTTAGAGTGGTGGCATTATTCAAAACTGGAAGCTGTGAAGCTACAGAGTTATATGGACTAGATGGCAAATATCTGACGTTTTAACGTTTATTTTCATCGTATAGGTGTCTGATCACAAGAAAGGTTGAGATCAAATATTGCTAGTTCATTTAGCCTCCGCCCTACTGAAGGCTTTGTATAGCTCAATTAATTTGCAGAATAACTTTTGCATTTGTTCATTTGATGGCCTAGTATGTTGGAGAACCTAGTTACACAGATAATCAGGGGTGAATTGGGACACCCAAAAAGGATCATGTGGAATAAATGACTACAGATTACTACACACCATTCTGAAATGCACTTGTGTCCGGTTATCTCCACTGAAACAAAACCTACACTTGAAATAAGGCAGCAGTCCTCATTTGAATGCATTTGCTAAATACAGAGTGATAAATGGCACAACACTGGCAACTGTACAGTTTCTTAGCAAGTGTCCAAATGACAGAAGCACTGAAGAAGAATTATTTCATGTATAAAGATGTGGATACTGAATACTGTTAAGGTAAACTTGGGTAGTCATATTTTAGCTTTCAGGGAAACGCTATGTAAGAATGAGAACAGTAGAATAATTTTCAAAGTAAACATTAAAAATTATTGCCTGCAGAAGTTGCTCTTAGATATTAGTGGTGGTCATGTGAGAGAAAATTGTACAACTATTTCATAGTGTCAGATATATCTCTTTCTCTTCCATCTTTGCCTTACAAGATTAATTGTTGTCGTGCCATCTTCAGTGCCTACCTTGCTTGAAAATTTTCTGGGTTATTTTTCCCCCCACGTTTTTATAATTCTTCTAAAGAATCTCAAAGATTTACTTTTCCATTTGCCTTTTTTGAGAGCAAAAAATCCAGATATGTAGTTGTCTCCTTGGAGAGAAAGCATCTGAAAGTCTTTTGACAACTCAGGACATTGGAATTTGAATGTTCAGCTCGATGTTTCATTGTTTATAAAGCAACAACAAAACGCACAACACAATATAGGTAGCAGATGACAAATAAAAAATATTTTGGATGCTTATAAGATATTTGTCTACCAATTCTTTCTATTTTGATGCTGTGAGTGTTGCAAAATAAAAGCAATGGAAAACAGTATGAAACTGATGTCATAATAACAAAGTATGTGATACATCTGAGTGTTCCCTCATCTTTTGCATCCCATAAGCTTGTATCTGAAGACTGAAAATAATTTGCACCTTAAAATCACTAGAAAATTTTAAATTCATTTTACTGCTGTGATCCGGATATGCTGTAAATTAAAGCTGTTCAAAGCTATCAAGATACACATAGATAAAAATCAATGGCAAGTTCTGGGCCCTGAATTTGGAACAAGAGCAAAATTGGAGGAATTTAGAAATAATTGTAGTGGAGCTTGTATTCTAAAAACATCAGCGCTTGTCTCTTTCTTCTCACTTAACAGAGTGCAGAACAGATCAGTGCCTTGTGTCGGAACTTCCAAGAAGTCCAAGCAAGCAGTATGGAAGGACAGAAGGACAACCAGGATCCACCTCCAAGACCACTGGCTCGCCACCTTTCTGACGCAGATAGATTGAGAAAAGTCATCCAAGAACTTATGGACACTGAGAAATCTTATGTCAAGGTAAAAAAAAAAAAGTAAAGCCAGGCTCACTACAGCCTTTTTTTTGAGGCTGACCATGACTTGTGGATGGGCTTGACATAATTCATACTTATCTCTATATAACCAGCCCTGTACAAGGGCCATAACCTACAAAGTCTGCTTATCTAATTGTTCCTGTTGTTTTTAGCAGACTTGCTCCTGTAACAGAGACTATAGGATTTGATGCAGTAGCATTAATTCTAGTCAATTTGTAGTTATATTGGAGAGTGGTAATTTGTGTGTAGTAGATACCTGCAATGCAAAAAGGGGTTTCTAGGGGATGTTTCCCTAGTTTTCAAGATGAAAATAAATCTGGTAGAAGAACAGATTAGTCTCCTACAAATCAGAAAAAAAGTTTAATTGTGGAAAATAGTGCATAATTATTTTTGAATCAGCAAAGCTAAAAGTCACAACTCCAGTTGTTTGTAGCATCACAAGTATGTTACTTCTCCTCTGACTGGTAAGTCCATAATTTGTTTGATGTATTTCTCTTCATTTTATAAACCCCAGCCTGATGTGACTGGATGCCAAAAGAAACATAAAAACATTGATTTCATTGACCTTCAGCAAAGAGAAATAATTTCCTTTACTGGATCTCAAAACACATATTTACAGATGTACAGATGATACTTGCTGCAATAATGTTTGTGGGAATGAAGAGAAAATACTTTGCACATCCACCAATGCACTAATACGGCCATATGCTGTAAAGCTTGAGAAAGCTTTACAGAACATGGACCCCCATGTATACCCACCTGATGTTTCTTTTAGAGCAAGTGCTTGAACAAAGCATGACCATAGAGATCACTGATAATATGTAAATTTTTGCAACAGGAAAAATCCTGGCAGGTTGTACATACTCATTGCAGTGTTCTCAGGTAGTTGCTTGTTATTCCTTCTACATGGAATTTCTGGTGTTTCTCTTCTCAGAGTCTGAGAGCCCTGCAGAGGGCTCCAGCCCTTACATCATACTTTGGTGTGGGATAGTAAGTCTTCAAAAGTGGCATCAGTTCTTTGAAGAAATGACTGAAAAAGCCTTTGATCACATCCACCTGACAACATAACTGAACATTTTAATAACTAATCAGATTTTAAAATACTATGTGTCCTTATTACTACATATTACTACAGATGTTTAAATGAGTGGCTCTTTATATGGTTTATCTAACATAATTAAACCATTTGATGCTTTTCATAGAGAGAGACTCATTAGAAAACCATCATCTGTAACATTTTTCTCCTCATACCAGACTAAAATATAATTTGTTATAATCTAGCTGTAAAGCCTTAAGGATGAAACACAATAAAATCAGTTTGGGTCTAATTTAGCAATAACTTCAGTGCTAACAAAAGGCAGGCGATTTTGTTACTGAAAAGGAATTTTTATCTCTAGTTCATTCCCAAAACTTACCCCTATCTCACAGTCACATAAAGAGTGATTTCAAAATGTTACATAAAAAGTAAACAAATACTCTTTTTTGCAGGACTTGAGCTGCCTCTTTGAGTTATACTTGGAGCCCCTTCAAAATGAAACCTTTCTCACTCAGGATGAGGTGAGGAGATAACTGAAAGATATGCTTTTCTTTCTTTTTGCATGTTAAGACCTTGGCACTTATGTTTTTCATTGCTGACAGCATGACAGAAAAAGCAGCCAACAAAGGTAACAATAGGAATTACACCAGTCAGTGCCTTTCTGTCTGGTGTGTGCGTCACTTCTTTTTCTTAAAGGGTAATTGTTCTTCTGAATTAACTGCTAAGAAATCTTCATTTTTTGTATAGATTTTGTTTATAAAACCGGTTTGAAAAGTACTAACAAAGACTTCACTAGCCTTTGCAACCTCTTTGTGTGTTACATCTCCTTAGTCCACTGTTTTCATAAGACCACTCCTAGGTGCATGGGTTGCTGTACTTCACAGCCTGATGTTTTTCATAGATGGAGTCCTTGTTTGGCAGTCTGCCAGAAATGCTGGATTTCCAGAAGGTGTTTTTGGAGACCCTTGAAGATGGAATATCTTCTTCCTCAGATTTTAATACATTGGAAACGCCATCTCAGTTCCGGGTAAATATTTCGTCATTTCATACTTTGTGGTGTGCCTGCAAATGTTCGTGAAAATCTGGCTCTAAGAAGTTTCATATGGTTGCTTTCATGTTTGAAGCTTTACTTTGGCTTACAGACTTCTATTCAGCAATGAAAGATAAGTGCTATTTCTCATGGGTTTACCTTCCCATAGCAGAAGATGCAACATGGGAAAATGCAGAGGAGACCTTGAGTACACTTTAAACTAGCAGTGCTTGTGATGCAGAACTCCTTTGTAGAAAGGTTATGGTTGCTGTGTTGAATTCTGCCCTGCCTGTGCTTCTCCCTGTTGTGTTCAACTAAGCAGCTGCAGAACCACCCAGTACCTGCCCTAACTGGAGGAAACTGGTCCCTTGGCGATGGAGCCACTAGCTCAGGTCTGAGCAAGACTGCTGGCAGGTGTCACAAACACTTGCTGCATTTTGTGGAGCAAACACCGATTAAAAAGAGGGGAGAGGACTGCTCTCCTCCTCCCTCACTACTCCTCTTTCTTATATTTGCTTTGGGAGGCATTTTTCTAAAAACCTCTCTCTTGTGATTCAGTCCCTCCCACCTCTTCCCAACCTCCCCTTCATCCAAGAACATCAGAGATGCCCTGTAATTACCACCTGCCTGAAAAAAGGAAAACAGTTGGACAGCAATCCTGTATTTGTTTTACACCGTCCCTTGTGGCTTTGGCACTTTTATGCCTTGCTTCCTATTGCTTTTGTTTCTTTTCTAGCACAACATAGTTATATGTTTGTTGATTTTTGTTCCTGTGCTGCCTGAAACATACAGTAAAACAAAATATCTGCAGTAATGTTACGTGCTCAGGAAGAAAGGAGAAAATCGCAGGCTGTGCCTAAGTAGGCTGACCTCTATACTCAGCAAAATACAAAAACATCATTGTTACTACCAGTAATATATTTATGTTTTATATATATTTATATATAAAATACAGGATATGTATAGAAAGGTAGCTGATAATCACACCATTGAGTCTGCATGTTATGTGCCTGAATATCTAGTTAAGATTCTAGCAGTGAATTAATGTTTTGATTGTGTTGATTTCAGAAATTGCTGTTTTCCCTTGGAGGCTCCTTTCTGTATTATGCTGACCACTTTAAACTGTACAGTGGCTTCTGTGCAAACCATATCAAGGTTCAAAAAGTTCTTGAGAGAGGTAATTTATTGTCTTCATTATTGTAATTAATTTGCATGAATTCAAACTGCAGTGAACTACTGTAAAAAATCTTGCAATTTAGTAAATTTAGTAAATCAAGGAATGGGTATTGGTACAAAACAAGGACTGATATCTTTCAATAGGAAGAGCTAAGGTCAGAGGTTCTGCTGAATTATGGTATAGACCTAAAGAATAAGATTCCTTTTGTAATGTCCAGGCAGTAGCCTGAATAGGTACAGAAACATCATCCACAAGTGTGTGCTCTCTGCAGACCCAGACTCCAAAAAGCAGCAACAAATGGTAGAATAAGTTAGGAATTGCTTCCTCTGCCATTTGCTGCAGTTCAGTGGAAAAATTACGTTGTGGAATAATCTCACCTTGATAAAATTTCTCTCTCAGCCCTTAAGAATGTTATTTAATGCTGGAAATTATTATTAAATGAATAGTGTATACTACTCTGTAAACCATCTGTTGAAAAGGGTGAGAATTTTGGTGCTGGGTTCAATTTCTGTGACTTTCATGTTGAACTGACCAATCCCTTTTTTTACATCTAGCCAAAACAGATAGTGCCTTTAAGACCTTTCTGGATGCTCGAAATCCCACAAAGCAACATTCTTCCACACTGGAGTCGTATCTCATAAAGCCAGTTCAGAGAGTGCTGAAATATCCTCTGCTTCTAAAAGAGCTGGTGTCTCTGACAGACAGTGAGAGTGAGGAGCACTATCATTTGACAGGTAACTTCTTCCTTTCTTCTACGGGAATGAATATGAGTTAAGTTTTATTTCCTGCCCTTTCTGAAGATACAGGTAGGCAGTCTAGTAGCTAGCACAAAACTTATCAAAACTTACAGAGAATTTCCTCCCTCTCCTTAAAAATAATACCTAGTTTTTTCATGCTTTTAGCTGGAAGTCCTACTTACAATGTCTAAGTCCCTTTGAGAAGGAGATATGCACAGGATTTTCCATGGCAAGTAGGACTGGGTTCTTTATCCTCATGCACAGGAGCATGTCAGGTCACAGTGTTGCTTTTCCCCCCCTCCCACTTGAACAAGGCTCCATCTTGTGGTTATTATGTAGTTCTTGAAATGTGTCAAAGTTTAAGAGCACCACAGAAGGAAATTTTTGCTGTTTGAGGTTTTTCTGTGACTCTTCTTTCCACAGAAGAGATATTTATCAAAGCTTTCCTGTCTTTCCATGTAGAAAGACTTGTTTCTGTAACATACACTAGAGTTGATTGCTTTTCTAGGCTTGGATGCTTGGGCCTTCACCCTGGCAAATTCCAGTTCAGGTCTGTCAGCATCCAGTGGATGAAAATCAAGACATTTATTTTATGGATTGATTGTCATTTTCACAAAACAGATTCAGGCAAAATACGTTGTCAGCAAAAAGTCATGAGCCTGTTACTGACCTCAAAGGAGCTTCTGATGTTGTTCCCTTGCCCAAACAAGCTGAGTGTGATTTATGTGCAGGTCAGGATGGATGTCAAACTGCTAAAAGGCTGCAACATTACGAGCTGATAAAATGAAGCACCCTTCTCCAATTCCATTCTGAATTAACACAAAAATCTAATGCAATCTAGTGACATTCTTGCTTGGAAAACAAAATTTAAACAAAACCTGGCCACCAGCGGTTAATTTCATGTATACAGTCCATGAGAAACTTACACAACTTTGCACTTTATTTCTTTGTTCATTCTGTGGTGAGACAAATGTAATTTGTTTCTCTAAAAACTCGTCAGGTAACTTATTCTACAACGAGGGTAGATTACTCCAACGATCCTCCTGGCCCTGTATCTACAAGATGCAAAATTTAACTGTGGTTACTATCATATCGCTATAAATATTCAAACATTCAGAGGCTTGTCACTGGAATGCTTATTGCAACCTTTTCAGGCACTGAAGACACCAGATGAGCATTTTTCACTTACTCTGATCAAGAATTATTCCCTCTACTGTTACTATGAGAAAGCACTGATATAAAGCTAAAATTCAGTTCCCCAGAGCTTGGGAAGGCAGATTTATTTCCCCTGCCACAAAGGGAATTCAATTAAAAAAATGTCATGTGTAGAAAATACAATTAAATTACATAGCTGTCTATGAAATTTTTAAACCTTATAGAAGCACTAAAGGCAATGGAAAAAGTAGCAAGTCACATCAATGAGATGCAGAAGATATATGAAGATTATGGCACTGTATTTGACCAGCTTGTTGCAGATCAAAGTGGAACAGAGAAAGAGGTAAGAGAAAAAACATGTATTGACTTGTGAAGCATTATCAGCTTGCTGCTGGGGTTTCATCTCTTCCTGAGGTAATTTTGGGAACTTACTTGTGCTGGGCTTCCTCCATTCTCCTTTGATATTTTGAATTCTTTTTTGTATCTGCCTGTCAAGTTTCTTTTTGTCAGTAGGTTACAGTAAAATTTTCAGACAGCTGCCAGAGCCGCCTTCTGGACTGACAAAAATTGCAAGCAGGAGTAGACGTAGTTCTCAGTAGGAAATATCCTTCGCTTTTCAAAATGTTGCAGAGATTATCCATGCCCCAAGGCATTTCAATTCTATGCTATAGAGTTCTTAACTTCTTAAGATATTTTTTCACCCGTATAAATGAAAATGACAATTCAAGGAGTTTCACATTAAGGTCTGCTATTCTCATTCTCTACACTTTCAGTGTTGAGGCATCCATGGGTATTTGTCAGAACAAAACCCATTAGTTATACAGACCCTGTGCACACACCTCTCAGAACTGGGGCAGCACAGTCTCCACTTAGTCATTTACATCAAAAAATCACTAAGCAGATCAAATCTGTAAAGCTGGATCTCAGATATGAGAGATGTCAGCTCAGCTGGTTTATTTCTTGCTAGTAAAAGTCAAATTGCCCCCATCAGCTACCTGATTTCTTATAATTTATGGGGAAACAAAACTTGACAGCCTGTGAGATTCTTCAGAGTTATGTTGTATTCCACAGAAGAAAGTAGCCTCAGAGTCCAAGACCTCCATTAATTCTTCCATTGGCAGTGTCATTAATACTAATTACTCTATAAAGATACTTACAGCTACTAAATCAGCCAGCTCACAACTGGCTATATGTAAGTGACAGGTTATTAGATCAACTTAATATTCTTCTAAGTTATTAATAGTGAGAACTTCTAACCAGCTTACATAGCTTAGGGACTATTACTTAGTATAGTTGTTACCTATTTTAAAAAGGGGATTACTCCCACTTTTCCTGCTGTAGTTGTAGATCTCTTTCTGTACATAGAGTAAATACAGAAAACATAGATCCTTAAAATTTTCAATGTGTACTGATTAATGTTCTATTCTACATTTGTGTGTTGCAGCACTGATGTACTGTATTTATACTGTTTATATTATCTACTGCTATAATTTAATACAGGTAACGGAGCTTTCAATGGGAGAACTTCTGATGCACTCTGCAGTTTCCTGGCTGAATCCTTTCCCATCGCTGGGCAAAGCAAGAAAAGACCTTGAACTTACGGTGTTTGGTAAGTGTCTTCCTTAATGACTCTGCTCTTTCAAACCTAAACATTACCACATTAAATCTTCTCACAGGATAAAATACCCAAACCCTGTTCCCTGTAGACATGCGATATCTAGGCTGGACTTATATCTGAAAAAAAATACATAGTTGTATTTCCTAACATGAGAAAAGTTGTTTGCTTGCTGATACTGTTTGCTCTGTAAACCACCCACAGCTGCTGTATTGCCTATATTTAAACTATGGAAATCAGAGATTTTCAAGAGGCTATATTATCTTTAGAACAATCTGTTAAATGAGGCTTTCAAAGGAGGCTGGTAGGAAAATCAAGATTTATTCTACTCTTGTGAATTCAGGCTAACTTCTGCTTTACAGCTACTGCATTGAAATACCCATCCAGATTGTTTTAACCTGAAAGTGAATGTGTAAATGAGAGCATAGAAAAAAAGAGTTTTATTTAATAGAATAGATACACAATCATTTAATCATTACCTAAGTAATTAAATCTTGCAGTGAAACTTCTTAGGCACTTGTCCATTTCTATTAAAAAATATTAATATTTCATTGGATAAACACCTACAGAAGAACTCCAAGCTGATGACAGACAAGTTTCTATTTCTCAGATAAGTTTATCTTTCTCCCTTTCTCTGGGAAACATGACAGGTTAGGGGAGAGGATGCTTCAAACCAAACAAACAGAAACTACCTTCCAGGCTCCTTGAATGAGCTTCTCAGTGATCCACATATGCTGGACACTTCGCAGCGTGACATGTATGAATGAAAATACTCTGGCCTGATGCTTAACTTGGCCTGGTTGTCTGCCACTTGGGAAATTGAATTTTCTTACTTCACACCCTCTTTGGGCAGCTTAGAAAATGCACCCCATAGGTAGAATTGAAGAAAACTGCCAGGCTCTGGGGTTAATGCTGTGCTTACTATGGCTTCATATAGAGACAAATTCATACTAATGCCTCTCTCTCCTCTGGAAGGAAGCATACATGAGCAGTGATGGAACTAATTCTGCCTTAGAGTCCAATCTGGGATCCAGCACTGCTCTGAAGAACCACCCCTCAGTTCACCTGCAACTTCAATGCCCTTGTGTTTCTGTTCCTCCTTACAGATGAGAGTAAGCAAGCTCCTGTCTCCTTGGAGGCTGAAAGATTAGATAGAGTTAGTGAGCCACTCCAGTCGGATGTTGTGAAAGCCAGAGAATTCCTACAGAAGGAAAAGTAGGAACTGAGATGTCTGCAGGAGAAATAGACTTAGTGTCCTTCACAGCACTCTCTTGCCCTTCATTCCACTTGAAAATGTCTACTGATTACAGAAAGCTTTTTGACTAGCCTACATCTACTGTATTTGTTTATGTGAAGACTTACAGGAGATAGTTTCAGAATAAATGTACAGAATTGCTTCATCCTAAATCTTTGGAACAAAATCTGAGGAAAAAATAGTGCCATTGCATGAAACTGTAGGACGAAAAACCAACTGTAATCTTAATACAGGGCAGGTGCTTTTCAGTGTTTGCTTATCTCATCCCTCACATTCCCATGATTACAATAATCAGCTTCTCCAAGGTAGTATTTTCATTGCATATTACACCTATAAATAAAAATTTTCCTTTTTTTCCTTTTAGTGTTTAAGAGGGCTGTAATATTGGTATATAAGGAGAACTACAAACTGAAAAAGAAAATGGTAAGTCTCTTATCAGAGGTGGGTGGGTGTTTATGATGCTACTGTAGTATGAGATGGACCAGTATTGAAGGGGAAGCGACTCAGGTCAAATGCCACCTTCCCTCACTTAGGCTGGAGTTCTGGCTTTCCCAGTTAAAACAAGTGCTCAGGATCTGTGCAGCAGTAAGTATTTTTTGTTCTTTAGTAAGCAGCAGCATCTTCTCTGCGTGAGCCCCATATTAGTTTTGTCAGGTATGATGATCTCCCTTAACACAGTTTTATAGACCCTTGATCACCCTGGGAGGAAAGGAAAAGGGACATTATAAACATAACTTTCTCTGTCCCCACTTACAAACCTGGAATGCTGAAGTCAAGTACCAGCTTGTATATCCCAAGTACCAGAGGTGATGTACTGCACCATGCTTCTTGTAACAGATGGAAGGACTCTAAAAGTAGCAGCAGCAGCAGCAGCTGTGTGATTAATGTATTCTGCTAATCAGCAGTCCGCATGGGAAACTTGTTCCCTAGTAGTACTTATAATATAAGGTATTATTTTTATCCATTAAAATCAAATGGCTTTAAAAATTTGAAGCAATTACAAATTCCAAAGGTTGTGTCTATCACCATTTCAACTACATTTACAAGCACATTTTAAGGTACTGAAGAAAAGTGTAATGAATTTAGTTTCTCTTCAGAGGCAGGTCTTTTAAGAGCAACACAAAACAGCATTACTTTTTTTACTTCTACTGCTTAGAAATATCCTTGTTGTTTTTCTTTTTGCAGCCTACTAATGTTCGTGCTGCACATAATTATGGGGACTTGGATCCATTTAAATTTCGTTGGCTGATTCCTTTATCTGCTCTTCAAGTTCGACTGGGGAACACAGCAGGTAACTCTCTTGCTCTAAATACTCTAGTATTGAATGCTTTTCTGGGATTCTGTCCATTCTGCTTCTTCCATCTATCTGGAGCCTTTGGAAACAGGCAGGTGTAGAGAAAATACTATCTACTGTTGACTCCGCACTCAGGGGGTACAGGCTTGATACACTTACAGACTTTCTTCATTTGTTGTAACTTCTCTGAGTTCCGGAAGATGTGAAGGAATGGAAATCCCCAATAACAGGAAGGTTATTAACCATAGTTGACTCTTGGTGATGCTCTGATGCTGTGTGTGTGCTGATCCTTGTGTTTTTTGAAACCGGGGAAAGTTGACTGTAATTTGTGGTAGTAGAGGGCTGTGTTTCTATTTTCAAGTTGGTCTTTATGGTCTATCCACTTCTGTATGTTCTGTAAAGTGTCACAAGTTCTTTAGAGCAAATAAATGCTTTACACACCTTGGTGAAGGCCTTTTAAGGCTGGAAGGCATGGAGAAGCAGGAAGAATGGGGGAAAGCAACTCTCCAAGAGAGAAGTTACCAAATGCAGTACTAGACTGCCATAATAGGAGAGCTCAGGAGACTTTGTTGGTTTCTATCTTGGGTGAGATCTACGGATCCACAGATAGCTATGTCAACACTGCTTTCAGGAGTGGAGAGTGCTACCCTAGTCTTTCTAATACCAAAGGTTTTGTGAAGTATATACACAAGTAACATTTCCTTCCATGCACAGGAACAGAGAACAGCTGTATCTGGGAACTGATTCACACCAAGTCAGAACTAGAGGGCAGGCCAGAAACAATTTTTCAGTTGTGCAGCAGGTAAGCTTTACATGCAGATTGTGTTTCAAAAATCACATTAAGGGAATTAAAAAAAGGTTTTCCCTATGTGAACTTTGCATCAGCAGTTTTGATGCAGCATTAGCTCTTTGAAGCCAGGCACTACATCAGTGTTTAGCTGCTAAGTTGAAGTGTAACAAATTCAAATGGGAGTGAATTCGGCACAGTGATCCAATATCAGAAATCTGCACACCTATATGAGCCTAAGTTCCAGCATGGTATGGGCAAAGTAACTGATTTTATCAGACTCTCAACTGGTTATCAGAAATGACTTTCTGATAAAGACCACTTAAGGTGGTGATTCCTTGGTATGGAATTTACCTGCCAAATTGTTTTCTAAGAGAAAGTAACCAAGTTCTCAAAACAAAAGGTGTGTGAAATGCCTAACAACACATTAGGATGTCCCTGCACATGTCAGGGGGGTTGGAACTAGATGATCTCTAAGGTCCTTTCCAACCCAAAACATTCTATAATACTATGATAGCTGCACACCCACTAAAACAAGCTACTGAAAAAAAACCCACTGCACTAAAGCATACCAGCAGAAGGGAAGTGGGCAGATTTTATCCTAGTGTCTTTAGAGAGGAAAATTAATTTCTGTGTTTTCTCAAACTTGCAGTGATTCTGAGAACAAGACTAACATTGTGAAAGTGATCCGTTCTATTTTGCGGGAGAATTTCAGACGTCACATAAAATGTGAGCTACCACTAGAGAAAACCTGTAAGGATCGCCTTGTCCCACTCAAAAATCGTGTACCTGCAACAGCCAAACTGGGTAAGAAACACCTTCTCAAAGTGAAAAATAGTCTGGACTTCAATGCTAGCAGAGGGTTTTCAATTATTACGACTGTAGAGTGTCCTGTATCATATCCACAAATCCCATTTCTTTATTTTGGCTGGGGAGGTGGTAGTTTCTCCATCACTCAGCGCGTGATAAGGGTTAGAGGAGGTACACAAGGCTGCTTCCTCCCCTCCTCACACTGTGATGTGTCATTAGCTCTCTTCAGGGAAGACTTAATAAGGCCCAAATTAATTTTGCTGGGAAGGAACAGACTCCCTTTGACATGATAGTAGTGTTCTTTCCTCTGGGTTCCCTTTAGTAACTCAGTTATTATAACATTTATAGCTAAAACAACTGGCAAAAGGCAGGGGTCTTGCTTCTTTCAATGCACTAAATCTGCATCCCAGCAGATATTTTAATTATGTACAGGCTTCAGACATTGTAGTTAAATGAGTAGCTACTACTATTTCAAGTTCTCTATCTGATCAGTCCTTTGATCAGATCCCCTTAACATCACAGGATCTGGAATGGTTCCACTTCTGCCTACATCCTGGCCCTCCAGTTCTTGAGGTGCCCGAATCAGTCTTTCTTTCCTGAAGAAGTGTGTAATTTATGATTACAATTTCTGGAGGATTTTATAAGTATTATACATGATGGCAAGCACATAGCCCTGGGGTAGGTGTGATGAAAACTGTGACATGGGGTCACACCATCAGTATCAGAGTGCAAGTGTCAGACACATCTGACTTGGGATGATTATCAAATGAGACTATGTACACTGTAATCTTAAGTGGGCTATTGAGGTGGAAGGCATAACCAGCTGATGTTTTGCTGAAAAAGATAAACCTGCATTTTATCTCTGCACAGCTTCCACAAGGTCCCTGAAGGTACTGAAGAATTCATCCAGTAGTGAGTGGAACGGAGACCCGGGGAAAGGCACCTTCCAGGACTCTGATGAGTGCAGCCTGAGTAGCAGTACTCAGAGCAGCAGCTGCCACACTTCTGAGAGCATACAGGAGCCCAAAAGCTCATCTCCCGGTAAACATGTAGAGAGCTGTGCATCTGACTTTTCTAATGTTCTTGTCAAAGAATCTGATATTCTCAGTGATGATGATGATGACGAAGATTATCGGAGCCTAAAGAAGGGCAGTCCTACAAAAGATATTGAAATACAGTTCCAGAGGTTGAAGATTTCAGAGGAACCCAGTACTGACTCTGAACGGGATCAGGCTGCTGAAAATGAGGAAGGAGATGGCTTTGAGATAGGACAGCATCCAAAACTTGTGCGTGCCCATTTCTGTCCAGTGAAGAGAAAAGTAAACAGCACAAAGCGTAACAGAGGAACTTTAATGGCAATGCAAGAACGTCACCAGTCCCTTGACAGTCACTCTGATGCTGCAAACCTGGATCTGAACTCTATTTTAGAGAGAGAATTTAGTGTCCAGAGTTTAACATCTGTAGTTAACGAGGACTGTTTTTATGAAGCTGTGGAGAGGCATGGAAAATCCTAGCTTTCTAAGCACTATATTAAAAACCTTAAGTTGAAGTCCACATAAAATTCAACAAACATTTTGTGTTAAAACTAGTAAATTCATGGAAGCTGCGGGAAAACTACTATCTGATTTTGTGCACTAATACATTTTTCCACAGAAACAGCTGTAAAGGATTCTTAAGTTATTTTAATTTATTGTGGATCAAAAATAGATTAAGTTGGCCAAGGTCTGTAAGTTAGTTCATCCCTTTCAAGCAGTTATTAAGATGATGTAGTGTTCTTGGGGATGGACTCATTAGTAATGTGGAAAAGGTGCTAGTGGGTGGCAGAGTGGTTTACAATGGAAAGTAGCATTGCAAAATTAATTTTTCAATACCTTGGGCATTTTATTTCTTTGGTTTTCATGTTTGCTTTATTTAAAGCAGAATTAAGTTATTTTAATGTGTTTTAGTGCACAATAGTGCAGAAGTTTCATTTTTGTATGTTTCAATGCTGTTTATACTTTATACATATGTGTAAATACAAAAACAAAGCTTGGCCTGTAATCTTTTATTTGACTGTATTTTTTATTTTCTCTACCAGCCTGTACAGTAAAAGACAAATAAGTATTGTACTTAGCCATGTTTTCTACTTTTTGTTGTGCTGCTTTTCTCTAGCTGGAGCTTTAAATCCAAAATTCTTTGCTTCTGCATAAATGAGATGAGTATTAGCAGACCTTGAGGCAATTGGTGCACTTTATCCTCCCCTAAGCCAGTCACTTGAGTGTATTTATAAGAGCCTTGGCTTCTGTTTTTTAAATTACTCTGTGCAGTAGGATGTTCCAGGATAAAAAAAGCACAAAAATCCAAACACAGTCTTACATGCTGAAGTACAAAAAGTATTTTTCTTACATTTCGGAATGTACTTTCATTCATATAAAATATAATTATTTCAGAAGTATCACAACTTAATTACCTGTCTCACAACATACATTGTTTCCTGGTATGTGTTCTAACCATTCCCCCGAAGTAAAAATAACCTTGACTGTCTTTTCCCTTTTGTCTGCAGCTGAATGGAGTAGAGAGAGCTGCCCTGTCTCTCTACTACTCTCTTAGAAGTAGTTCTTCCATACCTGCACAGATATAGGAATACAGAAGCCTCCTTTTACTGAATCAACACCTGTAGATCCAGGAGTTAAAACTAATAAAAAAAATCAGTCTGCTGCAATTACAGCTGTTACAGCTGATCTTCCTCTTCAGTCTGTTCAGGCTGACTAGTACTTTTATGTAAATTCCTTGTCCTCTTCTTTTGTTTTAGTTCTTCTCTGTAGTCGAACACAAAAAGACCTGGGTCTTCATCACACATTTTCCTGTACGTATTGCAGAGATTTCTAAACTGTGACATGGAGAGCTGAAAAGGACGCAAAGTTGGATCAACATTTGCTGTCATCATCAGCTGTTCTGTTCTTTTAAAACGTCCACTTTCTGGAAACAAGGTCCTAGAAGGTGTGGGGAGAAAAAACCCAAACATTTCAGACAGATAATTAAGTTTCCCTTAAGAGTAACAGAATTAATATAGGTTTACTATTAACAATGTCATTATTTTAGCTCTGGCACTCTTAATATAACTCATTATCTAAGTAAATGCAAACATATGAGGGTCCTTTTTCTAAAAATGCAAATTATGACACCATAGGAAAGCATACACATATATTAAACACATACATGTTTGTTCATGTTTGCTAATATTAAAAAGAGCTTTGAGTAAGGATACAGGCACAGAACCTTCTTAGAATTAGTCTCATATTTAGAAAGCAACAACAGATTAAACTGTGCAAAACAGATCAGATCCAAACCATATGACTTTCTTTCAGACTGTTTCATTCCAAAGGGAAAGATATTTGCCGTAACTTGTCATTGATACCATAATTCTAATGTCAGGGCAGAAAAAAGACCAAGAAGAAGGAAAAGCATATTTAATTACCATTTCGATTTTTATATTTAGAACTTGGAGAATGTGGCAAGAGTCACAGATTTTGGGTTCAGCCCTGTCATTCTTCATAGATAGGCATATGAGTAGATTTACTCTGTGGCCAGATGTGTTAGCACCTCTCTCACACAAGTTTCCCAAATTTTAGTGACTAGTATTAATTCAAGTAATTTTTAATGTCACACAAAAAATGCATACTACAAAGTGTGAACTACTGAAAGAACTAGCTCTTATTAGCAGTAGTTCTCAGTCTACAAAGGTCAAGAAGGCATAAAATCTGCCATGGTTTATGCGTGTGTCTCAATTTTCAAATTGTACCTGTGATACATGCATCATACCTACAAATGTTGTGCATCTAATATAGTAACACCCCCATATGCCCCATGTGTTTCACAGGTTCGCTAGACAAACCAGTCAAAAGGCTTTTTGTAAGTAAGTCTGGTGGCCAGACAGAACACAAAGTTAAGAGGTTTAAAATTAGAAGTGAAGGATGGAACTTCTGGGAAAAGTGGTTTAAAGTATGTGTTACTGCAGGCCTTGGTCAAAATGTTCCCATTAGTTCAGCATCCAGGTCAGCAGGTTTAAAATGGATCAATCCTTATTTCAATATCCCTCAGGCTATTCTTTGATTTGGTAGTTAAAAGATATACCTGGAGTCAGAATTTACAGACATATGTAAACTGATTCTACACCTTGTTTTTATAGAGTATATGTGATAGATAACCTTATAATGAACTTAACAGCTTTATTACACATCAAAATTTGCTATTTTTTCAGGTCAGCTAAAGAATAAGAGGATTGTGTTTCTTAGCTGCATACTAGGGCTAAAGTATGATAAGCTGCTACAGAATACGTGACGTCCAAAAGTTCAGATTCCCCCTCCTTGCCTCAAAAGAATGTAAAGCAGTTATTAGCAATTTGAGATTACACAATAGTTGTGTTTCTGTTTTTTTCAACTTTGGCAAAGATATTGTACATAACACAGATATATGCTGATTGCAAATGCCTTCTCCTTACACTCTTAGTGAACCCATTCTTTCATGAAAAAAAAAACAAACACAAAAACCCACCAGCTACCACCACTCTGTAAATCAAATATAGATCAATCTAGAGTCTGGACACTTCATTTTCTAAACACCTCCAGATGCATATTCAAACCTTAACACAGGCCAGTCAGTACTCATTTTAGGTACAGTGTCTGCATCCCAGACATCAATGGCATTCACAATCTCAAGAAAAAAAACACAACAAACTAAAGCTAGAGGCAAAATCATTCACCTTTAAAACAGTGACATGTAAGACCTGCAGTTCAGTAAGGTGATACCCACTCTGATTCTAGACTGAATCATGGCCAAAACTGCCCAGAAAATTCAGCTAGCCCAAGCTGCAGGGGCATGCTTCTAGTCCTAACAGCATCTGTCACACATTCTACAGTGCTGAATGCTGGGGTTTGCCCATATCAAGTCAGACACGTGGCTATGGTGGAGTTTTAACAGGACCTCTGGTGAAGAGACTGCAGGTTTCTCACATCAGAGAACCTAGTAAATTCCCACAGTAAGACATGGGGATTTTTAAAGAGCCAATAAGAACTCCATAAAAGGGCAAGGACAGAAACAAGAATTTGACCTTTTGACATTATCCCCAATTAAGTAAAATTTTCCACAGATGATGTTCCCTTCAAACTTCCATCAAAACCTCCTCACGCTGCCATCTTCGATTCTGAATTTTGATATTACTGGTTTTTAACTCAATTATTTTGTGGTTGGGCTATTTTCATTTCTGAGACAGACAAACTACTGAAAAGATGACAAATTTATCCTAGTGATTTAAACAACTTCAACTGCACTAATAAAAATGTAAAGTAACTGTTACATAATTACATCAGAAAGATATTAATCTCCTGATTTTGTCTTCAGAAACCATTCTGAAATGGAAAGACCTAATGATGACAAATACAAAATGGGAGGAATAAAATCAAATGCATAGCTAAGTGATTCAGTAGCTGATGCATTTACAAAAACATCTGAGACTTTTTCATTAAAAAGCCTTACTCAAGTCCGCGAAAGCAGTATTTTCTTCTAAACTGAAAAACACTTCGAACCACTTTTTCCACTAGCTCAAACGGCTGCTGAATCTTTGGTTGCACCAATGGAGTGAAATGCACCACAGCCACATCCACCTATACAGAAAAGAAAGATAAATTTGAGCACACATATTCCTCAGGGAAACAATACTTTTAACTTAACTGGCTAGACATAAGGAAACAGGCACAATATTGGAACACATTATTGCGACAGGTAGCACAGCTGTGAAGTGACTAATGAAGTATTAAATATAAAGATTTGGTTTAGCTTTCAAGGCCCTATAGAATTTTAGCCTTAGTTATCTACATATTTCCAATTAGTTCACATGCCATTAGTACTTGGTACTTTTTTTTCCCCATGGCACTTACTCTATCTAAAGCAACTTCCATGTAATCTGTAAAGTAATTAGCACTTCTGTCTTCAGATCCTTCCACAAGACAATTCTGACATAATACACAAATTAGACAATATTTGATATACAGGCTGAAGGGCAGCTGGAGAAAATTGGTATTATAATTAGAAATCAAACCCATTCCCTATATGTTTTCTGTTGCTCTAGGGCTTTTCTAAAATGTAAGGCAAGGAATTACTTTTCAAAATGCTAAGATTTTAAAATTCTAGGCTATTTAAAGGAATGGTAGGTAGAAATAAGTCTGTGCTCAGCTTAAGTGACCACACAACTCTGTATTTACACCGTGTATCACAGTTCATCCAAAATTATGTTTGAATTATTCCACAAAGGTAAGCTTGTATATAGTCTTTTATAGTTCTAAGATCAGCTTGGACAGTATGGTCACTTTCCCTGGAAACAGAATGAAGTTACATGTACGCATTTTATGTTTTTTATATGTGTGTGTATATATATATATATATATATGTGATGCAACTATAGAGACACTGTATTATACAGAAATGTCCTGAATCCAGACTTCTGTATTAAAAAATAGAAGCTGGGCTAAAAATCCAGTTCTGCACAGCAACAAATAAAGCAGTTCATCTTCCAAACTAGGTATTAACAACAACAAAAAGGAAAAACTTCTGTGGAAAAGCACACTGAAAATTTGTACAATTTGTATAAGTAGTAGTACTGAATGACTAAAACTTTTTAAGTAACCAGTTTAAAAAAATATTCCGTCTCTTATTAAAGAGTCTGCTAATGTGATGGACAATCATTTTTTTAAAAGGTCTGACAGTCAACACTGGCATTCATAGAACAGATTCTATGTGACATTAAAGTGAAGATATGCTAGTTCTCATGGAAATAAGAGACACACTCAGGCTAAAGAACAGCTGCTGCTCTAAGTACACACTCAGTGTACCAAGAGAGATAACCCAGATCATGAGAGTACTTAAACGAATGGGTTTTTCCTACTGCTTCAACCAAAACTGCTCATAGCAACCTCTGATGTGGACATATTCTTCTGGCACAAGGTTCAAAGGTACATCCATCTATATTGTTCCTTCAGATTGAACAGCTCAGCTGTCAAGGACAGTCATACAGTACAACTGCTTCAACAACATGAAGTGCTACCTTTCAACAGAATCATAAAATCCAAACAATGTAAGTTTTTCATGTAGACAGAACTAAACTGAACAAAAATGCCTTCTAGAGAAAGGAAAGAAAATACCAATTAATGGTGCTGATGAAAAAAAAAAAAAAGCCAACGAAACAACCCAGAAACCCAGCAGGTTTACAGAATTAGCACTGCTGATCTCAAATACATGTTACTAAATGTTTTTCCTCCACTTGTCTGCCTTTTCCAAAAGCTAGGGTTAGGAATAAGACAGAAAAATTACTTAAATTTGCTAAAATGTGAAACACAAGAACTTGTGACAAAAGCACAAGCACAGGTGACAAAAAAACCTTGGCATATGGAATCAGCAGTCAAATGCACATAAATGTATTTTCCAAAGCAGATATTTAATTTTCAAGTGTCCAAAGCTTTTGCCTTTGCCACAGGTTGCTGTTACCTATGACAAAGACGCTTGCGTTCACTTTCAGTGTAAGAAAATCATTTTGAAATGAGAAAATACATACTTCACATGTCAAATCAGCTCCTTGTACAGAAATACTAAGGGTTTATTTACACATGCTTATGTGTATTGTCAAGAAATAAAACAAGGTATTTACTCCACAACATTAGAGGTAAGAAAACAACCAGAGACCATGTGGCATCTTCTAGTCACCTCAATTTTGCAGAATGGCTCCTAAGTGAGAATTTAGGGCTCTTTGGGAGTTAGAGCTGCATCTTTAACAAAAATTTCTGAAGGAAAAAAGAATTCAAGTCTAGATGCAGTGTACTCCTTCAGAACCAAACAGCTCAATTTGCAATCTCAAGGCCAGTGGGCAATAATTTCTGCTTCTGAAACAAAACACGGCACTTCTCAGTTCCATTACAGATGCTGTTTTCTTTGGACCCCAGGATAGCTGCCTGGTTACTATAGCAACAGATACAGGGAAAAGCTTTTCTCTTGTAATTGGCCACTCCTTTAAAATTATACGTGCCATTCTTTCCTAATCTTTTTAATATGCATAAAATAGAGAGTAGAATTATGAAAGCCAATAGAGTGCACAAGAGCACTTAAAATACACAAGTTAATTTGATGATAATTTTACAAGTAACACTTTTCTTTTCACCCTACCAAGTATGTTAAAAATATTTACAAAATAGCACTCAAATCTTACAAAATAATGAATATGAAAATCATTCAACTGATCTATCCTAAACTGCCAATAGCACAGCAATTACTCACCCCTTACTGTTTTAGTATGTCTGTACAATGTTCTGGTAGGGTAGGAGGAACACATGACAGAGTACAATTGAATCCAGACAAGTCTGCTTGCCTTGCTAATGAAATCAACACTCAGAATAAGCTTAAGTGAGACAATTTTTACTAATTGTTGACAATAAAAGTCTCATAATGGGCAATACATGTATCTTGCAATAGGGCTGTATTAAAAGCAAACCCACATAACATTTCCTCAAGCTGCAATTTACTCATAGGGAACTGAAACCTAAACAGAACATACTACAATTTCATTAAAACAGGCTGCTTGAGATCCTACTGAGATAGTTGTAAGCCACCACTTTCACAAACCAACTGTTCAATAGCAGCATTTTATCTGTCTACTATAGACAAATGCTGGGTCTAACACCAGACATGTATCTCACAGCAATTCTGTTCTCACGCAAGACTTTACGTTTGGTTCACTTCCAGCAGAAAGTAACTATGCCACTCACTAATAGCAATAATTTCTGTGTAAGAACAGCTTTGTAATAACCCCATTCACACTAGTTCACAAAAAGAATCACAGGAAACCAGAAGTCAGGTCCCCAACCTATGGGGCTGCTGCAATGAGCAAGACTTATCTAACTTCTTGATTTCACACACCAACTTGTAGAGCCCACTTCTCCTATGTGCCACAGTTACCATACAAGCTTTATTAGTAGCTTTATTCCTTCATTCTTTGTATAGCCTCATACAAAGGGAACATACAAAGGATGACCTATGGAAGGCTAAAGCTATCAGAAATAGATAAGTAAAACCTGTAGCTGAATAGAAATGTTCTGCTGTTCCAATCACAAATTAAAATAAATTGCATAGTTCTTTTCCAGGAAATTTAAACTTTTAACAAGATTATCTGTGATGAAAAAAACAACTGACAAAAACCAAAACCCTCTGGCTCTCAGCACAATTTAAATGATTCCCCCCATCCCAGTCTCTTAAGTCTACAGTTTCTGGATTCTCAAGATTTTACTCTGTTTAATCACTGTTCACACTTTTCATCATAGAACCCGAATATCATTATGTATTTAGGACTAAGGGCCTCCGTCTGTTTTATTCCATAATCTCTTTGCTTTCCCTTACTGAGTGTTTTTCAAACAAAACTCATTAAACAAAGTACTCCTTTATTCTCGGGTAGATGGAACTAAGAGAGAGAACAAACAGCAGTAATGCACTTGCTGTAGAGAACAGAAAAAAACCCCAGCATTCCAAGAAATTTTGTTAATACATGCCAATGCAGTTTTATATGAGAAGGGATAGTTCTATTCAAGAGAAACTGCACTTTCCAGGACATCTGCAGTGAAGGAAACATCTCAGACCTCACATCCAGCAGTAAGTCCTACACAAACAGGAATGAAACATAACTGTATTTTTAATTACAATTGTAGTGCTTATACTTGAATTTATCATGCCTTTAACCTGGTTCATCCAATTAAATGTAATGTATGGCTACCATTTGCAGCGTTTTGCATTTATGCTTGTATGTTTGTATATACTAAAATTTTAAAAAGGAAGCAATGAAAAAGGCTGACTCAAGATCCCAATTAGCTGTTCCAGATTATGCTTTCAAATGAGTTTTGAGTTATCCGGACATGTCAGTTCCCTCTGTAAAAGGAAGTTAAGCCATCTTTCCCATGGGCCTGCACAGCAAATGATATGCATTTTCCAAAGCACCTCTTCACAGTCTGAACAAACTGAAGGGATTTGAAAATAGGCAGTTCTTTGAAGTAAGATTTTAAAAATTACTAGCTGTTAATATTCTCACCTTAATTATAAGCATTTTTTATATATATATGCTGGACAGAGTTAGCACTTCCTTGAACAATTACCTGAAATAAGTACAATATAAAAATTAAAAGTATAAATATATAAATTGAATATTGTATAGAGGATCTACAGGATTACATTATACTGTTATAGAGAATAATGATATTAAATATAATCATATTTATAGAGGATAAATACATTAATTAGTTAAGTAATGCCACTAAAGACTGACAGAATACATATTGAAAAAACCTTGTTGTCTTATGAATAATAAGCTGAAATGGGTACAATGTTACAGACATTTTGTGTTCCACTTATTTAAATTTACTCCTCTATTATTATGGCTTTTCAAAAAAGTTCAATGCTCAAGACCAACTTTAATATTACTGTTCATATTTAGATAGAATGTCTTAGAAAGCATAATCCAGACTGAGGTCCACCCTTTAAGTATCACTGATAAAAGACAAAACCTGCCAATTATACAGCCCCACAAAAAAGGCAGGGCAGGGCACCACTTCTAATCCTCCTCTCAGCCGTATCAAACCATCATTCTTCATCTGCTATCCCAACAGTCCATCTGATGTAACAGCAACAGTTCTATCTTCCCAGGTGCACAGTTATCATACTGCCTAAAATGTTCTCATCTGTCAAATGAAACTGGACTCTTAATTCAGGAATAGCAGGGAGCTTTTTTTAATGTATTTTTGAAACTGCCACTTCATGGCAAATTTGCAAATTATTTCAGGCAGGTGACTGTTTAAAAAAATACACTTCCACAAATGAGTTATTTCATATCAGTATTAAAAAAAAGTTTTAGAGACAGAAGCTGATCATATTCACTCTTACAACTTGTTAAATACTGCTGCTGTAAATCAAGGAATGGAAATCACTGAAGGAAATACTGATTTAGAAAAGTCACACGTGACTAAATGGTGAAAATACTGCAAAAGCTAAAATAAAATTTATTATTCTTCAAAACCAAGAAATTTTTTAACAGTTACAGAACCATACTTAACACAAGAGATAGTATAACAGTATACATTACTATAAAATAGTCAACAAGAGCTGGCAGCAGCCATCAACACACTTAAATGAAGTACATGAAGAATAGAGTATCTTTTGTGCCACTGTTTTTCTACCCCAATGACTTTTAATCTGCAAGTTCCTAATCTTCCATTTGCATTGCGTATTTATCCAGTAAGCCTGCAGTCTGTATGCTATTACCAAAACCAACTGCAGTAAAGTAAGTTTTGTTTAATGGCTTGTAGTAACGTGTGAAAGGGCAGCAGCTCCTTTTTACAAGCAATTCAAAAACACTGTCCATTTGCCATCATTTCTGTTCAAGTACCTTGTGTACAGCTGCTCAGCTGCTGCAGGGTCATGTTCAGATATTCATTCAGATAGCTCTAATTTTAAACGCAGGCGGTTTTGTGTTTGCTGATTTCTTTTTCTTTCCCTGTCACCCTTCTCCTCCCCCCCTTTCTTCCCTATTACACACAGGGCTACAGCTTGGCTACGAAGCTGCTACGAAGCTACCAGTTACACTCATTTTCCAGAGAGAAAGGGCAGACAAAAGGTGACAGCAGATAACCATCATGGCATCAGCAAGTCTGCAGTTCTTTGCTTTCATTCTGGCTTTGTTTGGTGTTTTTGGAGATATCGCAGCCACCCTGCTACCAAACTGGAAGGTAAATGCAGATGTTGGCTCAAATATCATAACAGCTATAACACAGATGCAAGGACTTTGGATGGACTGCACATGGTACAGCACCGGGATGTTTAGCTGTACCCTAAAATACTCCATTCTCTCCCTCCCCGTCTACATCCAGGCTGCACGGACAACCATGGTACTGTCTTGTATCCTATCAGCCTTTGGGATCTGCATCACTACAGTTGGAATGAAATGCACAAAATTGGGAGGGGACAGTCACAGCAAAAGTCACGCTTGTTTTGCTGGAGGAGTCTGCTTCATTCTTGCAGGAATCTCTGGATTAGTACCAACATCCTGGTACACAAGAGAAATTATTTCAAATTTTCTGGACCAGACCATTCCAGAGAGCAGTAAACATGAACCAGGAGGAGCAGTTTATACAGGATTCATTTCTGCAGGCTTTCTGCTTATCGCAGGTGTGATTTTCTGCGCTTCCTGTTTTAAAAAGCAGCAAGGAGCATGGATTTACCGTACAAAGCAGCACCATTTCCCATCCACAGAGCAGGAGAGCAATGCAGGTTATAACCTGAAGGACTACGTGTAAATTATTTCTATCTATTGAAGTATTTCTACTCATTCAAGGGTGTTTTTGTGTGCTAAGCGTAGTTTAATTATTTCCAAGAATGTATAACAGAGCACTTAACTTTTCCTACATCTGGGTTGCAGTTATGTTTATGCAAGGTATATAATTTATAGGGTCATCCACAAAAAGGAAAGAAGTAGGAAATGATATTTGTCTGCCACAAGAGTACTTTATTTTGCAGATTTTTCAAACCATGTTTTCTGACTTTCCAAGTAACATCTAGTGAAGAAAAAGGAACTACTTTCAAACATAACTGACTGCAAAATTAATGTATTGGTGTCTTGTTATAGCAAAGATGATTAAAAACAAACTGCTTTCTATTTAGCAAATCAGGCTTTCAATAACATAACATTTTATGATGTATTTTACATTTTTATCTCTATTCTAACTATGATGGAAGGATAAAAAAAACTAACACAAGAAGCCAAATCCAATGGTTTTTAAAAAGCAGACACATCTGCCTTTCATTTTCAATTGCAAATTGCCGTGGTAACTAGATTTAGTAAAAAAGCCAATGAACCACACACAAAAAAACAACGAACCAAAAAAAACCCCCAAAAAAAGCCCGTGGCCCCAAACCTGAGCCGCACTGTATACTCTGCATATCGTGCTGAAGAATCAGCAGTACAATTCAGATCTTGCCAAACACAGCTCTCCTGCCCCAAATTGCCACCTGCTGTGCGTTTCATTGATTATTGTTAAAGAAATGTCTGCTGGACATTCACCAATTGCTACAAGTCTATCACTGCACAATGAATGTTAGATATGAGGAGCAATACAACAGAAATGTAACCAGAACTCTGAAAACACCTGCAAACTGAAACAAACAGGATACAAACTAAATTGTTGAAAGTAGCTATTACCAGTTCATATAATACAGCTACTAGTTACTGTCTTCTACAGATCTGACCTTCTAAAAAAACTTTATAAATTCTTTTAATTATTCCAGTAGGGTCTGTTTTAGACCCACTCCCATGTATTCTATTACTGCAAAATGTAACATCCAACAGTGATAAAGAGACAGTTTCTTTATTTAAATTTATTTTCTTAACTACCTTATTTTGAATAACTGTCTTAAATCCTTTAACCCTTTCTATCACCACTCAGGTTTTGTTTTCTATTGGTCATTAGCAAAGCATGTTCTCTCTAAATACTTCCCTAAACAACAACCATATCGATGATTGAAAAGGGGTATGATACAGGCCTTGAAATTTAGGAATATGATAACGCTGGATGAGTATTTCAATAAAACAAACTACTATTTATTCTTTGTATTTATACAAAACTTTCATTTCCCATGTTACTAGTCCAAAATGTGCTTAACAGTATGAAGGAGCCCAAACATTCTATGCTTATTATGTTGGAAAAGTAAGATCTTTTGTTACAGCATTTGGGGATGTGGACTGTTTTATGAACTTTAAATGTAAAGAGTCTTAATTCACAAAGTCTTCATTCTTTAGACATAGAATGGCATTATATCTTGCTTTTTTTACTACTGTTACAGCTATTTTGAGTTTCTATGTATTAATCAATGAGCTTGTTTTGTACTATTCCTAATGCTATTTTCAGCAGTTATTTGGTATTGCAGAGACTTAACTATGACCAGAAAGCTGAAATTTCTTTTCCTAGACACAATGTCATGCAGCACCACACCATTCCATAAACCAAGAGTCTTTTATATCTCAACCTTCATAGTATTGTTGAAACAACATTCATACATTGTGAGAATTGAGGTAAACAACTCATTCTCACAAACATGCATCTCCATCTTTAGTTAGGGGTTTGACATGGCTCTAAGCCCTGATCATTGCTATGTATGTGGATCAAAACTAACGTCTGTAAAACTATAACCAAAAGGCATTTTAACAGGAGGGCATAAGAGAAAGGCAGTAACTGCATCCTATGAGCAAAGTATTCACTGGTTACATGCACTGTAAATTTTTCTTCCTGAAACTTTATACTGAAGTACTTGAACTCTGTATAGATATGAAACAAAAAAAAAATCAAGCACTGGGCCACTTCATTCACAATATGAAGGAGCTTTCCAAGGAAACAGATTCTATGCGAAATGTTAATATTTAAAACCACAACAGTCTAAAGTTAAAAGAACAAGGACAAAACAGAAGATCAATCTATAAGAGGAGTTTGAAGGAAACAAAATATACTGAAAACAGGTGCCAGTTCTGTCTGAAAAAAATGTACTTTCTGCTTTTGCAATATAAGCAATTCTTGTTTTAATTCAAAGAAATACATTAAATAAAAAAATGCTTGCCTTTAGTGGTACTGCTTTTTTATTGAACAGAGTACCAACTGACTACAGGATGTGTTTATACAAAGATATTTGTCACACCTTTGCGAGTTACCTCTCTCTTGGTCAACTATCATCTTTTCAGTACAGGAAAATGGGAAGTTAGAGCTTCCCAATTCTGAGACACAGTCTGCACAAGACTCGACTACACTAGCTCTTCTAGTACTCAAATTGCATCCACCAGTAAACCATTATACAATTGGAATTTTGGCCTTACTTAAAACTATTTCACTTATTTGACAGTGAGATGGCATCCTGAAATTATCTTTCATTCAACTCAGAGAAAGGAAAAAAAAACCCCTAACCCAAAAACTCGGCAAAAAATAAGATTTCTTAAGCATGGTCATTTTTCTTCAGAACAGACTGCTGTCAGAACTAGTAATTTAACATGTTTGCACAGTTACTTGCTTGAAAAATACTAACAGAATTTTAAATCATCAACAGAATATGCCTAGAGAGAAGCCTTAAAATTCATTGTGATAAATGAGAGAGAATAACTTCCAAAAGGTTCTCAAGAGATATGCCTGAAAAGTAAAAGAACCAACACAGCGACTGTGATAAAGGGGAGATATAATGAAGAGCTGAACCAATCAGTTTAAGAGGGACTTTCAGAAACGACAAGCTCATTTCTGAAACAAAACAGCTATTTGCTAGGACACGAAACATGGCTGATTTAGATTAGAAAAAAGGAAGGAATTTTTTGCAATGAAAGTGGTAAAATACTGAAACATTGCCCAGAGATGGCTGCCCTATCCCTGGAAACATTCAAGGTCAGATTGGACTGAGCTCTGATAAACCTGATCTAGTTGAAGATGCTCCTGCTCACTCCATGGAGATGGGCCTGAATGACCTTTAATGGTTCCTTTCAACCCAAATATTTCTCTGATCCTATGATTTACATAAGCATTCGGGGAAACAGACCTCACTTAATGTCAGGCACAAGTTTTTACAAAACAAAACAAATTCTTGTCCAAAACAGTGATAAATTAATTGATTTTTGATTCCTGTAATGATAATAAAAACCAGTGGCAGTACATAAGAGGACAACTAAGAGATGTTTCCCCACTCACCCTACTTCACAGATAGGAGGGAGAAAAAATTGTTACTTTTTTAAACATGCAGTAAGATATAAGGGACAAAGTGTTATAACAAATAGGAGGGAGTAAAATATGCTTAAGATTACTAGGGTGAAACAAAGATTACAGACATGGTAAAGATCTTTGACAAAGATGACAAATTAAAAGCTTTTCTTATCACAGTATTTCAAAAGACCCATCAAATTCTCTAGGCATGATTCCTAAACTCTTTATAAACGCAAAATGTGGAACAGCAGGTTTTCCAAAAACGCTACAATCCTAACAGACTATCCTGCCATTAAATCCTAATCTCCCTCTCCAGAAACACCCAAAGAAGAACACTGATCTTGCAGATAAGTTTGAAGGTTAAAACCAAGATCTGAGGAACCAAAAAGAAAAGCACACTTGGTTTCCAGGAATTTCACATCACTCCACTTTGTCGTATGGAGATGTTGAAATAGAGCTGCCAACTGTGTTCCTTACTCAAAACCAGATACACTGCTTGACTGACAGATTAACAAAAAAGCCCATATAAATACAGAAAAACCTACCTCTGGCTTTGGAACAAAGGCCTGACCTGGAATTACAAAACAGTTTTCAACACTGCAGAGATGCTGAGCCATAATGGACAGTCTGCTACGCTGGTTACCTCCTGGATTAGCTGTAAGCCTCTATGGGAGAACCAAAACATGTATATCAGTGATAGTGAATTGACCAAGTGATCAGTTACATTAAAGCTTGATTTATCAACATAATCAAATGGAAAAAAAAAAAAAACAAAAACCACCAACAGTTAATAACTCAGATCAAATTATATGCCCAGTTGATCTAGAATTTTTTTCTCCAATGTAGCAGCATTTCACTAAGATACCCTGCTGATTTACGTCAGTCCTGCAACCAAATGCACATGCAAAGGAGCTCATTGAACTTCTGCAGAACTAAATGAATGTTAAAAGAATTTTTCTATGGACACAAGAGAAAACTAAAACTATTCTGACTGCAGGATTCAAAACAAACGTAACACCATCCGACAGTACTCTCACATTCTTTCCTGTTTCTGTGTCAAATATTACTACTTTTTTCTTCTTCAAGATGAAACAAAGCTCCATGAACTCAAGATCAGCTAGAACCCCAAATTTCTTCATTATTAACTGGTCTACATTTACAATATTTCCAAGAAAGCTGATCTACGTCACATAAATTTAGAATGTCTAACAATTAGAGCATTTAGTACATAAAACTCAATTTAATAATTAATTCTCTAATTTTCCCAAGAATTTTTTTACAAATACTATCAAAATAGTAGCCTGGTCAGAAGTTTTCTACACTTTTGTAAACAGGCAAGAAACATATTTTGTGTTTTGCTAACACAAACAAGATTTAAACATAAGAAGCACTCAGTAAAACAAGTCTTTAATGATAGAAGACATTACACTAACCATGCAGAAACAGAATTTTGAAGATTCCTGTTCTTATTTACCACCACCTCAATCAAAATGAAACCCAAATTTTTATATCTGGTAACATCTGTGTATCATGTAGTTTCGTATGAAAAGCCTACTCATGAAATGCTGCCATGCTTATTAAATCAATCCCGAAAAATAAAACTAAACCTATTGCTGAAGTTTCCCACTTTTTTAAACAACTCTTCTAAGAATCAGTTCAAGGCAGAGCAAATAAATACTTTTCAATGACTGTTTGGAAGGAAAGCTCAGTGATTCTTTTTGCATACGCCAGCATTTAAAACTACCTTCATTGTTGTTTCAGAGGAAATGCAGTAGGAAAAACCCCTAAAATCTATCCACCATCATTATTATTCTCTGAAAAAAAAACAGACTGCAAAGTCTAACAATGCAATACAATATACACTTCCTTAAGCTCCACAGTGGAAATGAAATTGGCCTAATGGCAACACCTGTAGTCCTCCAATGCCAATTCAAACAAGCCAGTCTTTTGCTTCCCCCAAACAACATGTAGCAACTCTCAAGGAGTAAGCTCCTGCTTCTCAGCTACAGGAGGGGTAACTTAACAACATCAGCTTCCAAGCAGTAACATCTTAGACCACTCAACCACATGAGCAGGAACATACCTGTGCATGGCACACGTACAAGGGTCATCTATGCAAACCCCCCTGCCATGGGCAGGGACATCTTCAGCAAGATCAGGTTGCTCAGACTCTTGCACCGACTGACCTTAATTTTTCTAGGGATGGGGCATCCACCACCTCTCTCGGCAACTTGTTACAGTGTTTCACCAACCTCACAGTAAAAAACATCTTCCTTATATCCAAATCTATCCTCTTTTAGTTTAAAAAGATTGTTCTATCACAACAGGCCTTCTTAAAAAGTTTGTCCCCATACTTCCATAACTAGGCCTATATCTGTAGGTTTTGAATCTCAGTTCTCAAAATTTTACAAATGTAAACTACAGTGAAACAAAATGATCTGCTTGACACTCAAAAGTGCTATTTTTACTGCTGCGGATACTTGGCCTTATCGTCCTCAACAGGCCTCAGAATTTAGCATATAACATAACTGCTTGTTCTTATCAGCCTTAATACATTTAATCAAATCATATCAGAACAGAGCGGGCTGCAGTAATTCACACCAACATCACTGTACTACAAGGAAACAGAAAAGCAAGAAAATACAACCAGCAAGAAGGGCAAAGGCATTTTCTCCCTGTTATGCTAGCAAAACAAAGCCTGATAATAAATAAAAAAGCACACTGCTTTATTTTCTTACTGTTAGTATCAAGTTATCCTAATTAATTATACAGCACAACACTTTATTTCATGACAGCATCTTATGCTTTTGCTGAGCTTATAGCATATACACAGGCTTTCTTTTATATTTAGGCTCTTAGCTCAGAAATATCCAGGGAAGACACTGAATTTTTCAATATAAGACATTTCCCTCTCAAGCCTATAAATCCAGAGATATATAAAATATCAGTAGCAACTCATTATTATCTGCACTACGCTATTCTCTCCTTCCTGGTACTGAATAGGCCCATATATGCCAAATTATAATGGTTAATGTAAGCAACTCCAGAGGGTCAGGAGAAAAGACACAGACTTAATTACGGCTCTTTCTCCTAATCATAAAATCAAATAACCTCTTCAAATTTTTTATTATATCAAATACATAATGGAAATGCAAACCAACAACTATGAATAATTTTGTCTTCAAAGGAAGACCTGTGTCTACACCGATGTTGAAGAAGAATCAGGAGATCCCAGAATGTAAACTCAACAACAATTAGCACTGATTCACTTCATGATGTTGAACAACATGCTCAATTTCCTAGTGTTTCTAACTTCTCAGTCATCTAAGGAGTTCACTGTGTGTGGTATTTTGCATCTCAGTGAGCTACGCTGGGTGCAGAAGCGCCATAATCTGCATGTCACCAGTGATATATGCAGCTGGATACTGCTATATAAAGTACAGAGCGCTCTCACACAGCATAAGGCCAATTTTTTCACTGCTGTCACAAAACTATGCATCTTACCCATCATCACATTGCATTTTACATCACAGTCCATTAGCCGTGTTTTGCAACGAGGTCTAATCCCACATGACCTGAAGTCCTTCTGGAAAACAGATCTGGATTTTTTTAATGCCTGAAACCACACGAGCCCAGAACTGAATTAAGAGATCTAGTTTATTTCATACCACGCTTGTCCCTGGTGTCTTTAAAGCCATCTACTGGAAATACTTCAGTACCTGCCTTGAATCTTGATTGCAAAGCTCGAGTAATGACAGCTCAATGTAGTTTTCTTTGACCACAAAAAACAGCAGACATGGCACCTGCATGTGTAATTATTACTAATTCATATACCAGAAAAAAACACAGCAAAATTTTCCTATGACAATTTTTACTTTGAAGGATTAAAATGAAAACAACATACATGCTTAGGCTGCAGACCAAAGCTGGTATTTACAACACTGGAGTAATTAGATGGAAATTCAGTTTCAGATTGATGTGCAATTACTTTTTTCCTCTTTAAAAGGAAGTGAGATGCTTGTAAGAAGCCAGACCACTTGCAGAAATACAAAGCAAAAGGCCTTCCAGCCTCTCTGTTATATGCTTCATGCAGCAGCAATAAACGGTTAAGTCTAAAAGCATTGTGGAGTAAAGTCAACCTATTATCAACTGACGTAGCATTAATCCTACTGCATCACAGATCAGTTTGGCCTTCCTTAAGAAAAAATAATTATCAATACAAAGTAAAATCTCAATTTGTACTTGGATTTGAGGTGACAGAACTCAACTGATGCCTTTTTACATATACAAGAATGGCAGCAATACATTAATAATTCTGATAGTAATTCTGACATCAAGTCTCCTGTATTTTAAGTGTTTAATCACAACTGGAAATAATGCAAACCTTTCATTTTTCCTTTTTCTCAAGGAAGATGTTTTTTTAAAATTATTTTTAATAAAGAGGACAAAGATAATAAAGTGTATTTCTTGAGATGAATGAAAGGTAAGGAAAAACTGATGAAATGGCACATGAATGACTGTGAGAGAAGAAAGATATTTAAAATCAGAAGAGTGCTGCGCAATCTATTAAAGAAACCAGACTTCCGATAGAGTACCTCAAAGAAATGTATCCCTCCATAAGACATTAAAAAAATATAATTACGTGCTTGTGAAAGGATCAGAGTATATGATTAACTCAGCATCAAAATTCATTATTTACAGCCACATAAACTAAAAATTGAACCAACCCTTTCCTCTCTCTCTAAACCTGCCTAAGACTGTAGTTTGTGGCAGTGGGCCTGTGAAGAAAATGAAGAAACTAGCCATAGTGCCTTAAAAACTGAGACTTTTACTGTATTGTAAAATGGATCCTAAAGCTTTACCTCCCCAACTTCCTTCTGAAAAGTCAGCGTCATCTGTGTCCTGCCGTAAGTAAAAGGTCCATCCCTTTTTGAAACATTTTCAAGCCATTTGATAATTAGAGGAGTAGAAACACTGAAGGGCAGATTCCCAATGATATGTATATCTGGTGGTTCTGTTGACATTTGACAGAAGAAAAACAACTGTCAAAAAGGTTTAGGTAAGATTTTGCCAAGAAAGAACATGCAAGAAAAATACATGCCTATCAAACTAGACTTAAAATATGAAAACAATTTTTATCATGCCACACTGAAATTATGCCTTTCCATTTTTACTTGTCTTACACTGACAAAACTGTGTTACTATTCTCAGTAATTACTTGGAAAAAAGTAGTTAGGTTTGGTTCTCATTTACATTTGAATAAATCAGTAGCTTTCAGATGATTTTCAACTGATCGGTAAAATTCTGCTGAGCTACTCTGCAAGAGCAAAGCTGTAACAACAGCAAAACTACAACAGTGTTTCTGAGTTTAAACTATGACTGTTAAGTACAGACTAAATAACCATACTTGTATATCTGATCAACACATTCCTCTCCCAGGGGCATTTGACTAAATCTTAATAACCCTCAAAACAACCACCTAACTCACAGTGGACAGAGCTCTCCTTCTGTATAAAGTCCTCTGAAATCAAAATGTATTAAAAGTACAGGACTTGGCAGTAAGAAGCGATACCTATTTTTCAATTATGGATCATGTCACTATATGCATGTGTTGCAAAACATAATGCAGGCATTTCATTAGCAGGGATCATGGGGTCAAAGCAGAAGTGCAGAAGTGGACAAAAATGAAAAGCAAGTGTGTTGTTGCTTAGATATTACAATATTTAATAACACGACTAAAAAATTATAGTATCAAATTCAAGCTATTTTTCTGGCACACGTTACTTAACACATACTTTTTAGGCTGTAATATTTTTAGTATATTTGTGATACTACACATATATCAGAGATGGCTAAGGACCGTTCTGAAACCCATTGGCCTTTCAAGATTTTCATATGTCAATAACAGAAGAAATATACCCTACCTCTAATTAGCCAGCCCCAAAAACAACTGTATGTTCAAGAAAGGGAAATTTCTAAAAACTGCACTACATTCTCATACATGCATCTGCTCATAGTTTTGTACTGTGAAGCACTTACATTTTGTAATGGGGCAAATGCAGCATGGAATTTTCTGAGGTGATAATAATGTGCCAAGGTCTTTTATACCCTAAGTCAGAAGGTAGTTTATTGTTCTTCAGGCACTGCAAAGAGTGACCCTACCTTAAATTTAGAAGTTTGGAAAAGGGGATTGGGAAGTCATCCCTAAATCATCTAATAATATTACATGTTTAAAAAGGGGGGGTGAAATAGTGCCCTATTGGAAACTCAGATTAAAAAAAAAAACAAACCCACACAAATCCTGATTAGATTCTACTTTTGCCAAAGACATCTAGAAGAAACCAAAAGAAATAAGAAATCTAAATTTTTAAGGAGAAATTTTCCAAAAGTTTCAAAGCAAGTTACAGAAATTTCTTCAGTGGAATAACAGCAGTGGTGATTTCTGGTTTCTTCAAAAAGAGGAGGAAGTTAGGAAGTACACCACTTGATCTGTTTTTATGCTTTCCATGAGTTGTTACTGTACAGTCAAGATGTTCCAAGATTAATAACTGCAAAGCTCCTCACTGCTGACTAAGGTCAAGATTACACAAATTCCACTGTTTTGTCTTAGAAGAGGAAGATAATTCTGTTTCTTTCTAGGAGAAAAAAAAAGTTAGGTTGTCTTTTCTTATCTTCAAAATGTATCAGAATAGAGTAACACTTGCATTGAGTGAAATTCAACTTTTATTACCACACTAACTCAGAAGCCCTAAGAAATGAAATAAACCAAATGTAAATACTAACCATCCTCCCAATCCTTTTTTAAGTGCTTTGGAAAAGCCTTCTCCATCTTGTAGGTCAGAATATCTCCATGAACGATGTGCACTTTTCCTGGAGCTGCTTCAGATAACATCTGTTTTTACACAAGCAAGCAGAATTCACAGCAAGTATTAACCAAATTGATTTCCAGTTTCAACCACAGAAGGAATGAAACCATTGCTACATATTAATCTTCAATACAGAACAAAGCACAATAGGAGTTTAAACAGAGCACACTATTAGTTAGCATGTATTTTAAAAAATTAAACACTAGAAAAATGTTTAATGTGCAATTCTGTAAACACTATTCACAGCTGTAGAATTCTTAATAGGGAATTCAAACTTGAAAAGACTGCTAAGAGTCCCTTCAACAATAACAATTAACAATCCCCAGGCCACTAGCAGGAGCCCACCTGATTCAAGCAATAATGAAAGCAGCAGTTTTGAAAAGTTTTTAGATCCATTACCCATGGAAACAAGGCTCATGTTGTTTATTCTGTTTCCCCCACAGCTTTAGGGCCTATCACTAAATTTTAGTCATATGTGATAGAAGGCTGCAGAAATACTCAGTTTTTCTTCTACACGAAAAAGGTGGAAGGAATTCTCTTAGTACTCCCTGTAGCAGTCTATACTTGTGCCATTAAAAACCAAGGAATTCCCCCAAATGAGGGAATGAGTACCCAGAAGTACAGAAAACACAAAAAATTTCTATCTTTCTAGACATTACAAAACCCACTCTGTCGTCAGCTTCTGCAGTCCACTTCTGCAGCTTATTTGATATTCAATAAAGGCTAATAAGCAAACTCAGAACTAGTTGTGGTTTGATGACCAATTCTTTCATTTCTGATGTCAGTTCCAATAATTAAAATTACGTTTTTTTAATGTTGCACTAATCTCTTCCCTTGCACTACGAAACCACACACAAACAGCACAATTCAAACCCAAAGCCAAGCTTTTCAAAGATAATATTTGGCATAATTTACCGATCCTGTGTCAGAATAAGGAGAAATGGCTTATAAAACAATTTTGCTTTTGCACAGAAATCCAAACTCATAAACAGTTAAGTGCCAGTGGCCTAACTGCTGAAATAAACTGCTCACTATTGTTAGTTCCACCTTCAGTCTGAATGATGTTTATATGCCCAGGAGCACAAACAGCTTTCACCAGTCTTTGAGCCAAAAGAAACTGCTGCTTTTCTCATACTGTTCATAAAATGTCTTTGTGAAATTTTTTTGAGTAAAAGTTCCGAGTTTTTTATTTATCAGAATAGCTAAATTTTGTGTAGAGTCCTAAAATAAAACTTTAACTAAAAACTAAGTGTTCCTTCATGCTTTAAGTGCAATTACTTCAAAATAGAAAAAAATAAAACATCAACTCCAAACAATTTAATGGATTTTCAGCATTACACTGGCAATTATATGGCATACAAATTCACTAAGCTGCCATGATTTGTCAAATCTTTCTTTAAAGCTGTTACAAATATGCTAGCTGGATGAACGATAGTTAGAAAATAGTGTCATTTTTTTAATAATGGTTTTTATGTCAAATGGAAGTTTGGGGGTTGTCGAGTTACATAAATGAGAACTGCATTTAATTTGTGAACAGAAAATCATAGTCGTAATTTCTAATTCGAAATACTTGGAAACCCACTGAAGCTTTTTCCATTCTAAGGGAAAATGTGTGCACTAACACAGTTCTAGGAGCTGTTGTGCACTAAGGACACTAGCCAAGAGTGTTCCATTATACAGATCTTCTCATTCTTCACACACCAAAAGGGTACAAAAGAAACATAAGGAGCATAGTTTAAAAAACCAAAATGGTGTTCCTGGAATCATTTTATATTCAGTATATTCTCTTGCTCTCTTTCTAATAAATCTTTCCAGGCTAAAAACTACTAGGGCAGATGGCATAGGGAGGTTGTGATTCTTTAAGAGTGAGACAGAACTGGTAGACTCTCAGCTTGTGCAAACTTTAACTCTGGATACGTATGTTCTTCACTGTATTTCAGTTCTGCAGTAAAAAGAATCCCATCTTCAGTTTTGTCATAGAGACCACAGCTTGGAAAGCAGTCAATGAAAAATGCTGAATGTTTTACATCAGTGATTTTAAAAGTATGTAAAGAGACATTTTTAAGCAAAAGTCCTCAATTGTTATTTTACTTTCTGACATCTTCTCAAATAAAATCTCAACCCTTTTATAAGCATCTGGTTTTGGTGGTTTGCAACCGGAATCCAGAAAAAAATCAGGTATTACAATCCACATTATCAGAAAAGAAAAGATTCAGTATGTGTCATAATATTCGTAGGAAAAAAAGAATACCAAAAATAACAGAAATGGATGCAATGCATTTCTTATTCATTCACATCCACTATTACTGAGTTATACCATCTTTACATTCAATAACCTCATTCAGAAATTCATTTCTACGGTGAGGAGGTTGTTAATTAAAAATAATTACAAACATTACTTTAGTTGAATAGTAAAGATAGTTACATACCAAAATCTTGTTACAGACCCTGGAAAGTATAGTTTTATTCAAAGAAATCTGTTGTAGTGGATGCATTTTGGAAGATCAGAAAAAATGCCCAAGTACTTAAAAAGCTCTGTTAACTAAAGCAAGTGTCATTTAATATCAAATTTTCTCCAGTCCCAAAACAGTTCTTAAAATGCAGAAAATCTAGATCAAAAATGTAGATGTGCCTCCACACAAGTGAAAACATGAAGGTTTCATATTTCGTAAGGTAAAGTAAGTTATGAATGGCTAACCTAATAACACATAGTTACATGCACATCCAGGCTTACAGATATGAGCAGTTTCATTCATACCTTACATTGTTTTTGTCCTACAAAGAGATGGTAGGAGTTCTCAAGCGAACTACATATTTATTTTCACTGCTGATTTACTGCAGAAGACACAGGGTAACATATGGAAAGCCCTCTGAATTGCTCTGAGATTGTAGGGGCATATTAAAATAGTCCAATTTTAAAATTTTGTACTGTTTTTCTTGCTAGATTTATACAGCCAAATTCCATAAACGTGGAAACTGATTAACACCACAAGTTGATGGCATCTGAAAAAATGTCAGAATGACTCGTGAACTTATAAAAACTTTAAAAGAAAGGAAGAAAGTTTGAATGTTTTTTTGAAAATGTAAAAGGTATGTTTGCTTTATTCTTCTGTGTCTGGACATTAATCCACATTGAATTGTATTAACTGAAGATATGCTTTCTCAATTTTATAAAGCATAATTATTAGGATTAAAATGAAAATTAAGACCAAAGGACATTATGTTCAGCCTTCGAACTATGATTTTTCCTGCATGGTGAAATGCACCCAAAATGTCTCAGCCTGAAAAAAACTAACAGGCCTTGGCATTAATTCAGTTTCAGGATCAGGTCCTGAGGGCCTATGAGAAAGCAGGAGCAATTAATGGCTATACTGTGTATCTTCATCTTCAAACAAGTTACAGCTCTGATTTAAGCCACAGACCCAAAACTATCTTTAATGCTGAGATTTCAACAAGACACTTGGAACCTTTCTATATACTTAAAATGTTCTTATTCAATGCTGTGGATACATTTATACAAATTTTTCTCCAGCTGGTACCTGCAATCCTGGAATAAATCGAGCATCTTTTTCAATTAAAAGGAGTTGTTCAACACCAGCACTGAGAATGGATCTGGTAATTCCTCCTGGCCCCGGGCCCACTTCACAAACATGGGCATTTTTCAGTTTGCCAGCTTGTTTTACTATCTTGTCTGCAAGACACAGAGAACATACTAAGCCTTTATTTTGCAGAAGATCCAACTCACTAAGATAAACTCATTGTTTATTGTTAAAGCACAGGCATGCTTATCTCAGAACAGGCACAAACAGTGACATATCCCAGTTAAATGATCACACACCCGCTATGCTGCACAGAATTCAGATTTGTTTCATACTGCAAGATACACTGAGCTATTTAAAAAAGACTACTTTTAGTTTAATGCCTTCAGTATACATTGTGCTCATTCGAGAAAGAAATAAAAAGAGAATATGACTCTACAACAATAAGCTAGAAGTATTACTGTGCTGCAAGCAAGTACTTGTGTTCAACATCGTAAAGTCTTGTCCTTGTAATATTATTTTACTTACAGTACCTCAAGGAAATGTAAGTAAGAAAGATACAGTGAAGCTTATTAAGATTATAATATGTACAGAACAATTTTATGAGGGAGTAACTGGATTAAATTAAGAGTTGGAACACAGGCAACTGGTGTAAATATATATAAAGTGGGACAGTTGAAAGGTGAGGAAAGAATATCTATACGTAAGTGGAAGGATACAACATTGAAAGGTATTGTAGCCAGGAAAGAAGATAGATTAAGTATTAAAGTAAGGATTAAAAACATAGATAATGAAACAAAGGGATCCTTAGCATGCAGGAAGAGAAGACACTAACAGAAGTTACACTTCTCACTCCACAATTTCTTATGTATGCAATAAAAATATCTGAAGACTTGTCTTCTTGCAAAGCTTTACTAAATGCATGGAGACATTTTTATTCCAGAGTAAGAACCAGGTTGTTCAGGAACTAGAACTAAGTTTCATGTTCTGAATCTTTATCAACCTGAATCTTCAAATGTAATCAAATCATTAGCTACATGAAGCTGTACTGAATTTCCTACTGCAAAACCTAGCCACCACTAGGCCAGTAAAGACACCCACCCACCACCAACTGAACAGTGCCAGCTTTGTCACCCACTGCTGACATGAAGCTGGAGAAAACTGAATTGTTCAGAACAATGTAACTGGTTCAAAAAAGCTACACCACTTCTGATAAACTGGGACAAAAGACCTTCCTAACCACAGCAAAGAGCAAACTAAATTGCACAGTGAGTTACAGTACTTTCTCTGACACGTAATAATCTGAAAACACACTCCTTTTTAAATTAAACTTTCAAACTATAATAGTACCCTAGTGGTAAAAGTACTGCTAAGGTCTGGAATTTTGCAATTCAACCAATAACCCTTATTTTACATAGGAATATAGTTCTCTACCTAAAGAATATAATTTACAAAGAAACTTGTAAAGAAACAAAGAAACTTGAGGAATTAACAAGTAAAACCCATTTGTCTAAGCTAAAACTAAGCTAAATTCGCCTAAGCTAACCTTTAAAAGAAGTCTCCAAAGGTTGACCACTGAGCTGCCATTAGTCTGACAGATATTATGCAAACATCATCTCCTTAGCTATACTCTGGATAAAAACCGGGATATGTGTTATTAGCCAAAAATATTAGAATATTTAACCTGTTAATCGCAAATCCAGTAGAAAGTTTTGGGAAAGTTGTCTCTGTGCTTTAAGACGATAGAGTTTAATAATCTCTCCAATAGTTGGTAGGGGAGGCAGACGGAAAGCTGCCACCTTTCCTGGAGCAGCCATAAGCCAAAACTCTCGTTCCTTCCCCCTAGAGAGACATTGAAAAGATGATTCTATTACACGCAGCAAACCCTCATTAGCATTTAAAGCGCTGCCAAGTTTACAAACCCAGACACGATTCACAAGCCACTACAGGAGGGCTGACTTCCAAACATCAGCACACCGGACCCAGCGCTTATGGTCGGGCACGGACCCGTGGCGTCTGGACAAGTGGCGCTTTGCAGCTTTCCTCCACATCTCCCTGCCACCTTCGGAGAGGGCCCAGTCCCTCAGGACACCGAGCCCCGGCCCCTCACACAGGCCGGAGGGGGGGGGGGGTGGGGGGGGGGTGACGACTGAGCGACGGGCCCTGCGCAACCGCCACGCGGCGCGCGCTCCCGGCGGCGCAGGCGCAGAAGCCGCCGGCGTGGCCGGGGAAGGCCGAGCGCAGGGCTGGGCCGAGAGCGCCCCGCCGCCTCCTGCGCTTTCTGTCCCTCCTTCTGTCCCTCCCTCCCTCTCTCCCGTCCGCCCGCCCGCCGTCCCTTCCCCGCGGCTCCAGCGCAAAGGGACCCTCTGAGCGGCGCTCCGGCAGCGCCACCGCTCCTCACAGTGCACGGCGGGCGCCGACCCGCCACAGGAAGCGGTGTTGCGGCTGCGCGGGCGGGGGCGGGGCCGCGGGGGAGCGCCAGGGCAGGGCAGAGACAGCCTGGGGCGGCCCGGCCCCGCCCCACCGCTGTGCCCGGTCTGAAACACCGCCAGGGACGGTGTGCCCCTGGGCACCCCCTTCTATTGCCCAGTCACCCCTTCTGTGAAGAAATCATGCCTCATGTCCAATCTGAGCCTCCCCTGGCGCAGCTTAAGGCCATGGCTTCGAAGGCCCCATTGGAACAGTAGGCCCTGCTGCCGAGGGTAGGCGCGAAATAGCGCTGTTTTCCTGGAGTGCCGGTGTGTTACCACGGGAAAGATGATTCTAAGCAACAAAAAGCCAACACTGCTGGCACTCATCATTGTGCATTAAACTGTAGTTTGCCCATTTTTGTGGCAGTGAGGTCTGCCTGACGCTTTTGCGTGCAGGTAACCTTTCACCTGCAGGCTCCAGAAAGAGGCATAAGGGAATGGAAGGGATGCTTTCCAAGAAAACATGGAAGTGGAATGCAAATGCAGGTCCACAGATTCGCAGACCAGTCTGGAATTGAATTGGTCTATATTTAAAATTGAGCTTTGTTTTGGTTTGTTTTTTTAATTGAGTGAGCCAATAATGAGGCTAAATTTCTGCTAGTCTGGATGCTGCACATCTATCTGCTTATTTCTGTGTATTGAGATTAATTCTAGAGTGGGATCAAAAACTCTGCAGTTAATTTGCTTCTATGTTTTTGTATATCTGAAGTCTGTAATTGGAGTCAACACATAACTTGATCAGACTAGGAAATTAGCAGTGAAGAAAAAGATTTAATAATAGTGTTCTTAATAGTAATTATATAAATTGAGCAATTGCATGTTGCAGCAGAATTTTAGCCACAATATACTGTGTCAACATAGGAGTGCATGTGCTCATATATATATGAACATGTGTATTTATGGATATGTTCTTAAGATATTGTTCAGTTTTGCTCATCCTGAAATACACTGGTAGCAGCAAAAGCCATTTTGGCAGAGTATTTCTGGAATATCTTTTATCACAGTGGAATAAGAAAGTTTCCTTATGAACAGCACTTTTAAGCAAGGATTGGATTTTAAGGTCCCTTTTCATTTTGCCTGAATGATTCTGTGCTATTATGACAACGCAACTCAATGTTAAGAAGATATTTCCAGAAGGCTAGAATGTTACTAAAGAGGCAAAGAAAATGAAGGATATTGTTAGATAGATGTAAAGAGATAAAGACATTAAAGGATTTACAAAACGTAATTTCTTACTCAGGAGAAATAATAAGTGTAATTCTAAATACCTTTCTGCATTAGACATACCTTCTGCCATCAGTAGCCTGTCCTAGTTAAATAATACCAGCAGATGCTGTAATGTATGTGTTGTCCTGTGAAGAAGAAGCGTGGAAGGAGGCTGATACACAGTATCTGCATCAATATTTCTTTATAGATGTGGACTCACTCATGTTCTGAGATCAATCAAGTTTATTGCAGGTGAAACCTGTGCATGTGAGATAAATAATATGTGTGTGAACACCTGGAAACAGGTGGAGTCAATGGGAATATAATTAGAAGGGGCCATGTTTACAAAAAAATGAAAATGTATCTAATTATGCAGTCATGGAAAATATAGAGAACTTTACTGTTGGTATCAGTAAGAAAAGGATCTGGCCTAAGGTTTATTGTTTGCATACAGTGGGATGTTGGAATAAATCTCATGGTTCTAGCCCTATTTGAAACACTGGAGTTTTGAGTTTTGTGAGGTATGATGTATTGGTTTTAATATATATTATTTGAATTTGAAGTCATTATAATTTAAATGTAAAATGTAAGCTCCACCTGTTGGTGAAAATGTGGGATTTCAAATTATATTTGTTACTAGCCCAGTGATAGTAGCTCAGTTCCAAAAGGGTTTTACAAGAAATTAATGATGATTTTTTTTCTACTTAAAATCTGAAAAAGAATGAAGGAATATGGGCTGGGTCTCAGGAAGAGCAAGTATGAAAATGGCATGCAATCAATCAGCTTTATGACCAGCTGAGTCATCTAGGCTATTTTAACTCTCGAGTGAAAAAAGATATCAGTTTAAAAGTTTTTCTCTACATAAAAATGTCATGTCAAAGCATTGCTTTACGAATGCATTTCCTACTTGATTGTCACCAAGGCTGAGCTTTTTCTCAAATCTACTCAGTACATACTTTGTATATGAATATTGTTCTGTCAGGGTTAAAGTGCACCATTTTTCTTGATTAGATGCACATGCATAAGTTTCCAGGTATTTCGTGTGGCCATGACTCTTACTGTAATAATAATAACAAACTATAATAGATTTATACTTAAATACTTGAATGGAATACAGTAATCTATGCTAATAGGCCTACTTGTAGAAAATTTTTGGTAGAAAACCTGCTTGCTAAAATCACAATTCCAGTTTGCAGTTGAAATATTTAGAGACTCCTAAAGTTGTCATAGGGATAGTAGTGTATGGGATTCAGAATCAGATGGTCCCCCAAAACTCAGGAGGAGGAGTGGATGAGTAAAGCCTTAATTCATTGCATCAACTGGTCATTTCTAGAAGGTGTCTCCAACTAAGTCTTGCATATTCTGAAAGAGGAAATGTTAGCCTTCCCAGCTTTCATCTGTTCTGCTTATTCCAGCCCTTTCATGCCTTTACAAGTTAGGTATGGCCTACAGGAAGAGCACTTTTTGTGATCCTGACAATGTTCACAGAAGAGATGTGAGAGAAAGAAGCTGGAAGGAATTTTTCTACTCCTGTGAATACCTGACATCCACCCTGTTACTCTCTAGTCTCTTTCTCCCTTGATATGTTAGAGGAAGATATTTCTGATTACTTACCACAATGGTATTTGTGTAACAACAAGCAGTCACAGGCACCATGGTCAGGACAGTCCTTAAATTTGTAGAAAGGGGCTGGGATATGCAGAGCACTGCCATAAATAGAAATAATAAAACTCGACCTCTCAAGTTAGGCTCCTTACAGACAGAGCCTGCTAATTTTGAAGACAATGAAACATTCAGTACATATTCCACATATCAGGTAGGTGGCAGGGAAAGATAAACTGGGCACCTGAAGAAGCTCAGAGTCAGGTTCTGAAATCATTGTGCAGAGGCATTGTTTCAGGATTACTTAGAGTTCTTTTGACTGCAGCTTCAGTTCAGGTTCACCTGCCAACATTGCAAGGGTTGAAACCAAAGTTGCATCCTTAATGATAAAAAGCATATTCACCAGTGGGAAATTAATTTTATAGACTTGCTGAGCTCATTCATGGATACTAATTCTTTATTGGTTCCATGTTCAGGTTTTTACAACTTAAAAATAACTTCTTCTAAGAGGACTTGTGGTATTACTGACCTAAAATGATTTTGTTGCTTGGGAGTATTGTTAATAGTTTCATGTTATGGCATCATGTTGTAGAAAGCAGGATTCACACTATGCTTTTGAAGTGCCACACTCCACTCAATTCTGACACAGAAAAAAAATCTATTTGACAATTATTTTCATCCAATTAAGGTAAATAAGATGACAAGTTGTAAATATACAGATTACATTGTAAAATGATAAGGAAATGTAACACCCAAAGGAGGTTAGATACAGAAATTCGTGTATTTTCCACATTCTGGAAGTCTTTTCATACCACAAGGCCTCTATTCTTCAGCTTGCTCTCAAATACACTGGTTTCTATTGTTTGTGAAAATAAGATGTTTATTATTTGTACTACACTACCTCATAAGGATCTGAAATAGTTGTTAGGAGCCCATTGCACCAGGCACTGTACAAACAATGCAGTGACTGCCCTCCCTCAGGAAAACTTCTGTGACAAAATAAAATGCTGAAGAAAATAAATTAACAAATGGGACAAAGTTTGAATAATATAACAGCAGAGAGATGTACATTTGCATAGTCACAGTAATTTTAGAAACCACTGCAAAAAAGTGCAAAACTGTTATGAAACCTCTTCAGTATTAACTCTGTAGAGGATCTCTGAGATGGTTTCTTACTCTTTGATGGTGGAGACAATGCATTTTAGAGTCCCTGTTTTGAAATAAATGTTCTGCTCACTGCAATGTTTACATTCAGTGTGAAATAAACTTGGATATTACTACAGTCATTTCTTCCCATAGAGCCAGACAATCCAGTTATGGAGGAATTCTTCCTACTTTTGTCAGTCTGCCACTCTGGATTTGTCAGGCCACATTTTGATCAGGAACAGTATTTTTCTTGTTACCATTTCAATAATGTTGTGTAGCAAAAATGAAACACTTAAAGAACAAAGACTTTGCGTTAACAAAAAATCTGGCAGAAATTTCTGACCAGACTGCTGAGTTTTTCCTAACATAACTCAGGAAGTACAAAGATCCATGGCTTTCAGTATTGCCACAGCAGATGTGTAAAAATCATTATATTTGTTTTAAAACATTAGAATTTCTTTTAATGCTCGATTCTTCTAATGTGTCTTTTTATTTGTGAGCCACTTAATCAAATCAGGTCACATTGTGAAGCTCTAGCCAGCCACACTAGTAAGTTTATTTTTAGTTGACAGATTTGACTTTCACTTAATCATACCATTTTAGGTGCTAGGGCATTTAGAAGAAATACCAGTTAACACAAATTTTGGGTTAAAATCTGGGGAGTGCCAGGAATGAGGAGAATCGAGACTACCCTCACATTACCTGCTGGCATCCGTAGAAAAGGGGATTTTCGCACTACAAGTAGGGCCTGAAAACAAAACCCCAGACACAACCCTGCAAGCATTTGCACCATTATAACCCATTTACCCTTGTGAATTTTAAAGCATTGTGAAACTGCTTTTATGGTGAACTTGGTCTTGTCCACTCAACACCCAAGTCTCCATGTTGGATAATGTTCCCTTGAGCGTAATACTGGTTTGCATCTTAGGCTCTCTGACAGAGTGTTTTCAGAACGGATGTTCTAGTTTTAAGCATTAAGTATTCCCAAGGTAATGAAAAGAATGGAGAAGAAAAGCTTTCTTGAAACAGCTCCCACAAAGAAATTCATTAAAAGTACAACATACTATATAATGAAATGCCAGCTTTTGTACTCTTGATTGTGTTATCATGAAACATGAATACAAAATTTCATAAACCTCTGAGAAACACATGAAATGTGTACTGTCACACAGGTAACTGTTCATTGCCACAGCATGTCACCATCTATGCCTCCTTTGCAATATTTTAATTTATGGACTTGTAAAACCCACGCAGGGCCTGGGAACAGCACAGAGTCTTGTATGTCCCCCATTGGGGGAGATCACAAAGCAGGCTCTGTCCCTAGGTTTTCCTTCCCTGCTGCCATAGGTTTTTTTGCAAGGCAGTTTAAAAACACTCATCACGACTACTGGACGATGTGTTAAGAGTTAGATGGGACCCTTGAACTCCTCTTCGTCCGTATTTGTCTGTTGCTACCTGATACCTCAGAAATAAGCAATATCCTTTATAAATGCCTAATACCTGTGGTGGATTGTTTATTCTCTCAGAAAAGGTGACATTCAAAAACAGCACAGAGGGGAAACCTTTTAGCTTCAGTTCTCTAGCTTCTGTCTTTTAAGTCCAGAGGTGGGATTGAGGTTTGGGAGCTTGAGCACAAAAGGATTTCTGTCTTAAATGTGCAGGAAGGGGATTTATAAAATGCAGAAGACAGAAACTTCGGGACATGAATGTTAGACCAAGCTCTTTGGCCACTGGGTGCCACTCTTGTTCCACAGCAAATGAACAGCTGTGTCTTCAGCAAGACCAAAAAGTTTACTGACTCCACTGAATGTCCTTCTGTCAAGTCAGGCTGCCAGAATACGAATGCCATGTAGTCCGCCTAGCAGAAATAAAAAGCAGAAGGTCAATGCTAGATGCTTGTGGTAAACAACAAAGGAAGATGCAGCAAGCAAAATCCAAGCAGTAAAACCTGGTGGTTCAGGTTTGCTGAATATACCCTGTGAAAGGGTAGTTTGTTAATCATAGTTTCTCTGCTTTTTGGGAGCTCCTAAGCAGGTGATGTAAGAATTTGTGTTCTGCAAGGGAAGGGTGAGAAGACTAATTAAAAATATTTTTTTGAAATAAACATTAACAGGTTTTAAGTCAGCTTTTCACATCTAATGCAGCTGGCTCAATAAAACATAATGTTTCTGTTTGAACCATGACCTATTTCTATCATTAGGGTGCTGTAACTACCACAGTATTCTGACTGTGCAACTGTAAGGGGACAAACAACCACCACTGCTGTAGTATTGATTATGGGAGAGTATAGCTAAATGAAATGATTTCTCTGTCCAGACAAAGGGAAGTGTTAAAGAGAAATTAAAAATCATCAGTAAGAAATTGCTCCCGTAATCAACAGTGTTTTTTTCTAAATATATTATTCTGAGGCTTTACTTGGTATAAATTGCTGCAGTTCTGTTAAAATTGTGGTGACAGCGCTGATTTCTAACAGGTGGAATACATTTTAACTCTTTTTTGTCTTGCTAGTTTGATTTGATTTTAAACCAACATATTCTAACATCTTAGAAAATGCAACAGTGACCTGCTCACTTCCAGGTATATTCTGTAATAGTGTAATCTGCAAATGGAAGTGGATGGGGGATAGACTGATTTCTTTCTGGGTCTTTGCTTGCAAAATTCATGTTTGAAGTTAATTTGGATCCACGGCTCAGCTTGAACTGCTAATAAATGTGTCTGTTTAACCCTCTGTGTTAAATAGATACTATTCAATGCAGCATTCAAAGCTTAGAATGGATTTTTTTTATTGTAGTTACACCCAGAGGCCCCCAGCAGAACTCTAGCATGTCAGAAATTGTACTAGCACAGCAGAAGATATGACCTCTGTCAGGAAAACCTTGCCATGTGAGTCCAAAAGAATAGGTAAAAGTGGATTCTGACAGATTAAGGGAATAAGGAGGCACTGGGTTAGTAGTGGTCACAATGGCAAGCTGTGGTCTCAGCAAGGCAGCATTTTTCTTACAGAATCACAAAAGAAGGATGTAAAGGGTATATTGAGGGAACTTTGCAGATGTTTACAGGGAGGGCAGAGGGGAAAAAACATCAAGGTGCTTCTTTGAAACATGGGCTGCTCTCATGAACCATGGCCTCTCAACAATAGGTGTCCAGGAAGCAGCCTCCAAAATCTTTGTATAGAGGCAAGTGAATGTGAAATTTTGTGGCATATGTTGCAATCTAAAAGGTGAAGTAGTGGAAGATGTAAAGGGGGGGAGGGATCAGGCCAAAGCAAGAGGTAGGTAGATACGTGATGAAGGATGGATATGACAGGTAGGACAAGGAAGCATTTATAAAGGCCAGAGAGATGGTTGTTTCATTACACAAGATACTAAGAATTTGATGAGAATTTTAACTTCATTAAGAAAAAGTAGCTTATAGAAGTTGTGCAGAAAGATCTGCAAGACAGAGTTTGGGAATGAGGCCCAATTAGAGGTCCAAGGTAATAATGAGAATCTGATTTCAGGAATAAATGTGACCACAGTGGTAATATTGTTGGCAGTGATCAGAAAAAGTGAATGTGCAGGAAGAACATCTTAAGGAGGTTTTTGTCCAGACCATGCCATCTCAGGCCTCATTCTGGGCACAGCAGTACACACTGGAAGCTTTAGGTCTTGCTCCCCACTCTGCTGAGAATGAAGTGAGGTTGAGATTAGAAGGCACTTGCGAAAGGCTCCATGTACTTGATGGCAGAAAGAATTTAGGATAGGAGGAGTCTACTAGAGCTGAAGCTGTAATTGAGGAGGATATGAAAGCTTGGATTTGGCTATGATCTAGAATAACTGAGGAAGAAGATCCAGCCAAGACTCTGAAGGTTTATTGCTCGAAGTACCTTGGAAGCTTTGTTTCTGTGTCAAATAAAAGGCCTTAAACAGGAATTAAAATCAGCAGGAATCCAAGGTATGGCTTTACCTGGGTAAGTAGCTCACTGACTTGTAGAGTCACAGTAGTGCACAAGAGATCATAAGAAGAGTGGAAATAGGACATTGGAAGACTTTGGGTGAGGATAAGTGGTTTGTATTTGATGTGAGAGAAATGGAGACTTCCTTTGATTAAACCCACAGTAACTAGGCTGCACAGGGTCTAAATACCTTTTTAGATATTACTAAAGCCTGCAGTCAATTATGTGACACTGCTGGAGGAAAAGTCCTTAGAGACTTGAGGAGATCTCTGTGCAAAGACTCAGTTTGCAAGGTGGTATATCAAGATATATGTCTGAATATCCATAGTATCAAAGTACCTCAAGTTCCACCTAGTCCTAGCAGCAGGATGTGGAACAGGTATAGCTGATATGGGGACTAGATAGGCAGTTAATGTAACTCTTGGTTTTCAGAAATAACGGAGCTTGACAATATCCCTTCATTAACTCAAGGTTGTTTTTCAATGACTATTCTCCAAGTCTCTTGCATTTTATCAGTTCAAAATATCAGTGTGGGTCAAATTCAGCTACTTCATTTTTCGGTATCCTTCTAGTAATACAAAATGCAAATACTACAAGCTAAAACAACCAGTATTTTTCATAAATCTTAAATTAATTATATTCTGCAACCATTTCTTGGTTGTCTTTGATAACCACCTCACAAAGTGTTTTCTTATGCTTAGGCAGTGTTTTCATATAGTTAGAAAGGCACTCAGCTGATCTGGTTATAAACACAACTGACAGCATCTTAACCAGTCATGTAGCTTCCTCTTTGAGGTCTATGGTAGGTTTTCTCTGAGGGGTCATGTAGGTCCTCTGCCAAGACCCATATTTGAATTAATAAGGTTAGTTTGAGCAGTGCAACCTTGAATTTAACACAACTTCCTTATTTTCCAAAATTGCAGTGGAGTATCATGGCCCCATTTCCCCACCAAACAAATAACATTTTCAGCTTCTACAGCGGCCTTGATATCTCAAATGAGACATGAAAATTACTGACACTTAGGTGTTGGGTTTCATTGGAAAGCAAAATTTCATCAACTTTTGTTAAATAGCACTCAGCACTGAGTTACACCACTATTGAGATTGTGTAGGATGTAGGTTATTGGCAAAGGATCCAGCTCTGTGCAGACTTCTTCAGACTAATCACATTTTTACTTCTGATCTCATTTTTTTTTCTCTGCAGGTTCCATATTCCCTGGTGGTACCTTATGCATAATAATGAAAAGCCAGAAAATTACAGGAGAAATACATGAAAATTACCCTGAGACTTGTAAAGTTGCAAATGGGAAATGCAGCAATATCTTTAAAGTATCACAGAATTGTTTAGGTTGGAAGGAAGCTCTTGAAATAATCTAGACCTGTGTTTCGGTTTGTGCCCATTTCCTCTTGTCCTGTCACTAGGAACCACTGAGACGAGTCTGGATCTCTTCATCTTCTCTTATCAGTTAGTTAAGACATACTCATAAGATCCCTCTAAGCCTTCTCCGGGTTCTTTCAGTCTGTCCTCTCATAAAGGGTTCTCTGGACCCATAATTGTTTTAGCAATCCTTTGCTGGATTCACTCTGGTAAATCCATACCTTTCTTATTCTGGGTAGCTGAACACTCAAACACTAAACACTCACCACTCCAGATGTGTCTCATCAGCTCAGTGTAGAGGGGAAGGATCACCTCCCTCAACCTGCTCTTCCTAATGCTGTCCCAGATGATATTGCAATTGAATGATCCTGTCTTAAAGGGAATCAAGATTTGGTGTTTCAAAGTCCTGAAGTGTCTCTTCAGTATCAGTGTCTCACATGGGTCCCATGACCTACATGGTAGTGTCCACTGCAGCATTCGATAAACATGTCTCAGGTCTGTTACTCAGCTTTGGGAGTTCTGAGTTATCTTCTACCTATGCACTTTCATTGTAATTCTAGAAGCTCTCCAGCAACCTTTGCGATACAGCAACTGGTTGTCAACATGAGGGAACCATAATTAGACTTTTGACTGCTCACAGTCCTCTCACAATCACCTCTCCTTTCTTCTAAGGTATATGCCTGTCCTAAATCACTTGTTATCTACCATGATTCCGTGTGTATGGACAGAGAAAACTAGATGCAGCTCAGAAGGAGGGGCAGCCTAGAGGTTTAGGAGTAGTTGACAAACTTAAGAGCCCAAGACCTTAGGCTTTTGACTTCTTTGGTTGCCTTTAAAGCCCAAGTCAAAATTCCTATCAGTTTTCTACATGTTATATCATTTTCGCAGAAGTAGAGACATTGCTGGAAGCAAAACTTTTCTTTGTATGGCTATTTCAAAATCAATGATTCATCAGAGTAACATGCTTCTGAGTGAGCTGTACAAACTCCTGAGCTGCAGTGATGCTGTCTTGGATATGAGCCTGAAAAGAACACTCCCTGCCTCAGTCATCAGCAGCAGGCATCTTCACTCACTTTGCTAGAATCAGGGATGGCAGCTCTGTGCTCTGTGCCATGCATCATGCCAGTCACACAAAGGCAACCCATTCACACCCAGGACATTTATGGGCGTCAGAGATCACTCTGAAACATCTGTAGAGGAGATGCTGCTATGTTAACATTCCATCTCTTTGTGTGACATATCCAAAAAAGAATTATGGCTAGGCCTCCACCTGCTTTGCAGCCTCCTATAGGTCCTTTTGCCCTATCACCCCTATCACATGTTTGCTCCACCTTGGGACTGATTTTCATATCTTCTGACAATGACAGAGGATTGCCAAAGCCATGGTTTGCATCTCATAAGCTGGCTCAGTTTGCACGTCAAAACAAATGCAAACACCGGGCAGAAGAAGAAAATAATCCTCCTTCAAGGCAGCATGAGAAAGCTTCCCAGCTACTTCACACAGAAAGAAGAACCGTGCTTCAGTGAACAATGATCTCTACAAATGCTGTGCCCCTTGTGCTTCCTCTGCCTCTCCCTTTCCCTTGACTTCCCAGTTATAATGTGCTGGTTCCTAACACAGTGAAAGGCCTCATGCCTTTGACACAGCTTAGTATTGAAAATACTGATCTATATATGTCACATATTTATGTCACGTAGATGCCTGCATTGTGTTGAAAGTCAATGTGATTTAGCCTCATAACTCAATTCCTTTTGAAATGTTACCTTTGATAGTCCCATGTATTTGATGAAAAATCCAGTTGTAAATATAATTTTGGTGTAGTTGATAACCTAGAGAACTAAATGTTATGATTTTCAGCAGCAGTATCATCATTTAGAGACATTAGCAGATGTGATTTTATAGCAATATTCATCTGACCATCCTCTCCCAGCTTGAAAACACATTGAAGTCTTACTCTCATCTATTTCAGAAGGCAAAGTATCCAAATGAGCATCAAGGAATCCAAATGAATGAGAAGGGCTTGAAAGCATTGTAATGGACAATGCCTGAAGTTAAAGTAATTTTGCAAATTGTGAAAATAACTTGCAAATATTATAGATTCATACCCTTCTCAAGAATGATCTGTGGTTTTTACTACTCCTAAGGTAAAAGGATCTGCTCAGTTTACCTTTGTTTTTTATTTTCATATTTATATTTTTCCAGACATCTGCACATAAATATTATTCTGTTTAAAAAAATTGCATAGTTCGCACTGTCAGCGTCATCATTGTGCTTTGATACTCGGCTATCCAAGTCCTTTACTGAACCAGCTATCTAAGACTGAGCTGACAAAAGTACCTTTTTTAGAGCTTCTAAACAGAGCTGTACAAGGAGTAAGTCTGTGCAGATAATTAAAGGATGTTTTTTGCAGAAGGCTTTTTTGCAATACAAAGTAATTCTGTATTTAAATATTGTAGGTAATCTTTGGGGTTTAGGAGATTTTTACTTTAATTGTTCATCTTTTCCCTTCCTGTAGCACAATTTAATCATGTGCTCTATCCTTTTAAAGTGACTGGGTGGAATTTTAAGTGGCAGCATACTAAAAAAGTAATTCAGCTGTGGAGCTGCAATAATTCTGATGGTTTGGGTTCAACCCTACATGAGAGCATTAATTAGCTTCAGTTCATGAAGCAGGCTCTCAGTGACTGAGTTTGTAGATTGGTATTGTCTTTTAGAGCAGTTTCATTCCTCATCTTAACAGTATGCTCCAATGCTTTGTGGTGTTGGCAGCTAGTGGAGTTGAACTTACACAGTGAGGTATGAATTCCATTTCCCCCCCTCAAGTTTATTTTATTAACAAGAAATTTTGAAAATGCATAAACCCCTTTTCTCCAATGAGCCTTGGATCTTTGTACACTAGTTAACAGCAATCAAAAGAAATAGGATAAAATCAGCATAATAAAATGCCTTCTGTTGTATTTCTCCCATCACAAACATTCATAAATGTTTTCTGATTACTTCTGCAGGAGGTGAAGTGTTCTAAATCCTTCCTCCCCTAGCATTAATTTAATAGAAAATACTAGTGAATAGAATGAGAAGAAATGAATTTACTCTTGTAAACAGTATTATTGCAGACACAGCTTTAATGTACCTTTAAGCTGGGCAATAACCAAATACCATTAGTCTGGATGACTATGGAGCCAATGAGTAAGGTGATAAAAGAGTCACGATGAAGATTTCATATCTGGTTATGTTAGAATTTATTCTAAGCTGTTAATGGAGGAAAGACATAAGAAATAATCGGGTCCCCCTCTGCAATCTTAGAAAATCCTCTTAGTGCAAGCAAGGTGGCAGAAATTGGAAAGCAAACAAATTTGGTATGGCCTCAAATGGTCATAAAGGGAATGAGTGCATTCCAGGAAACTGAAGCAAAATGTTACGTATTTACCTAGCCTTATTATTTTTATTGTATATTCTTTACATGAAATGTTTAAAGAGCGGCTTTAATACACTTGAACATTTTCTGATCTGTCCTACATGAAAATGGAATCTTGACTTTCCTGACAGCGCAATGCTGTACTATGTGGTGTTTAGCTGGATCCTGTTACTATGTGAGGCAGCAAGCATTTTCCTGTGTTCATTACTCAGAGTAGGATCAGGCTTGAGTCCAACATCAAAATCTATGTTCAGATATTTGATAATATTTCTTAGTAAAAACCCCAAAATCTTGTTTCTTTTCTGATAAATATTATTTTTTGTTTGTTTTAAATCTGCTGTTTTATCACAAAAATCACTCATTGTCTGCCAGAGGATCTATGTTTCATGTGAATATTTTATCTCATAGATAGAATTCTAGGAGTAAACAAGTATGTATCATACTTGTCCTGAGAATCAAAACACTTGCTTTTCAAACAAACTGCTGTCCAATAACAATATTATTAACCATTGCCACTAAATCAGAAAATAATTCAGTTTTATGTTCAGTCAGAAAGCTCACAGATATTTTTAAGGTTAATGTCAAATATATATAATACAGTTTATGGGAGAGGAATATTGCTGTCACAGTTCAAGCGACAGTCTTGGTCCTGAAAGGCTGTGGTTTAATTCTTGTTCTGCCACTCTTTTGAGAGCTTGAGGCAAATCACTTAGCATTTCTATGTCTCAGTTTCCCATCTAACACTGGAAGTAAGAAATTTTACACCTGATGAGAATATTATGAGAAAAAATACATTCAAAGCATTTTGAACCCCAAAGGGACCACTATACCTTTGACCCTTGATGCTTAAATAGCAGCAGCCAGCAATTTGAACCCAGTTACTGAGCTGCACTTCGACTTAACTGAGCCTTGCTTGTGTCTGGCTAGCATGGATCTTCCAGAGCGGCAACCAGGCCTAGATTTTCTCCACATGAAGGTACTTGTATGCTGTTATAGAGTAATCTCTTAATACAGTTTTTGATGTGCTAAACTGATTGAGCCCTTCAGTTGCGAGGTACTTTCTGAAGCCCTTTAAATACGTTTGTGACTCTTTTCTCTACCCTAGTTTCTTAACATCCTAAGATATATAACAGATCAACCTGCAATATGCCAGTAGTAGTCTCATCCCTCCCATGTACAAAGGAACAATTAGCACTTTTGCTGTATTATTTTACCCAGTGTGTGTGATGAGATACTTGTCTAGTAAAGTCTCAATTTCTTCTTCAGTGCCACTAATTTCCAAGGTCCAGCATTCTCTGGAGACAAAAGTCTCTTCTAATGTAGCAAAAACTTCCCTGTGAAAGCATTTTATGTCTCACTTGAACAAAGCTCTCAAGATACATACTGAGCCTCGAGTATGTGTCTAACCCCTTGAAACAAATCCCCCATTTCAACTAAGCATAAGCACAAATGCCCTGCTGAACTGGAGCCTAACATTAACAATATAATGCATATATTATATGTATGGATATAATTGCATCAATCCCCAAAAAGGTGTATCTCCACTTGCAATCTTTATTATTCATAGCTATCTACATGTATAGCAATAAGACAATCAGCATGTAGTAAAGCACTGGCTATTTAATTATAAACAAGTAAGACAGTTTGAAGTGAATTTTTTTTTTCCTTTAAAGTTCAGCTCAGTATTTGCAATGTATCATTCTGCAGTGATATTGACTAATTGAGCCAAGTTCTACTGTCCTCATTTTGGCAAAAACTCTGGTTAATTTTGTTGTCTGGACTCCAGAGGTCTGATTTTGCAAAATGTCGAGCAGATATAGTTTCTTCTGGTTTCAGTAAAAGCTTTTTCAGTTCAGCACCCCCCAGTATCATTTTAAAAGCATTTTCAAGGTCCTTTATGAATGCACAATGTTACAGAAGGATGATGTACTTGCTCAAATAGACATAGGGCAGCCAGCATTTGTGATTATACTTGATGTCTCTTACTATAGATATATCTTTGTAATGCCAACCACATAATAAAATAGTTGATGTACATTCCTGTCAGTGAAATTGCACTTGGGCATGTTTGTATTACACAAAGTCCAGTTCAGTCAAATCTGTCTGTTCTCCCCACGATTTGTATTTGAAGTAACTTCTGTGTTGACCAGTATCACAGCATACATTTGTTTGTTTCATCTTCAAACCTTTGATATTGCATTCAAAGTTGTCCAACTGTGCCTCTTAACTATCTTCCACTTGCCAGCATGGTAAGGAATCTAAAAAAAGAGTGATCTTATGTGGCTAACTGCATTGGTATGCGTAATGCATAGTCCTCTGAATTTCCTTAGCAGCACAAAAACTCAGAAATTGCATGGATATTTTACTAATATTAATGAGCAAATGGTGGGCATTCTTCAATCTAAACATTTTTATCTAAATGTAATGTAATTGTATAGTAATGTATAATTAATGAGTGTGATGTGTTGCAGGTTGATTATGTGCCTGCGACCTTTCAAATTCAAAGTTTGTCTTCCCTTTTTTTAACCTTGATGAATTCCTAGAAATGGGAATAAATACATAATGCTTGTTACAGTAAGAGGAAATAGTGTGTGTGTGAGATCTAAAGTAGATAGGTATCTGCAGATTTTCTGTGTGCCTCCACACCACAGCTACTGTGTATTGACTTGGTCTTGTTCATGTGTCCTTATCTTTGCTCACAAAGTCCCATTTAATTCAGTTTTTTGATGGTAATGATTTCTGTGAGGATTTTTGCAGACTTAGACAACAGCAAGAGGAAAAACATTGCATTTGTGAAGAGAACCGGTCTCAAGCAAGGGTACTGGAGTTTCAATGTTTAAGGCAGCAATGCTAGGGAGTGGTCAGCAGTAGGCTGGAGACAGGAATTCTGTCTCAGAGGACAGGCTCGTATCTGCCCTCTCTCCTGCTTATTTGCATATATCCGCAGAATAAAATGCTCAGATCTGCATATTCATCATTTGACCAAAATAAAAAAAATATAAAAATTGTCTCCAAACCCACATTTTTTGCTTAATAAAAGCTGTAAGACCACGGAAAACCAGGCCTTTTATTAGAGTGTATAAGTGGAGTCTTATCTGTGTACCTTAAGGCAAGCGTGACTGTAAGTTGTCTTTCATATTCAGAATTACTGTGCCAGAGAAACAGTCTCTAGACAGGAATCAAGACAGTCCAGTAGTTTAATAGCTGAATAATAGAGATCAGCCTTCAGGACCCAGCCTTGAGCCTGACATCAGTCCTCTGTGCATGAGCTTCAAAGGAAACCATATTTAGTCCTCTAGGACTGTAAAAAGATTGTTTGAAGTTATTAAAGCACATGTGTAAGTATTGCCAGGCTCAGGGCTTTTATCCTCAATGAATACAAATGTCTTACCATGTTAGAAGTCATTATTGTTTAAAAATAATAGATGCAAATATTTGAAGCAGATAGCCTTTGAAATATACTGGTTTGAGTGGTTCATTATACTATACAACTTTTGTTTCCTTCTATGTATTCTGAAAGGATACTAATATATCTTTTAAAGAGTTTAAGCTTTTTTATCCTTTCTTGCTTTTGAAAGGAGAAAAAGTGTGTTTCCATGTCAACTAACACATTTGTTCCCATATATTAAGACCTTTGTGTAATTGAGATTTTTTTCACTGCAAGATACGACTTGTTGAAGGACAAGTAGATTCCTGTTAAATAGACTTAACTGGTTAGAGTTTTAAAATGCAAATTATCAGCTCACTCTCATTCAACTGTATTCTGTAATATGTAAATAGGCACTCTTGGAAAATGTGGCTGCAGCTTTAATGAAATGGACACCCAAATTTATTCTGCAGAAAGGCAGAATTTCTCAGGCAATTAAGTGATCACAGGAGGAACTGGAGTTGCAGCTGCAGAATAGATAACCTTACTGAGGTGAGAAAGCCTCATCTCAGCAGAGTTCCAGCACTAGGAAGGTTTAGGTCAGCCAATCCTTAGTAGGGTGCCCTCCACTTTGTAAGTGGTCACCAAGGTGACTTCATGCCTGATACTTGATTGCCTGAGAAGTGTCAGGAGATGAGATGAAGGTCTACGGACAGTTTGCCTCTGCTACACACAGTAATGTGCTTTCCAGCCCATCACCTGCATTCGTCATTATTTGGCTGACTATGCATGTTTCATTTAAGGTTTTGGTATTCATAGGGCAAGCCGGGTGGAAGCACTGTCACTTTTTCCCTTTTCTCTTCTCTGTTCCTGAAGAAATTCAGGTGATTTGCCCTCAATTAAAAAAAAAAAAAAAAAAAAAAATCCCTGAAATTGTTGACCGGCTGAGATTATAAATCTCCCATATAATTTACTTTATTGCTTTTCTGGACCAACTAAGCTGCCTTTAAGGCAGTTCTTACAAAATCTCCTCATAATCAGGAGTACTCAAACATTTGAAAAGTTTGTCACTTTTTTGCAGTTGATAGTATTTCCTCTGAGCCATTTGATTATACCTAAAAGAAGGAAAGAAGTAGGAGAGTCCTTGTAATGGTGATGATATGGCACAGGCACTGCATGATGGATCTTCATTTAAGAGTGGCAGTTTCTCTTTATTTAGTGTAAACTAAGGAATAAAATTACTTAAATAATTTCTACTACATACAACTTGTGAGAAGGGGGAGAGGGGAGAAAGCCGGAACATATAAACCCATGCATTTCAATTTACAATTTCTAGTAATAAACTTAAATTTTCATAACACAACTTCAACCATTATAATACCACTCTTTTTATTGTAAGAGCCAAAGTAATTAATCTGTATATTTATGATCCTTGTCTATGATTAGTTTTCTGTCACAGGATGTAGTGACTCTGTGCTGTTATGACTATATTTTATTTAATAATATTTTCCTACACACTGCTGAACACTTCCTGCTGAAGCAGCTGAATGGACAAATCCATGAAGATATCTTTCATTTTCCCTGACAGTGAATGATGTTTCCATATATAAACATAATAATAGAGTCATTACACATGCACTCACATTATCATAGCTGCTGTGTGCTCAGTGTTATTCAAAACAAGGCAGGAAGCCAAATCTTCCTAGTTCCCATTTTGATTCAAATTGTATTTGTAATAAAGGGATTTTCATTCAACCTAAATGCAGTTTCATCCTAGTCCAACAAACCTCCCCACTTTTTTTTTATTTTATTAATATTATTTTTCCTTTATTCTAGGTCACTCAGTCTTGATACAAGTGAAATTCTCCTCTGGTGGTGATAACAGCAGTGTTACTCAATGAACTATAACAAGGGCTCTAAATGCATCTCCTGTAGCATACCACAGTGATTTGCAAAAGTGGGAATAAATCAAAGCACTGAAGAGATGCCATGTTGAGCCAGAAGCTAAATGTTACATCTTGTTGCATGAGGCTGGGGGGAGAACAGATCCTGTTTTTCTGGCAGCACAATATCTTTGTGCTTGTTACCTCCAATCCAACCCCATTAAAACAATCATTCAGAATCTGCAGGAAATTGTCACCTCTTTCTTTCATGGAATGGCAGCTGGTATTGGTGCCTACACACATTTCTCATTTCCTTCAAGATTTTCAACACACATAAAAAAAAGAAGCTTAATTTATATTAGAAAATGTGTCAGCTTACCCTGAGGCTCAGCACGGGCACCAAGGGAAAAAATAAAAGATAAATGCCTCTAGGTGAACTGGCAGAGGCTCTAATTCTCTACTCCCTCTACTGCTACACAGTATGCACCGCATTAATCATTTCACATAGGCAGGCACTTAAAAAAACTTCAACAGTTTTAAAACAAAGATGCATTGCCCTAAACTTAATAATAATACAAGTGTATCCTGTAGAACAATCTCAGTTCACACATACTGTATCCCCTAATATAAGATGTATAAAATAATATTTGAGTCTTCTGTCACAAAATTGTTATTGTTCTGTTTCTTTTGTCTATACAGTTACATTCCCTCTAGTGGGCATTTTTGTGTCTGTGGATAAGCATAGATATATAATGTTGTAATTTGTTTTATTCAAGTACTGACATACACAGATTGTTTTCTACCTCCTGTTTTTATTGTGTGGCTGGATAAATGCGTTATGTGATCCTGGTTAACTGTGTTATGCCTCAGTCCAACTCAAATATAGTTTTTCTTTAACTTTCTGTGCTGGAATATAGGGAAATATTTTTCTCCCTTGAGTAGCTTATGGTAATGTTGCATGATGGGGAGGGAGTGGATGACCATCAATCAAATGAGAAAGTGTTGGACAGGGGTGACAAGTAAAGTGTGTAGGATGATGTAAACAGGAGAGATGTCAAAACTAACAAAACAGGGCAGAAGGGAGCCTTCTCCAAGAGTATCCACACAAATAAGCAGGTGCTTACAGAAAAGCAGAGTGGGAAAAGCTCTAACACCTCTTCTGGAAAAATCATGACTGGATGCCTTTCTGAAGTGCATGTATGCTAACACACATGGCATGGAAAGAACGCAGGAGGGACTTGATGTTTGGAAGTATCCCATGTAATATGGTTCTAGAGAGAAGAGAGGTCCAGGAGAACTGGAGGATTTTCAAGAATCACCTTCTCCAAGTTAAAAAATTATCCATGTTCCTGTGGACTAAGTCAATCAAGGGTGGTAGGAGGCCTGTATGGTTGAACAAATCCTTCCTAACAGAAGTGAAGCACAAAAGGAGCCATACAAGAGGCCTAAGAAAGGGCAGGTGATGCAAGGAATATAGAGACAATGAATGCGCCAGAATGGGGTCGGGGCCCATTGGGAGTTGAATGCAGTGAGAGAAGTGAAGGGCAAGAAGAGGTGCTGTGCATACATGAGTAGCAAAAGGAAGACTAGGAAAATGTTGGTTTCCTGTTTAATGATGTGCTGATGGTGCCCAAGACCATGGAGAAAGGTAGAGGTACTCAATGCCTTTATCACCTCAGTCTTCACAGACCTTCAGAGATCCCTGGCTTCTGAGGCAAGTGGAAAGATCTGAACCAATTTATACTTACCCTCAGCGAAGGAAGATCAAGTTAGGGAGATTTTAAACAACTCAGTGGAAACTGGTGGAATGCATCCACAAGTGCTGAGGAAACTGGCCATTCTTCTTTACTTTTGAATAGTCATGGTGATGAGAGGAAGTTCCTGAAGACTGGAAGAATGCAAATGTTGCTCCTCTCTTCACCAAATCAGCTCTGAGCAAGCTGCTTGGAGTAGATGCCAGAAGTGCCTCCCCACCTCAATCAGTCTGTCATGAAACCTTTTTCCAGTTTCAGTTGCAGGTCTCAGGAGGTCTGTTTGCTGAGTGCAAAAATTTTTGGAGTGTTCTTTGTATATTAAACCTAAATACATATTAGCCTATGGTGTGCACAGCCACCATTGCTGTGGAAATGATGGGTTTAAATAGTGCTTAGTTTGGTGGGGCAGAAGGAATTTGTTGGACAGTGCTATACATAGCACTGCTGTGGCACAAAATGTGATGTAGATATGGATGTGTGTGCAGTGGGAGACTACGGGAGTGTAAAATCAGAAACCAGGAATGAAAATGCTTTCAATGGGCATGATTTAAACAGCAGGAATGTATCACCTGCAATCATATACCACAGTGAAGTGCAGTTTTAAATGTCCTTTTACTCATGCCTTTTTCTTCATAGGTGAGTGGTTTGTTCTTGTTCTCACACAGGTGTAGAGAGGTTCACAGCATCATTAAGTAAGCAATGGAGAATTGGCCTTTCAGTTCTGTGAAGGAAAGGCTAAGGAAGGGGTCCAAATCTTTAGCTTGTGTAGGATAGCATTTTTCTACTGAAGTCGATACACCTGTTTCAATTTACAACCCTTAATACCTGGCCTGAATGCTGCAGAATGAGTAGAGGTCACCAGAAGGTGAGAAAAAAATTACACAATTTGGTAATACCTTTAATATGGTTAAGAAGTACAGCCTAGAAACTTTCTTTGTTATAGTGAAACTGAACTCCTCTTGGATCAAGTGATGAATATGAGTTGCACGTCTTTTGTAGGATCTTAGAGAGAGTCTTGGGTCCGCAGAAGAATACACCAATACTGCTGCTGTAATCGCAATAACAACAAAAACATGAGAGTAGCAGGGTAAATAGGTAAACTGTACCTTTTGGCTGCCTTCAGCTTTGCATTGTTTGAATTGGCTTTTTGAGAAATAAATTCAAAGATATTTGTGTTACTGTATATTTGGTGTTATGTACTGTATAATTTGTGTTACTATATTGCAGTATAATTATTTTAATACTTTAGTGTTTATTATGTCTTATTAAATTATTTATTAGGATTGCTATATTAGAGGTCACACACTCTTTTAAATGGTAGCTCTTTAGTTTTGATCTTCATAGGTTTTTTTAATCAGAGAAGCAAACACACTGCTTGTGCTGTAAATTTTAAATGCTTTTTCTCCAGCTGAATTAATTTTTTTCCTAAAAAATACACAAAATTCTGAGTTACTTTTGAGTTTTCTTCTCCCCCTCCCCCTTTTAACACTTTTCTACCTACATATGATTTTCAAATGGCTGATTTAATAACAACATTGGTAAATAGGTACTTCTTGTAAAATAAGAACAAGACAAATTTAACAAACAATCGTGTTAATATGTGCATGAGTGTTATAGGGAGATGGTAACCTGGTTACCTGCTACAAACTGCCTAATGCAGACTACATAAACATAGTGCAAGTGACAAGTGAAGCATGAGTTTCAGAAAGTTTGCTCCTTTAAAGAAAGCGCTGTAGATAAGATTTCTGTGCCCAAGCCATAGCCCCCAGAAGTAGTAACCATATTGCTCTGCTGCTGGATTGCACTAAATTTAACCTGGAGGGATATATTCCCACTAATCTGCTAAAAGACACTGTTGCAGCCAAGGGGAACTCTGTCAACCTAGGTGAAGGGACCCAAAATTTAGTCAGCTTGTAAAAGCTGATTGTTCCATCAAACAGTAGAAACTCTTCAGTTTCTTTGCCTTTTGAATCTTCTATAGCTCACAGCAAGAAGAGATAGGGTATTTTTTTCTTACAAGAAATTCTTAATTCATGCAAGATTTTCTTTAAAATATTCAACATTGACCATAAATATGGTTGTCTAGATTCAGAAGCAAATTAAGGTTTTTTTGTCAGTTTAGCACTGGCTTTTTAAGGAACTGCCTCAAGATCCAGTATAGGAAGATGATGCCCATCTCCTTCTGGAGCAACAGATAACCATTCTTATCTCACCCATACTTAATAACTAACAAAAAGTAATGTTTCAACTATAACTTAAAAAGCTCTGTTTATGCAGTAGAAGCCCTATGAAAGGTCTTTCAAAAGTCATATTGTCTATTCTTGGTCTTTTTATGGTTTTAATCTTTCGTATTTCCTGTTTGTATTTATTTTGACCTTTGTCAAGTGGTTTCTCTATTACTGTTATTTTTGCAATTTTATGGTATTCTTGTAGCTTACTGTATTTTCTTTGATCTCCTCCCTTTTAGCTTTTTCTTGGATCTTTTTCATCTTTTAAAAGAAGTTTTCTCCTTTTTCTTTCTCTGTCTCCCAAGTGCAAGCCTTTATTTTGCACTAGCAGGTAAATGTTTGGAAGTCATAAAGAGTCACAAAGATTCTGGAATTCTGTACTGCTGAACAAAAAATATTTCAAATTCTTGCTTCAAAGTCTTTCAGGAACAAAGAAGCTTTTTTCAGACCACTAGCAAATGCACCAAGTTTAAATGAACTGTCTTTGCCAGCAGAGATGAACTAATAACAGAATAGCATAGTCTTGCAAGAGTAGCCAAATATGTTAGGGGAACAAACATATCCTTGACATCATAAGAAAAAAATCACAGTTTATCTCTTTAATAACCATCTTCAAGGGAAATTAATGCTACTTTGTCCTTTGTGCAGAACAGTAATTGGATTGTGTGTTTCAATTATATCTGGACAAAGGCCAGGATATTGAAATACTTCTAAATATTAGATTTTCTTGTCCAAAAATTAGATTTTATTGGCATTCTCTTTCCGAGATTTCTTCATTAAAGGCTTCATTAAGCATAAATCTTCTTTCCACACAGCAAAAAAGAAGAAATTATTTTAAAAGGGTCATTTAGAAAGGTTTGCTCTCCCTTCCTCCCACTGTTTATGCTGAGAGAAGAGTTACCTAACAAGGTTAGAAGCCAGCCTGCCTTACCTAGGATGGTTCTCAGCTAGTTGCTTGAACTCATTGTCCCAGTTTGGCCTTCCATAACAGGTTTTCTGTCTCAAACCAGTAATTACATCCATCTTGTCATCACAATGTAGGGCTATGTGAGTAGCCTAAAGGCAAATTTACAAGATTATAATTTTAGAGACAACAACATATACTCCAAGTGAGAGAAGAAAGCAATAATGCTGCTTTGCTGTGAAAGATGGAATGAGGGAAGGGAAGCTGTGTAATTATCAAATGGTAGGAGAGGAGAGGCGAGATGAGGTGAGGCGAGGCAAAGAGAAGCAAGGCAAGGAGAGGAAGGAGAAGGGGAGGAGTATTCAAGAGTTCTCAATATTACTGGAACTGTAAAAAGCCCTTTCAAAAGTACCAAGACCTCAAGAGGAGCTCAATTTCTTGATACGAAATATTTGAAATGAGTTGAGATTAAATATCTGTCTTTACTGACCTGGGCCTAGTGCCTCAATCACTTTTACAGGCAGGTCTTAGATTTCCAAACCTCTTCTCAGCCTTTGACTATCTCACCCTAGACTCCCTTCACTGCAGTTCCTGAAGTGACAGTAACCATTTTAAAGCCGAGTTGTAGTTTACAAAAGAGAGCAAAATTTACTGTAACAGAGTTTGACAATAAAAATTAGCAATTGCACACACCTTAAGTAAGTCCAGAGCATTCTGCTGCTGATGGAAAAGACAGTGGATATATCAGCTCAGAAGGGGGGAAAGCAGGGTCCAGTAGGGGGCCAAAAGATGATAAGGGGTCTGGAGCATCTCTCTTATGAGGAGAGACTGCAGGAGCTGGACCCATTTAGAGAAGAGAAGACTGAGAGGGGATCTCAGTAATGCAGATGAATATCTCAAAGGCAAGTGCCAATGGGATGGTGCCAGACTTTTCAGTCGTGTCCAGTGACAGGACGAGAAGCAATGGCTGTAAACTAAAACACAAGAAGTTCCACCTCATCATGAAGAAGAACTTCTTTATACTGAAGGTTGCAGAGCACTGGAACAGACTGCCCAGGGAGGTTGTAGAGTCTCCCTCCCTGGAGACATTCAAAACCCACCTGTATGCATTCTGGGTGTCACCTGCTCTAGGGGACCTCGCTTTGGCAAAGGGGTTGGAGTAGATGATCTCTAGAGTTCTGTCCCAGCCCTAAGGATTTTGTAATTCTGTGTAAAATGCTCAGTGTTTTGACTCTTCTCCTCAGGTGGAGGCATGTGCAGAAAGCAAATCAGCTCAGGTGAAGAACTGAATTAAGAGAGCTGCACAGCTCCCAGTGCCAACAAACAAAGTCCTCATTTTCATGGGCATTTACTGCCCTTCCTCCCCTAAACTACACCCATTGCCATGCTATCTGAGTACTATCCAGATGCATTTAAAAACAAAACCCGTCATCACTCCTAATTGTACTGCTATTGTGTAGGAGAAATATGCTTGTTTCCATTACAGACTATCATCATTGCTATCACTATCAAGAAATTACCAGAGGAAAGATAAGTTTAAAAACGGGCTTTGCATTTAGTCCAGGCCTTGGCATTATCATCTTTTGCAGAAGTGGTTGCTGAAATTTAGATACATTTCCTGGGAATAGTGTATATTTCTTCTGCTAATGAGCTTTCCATGTTCTTACCAAAACAATTATTCCTGTCAAGCACAGTTGTCACAAGAAGTCTTGTTTCTAAAAGGTTAGTTAGTTCTTGTTAGTTAGTTCTTGTTAGTCTGGGCCAATGCCTTGAGGGACTTGGAATAGTCTAAGAAGGAAAGTGTTTGGTGAGAGTGGGAGGTAGAAAACCACAGGATTTGTTAATTGTGTACAGCAAAATTGTGCCAGTGAACATATGAGCTATTTCTGTTCTCATTAAGTGGAACTTTCTCAGCATCTCTGGTGTTAGCCTTTGCTATCGCTCACAGCATTAAAATTGCCTAGGTATTTCAGGGACATTGCAAGGAGCAATAGGCTGAAACATGAGTCCTTGTCTAAGCAGAGGCAGACATATGTCATATCTACTTGACCATCTGTGGTATCTGCAAAGAGCTCAAAACATTGAACAAACATGTCTAAGGAGTAAACACCTGTCAATAATGGAGGGTGTACTAGGAGGTGTAAGTTGCTCATCCTTCTTGGGTTCAGCTTCACTTGACCACTGGTAATCTATACGGTGAGACAGGGAGAGAATGCAGAGAATGTTGTTTCTTTTTTGCTAAGGAAGAAGTAAAGTAAAGCATCATCCAAATATTACTGGTGCTGAGGCTCAAGTTTTAAGGAGTGATGAACAGGAATTTACTAAAAATAAGTAAGGTCCTGTAAGATAAGAAAGCTTTGTGGATGTCTGAAGAAAATGAGGCTGTTATGAGCACAGTAGGTTTTAGGTAATACCCTGTAATATTGCTAATGCAGAGTGGTGGTTTCTATAACTGCCATAACTACACAATGGGAGTAGATTTTTCTGAATACAGCTTTATCCACGTACCTCCTTACTTGACAGAAACTCTAAGGAAAGCAGAAAGAAACAATGGGGGTTTTATATCAGCAGAGGCAGAAAAGAAAAAGTTCTATGAAATTTGTATTTTTTTTTCATCTCTACTAGACAATCCTTCATTCAACAGAGACAGCAGGAAAGTAGAGCAAAGACTTTCCTGTGAGAGATTTTCTGGCAGGAGCCTAACTGATCACTGCATGGTCTGAGTGATCCATTAAAAAAAGGAAAAAAAAAAAAAAGATAGAAAATCAACACAGTTGGGTTTAGGTAAAGACTAAAGAATTTGAATAATATTAACCCAGTCAAAGGATTAAGTGCTTGAGGTGATATGATCCAATGAAATTATGACATGGCAAATTTAAAGTTAGAGAAAATGTCTTTTCAAACAACATGCATTAGACCACAGAGCTGTTTGCTAAAGTGTTCTAAGCACAGCAGGTTTAAAAAATGCTCTGGACATATATGTGAACTACAGAAGTTATAGTAAATAATAGGAGTAAGCAAAACTGGTATTTTTTTAAACAGTCCTCCATATTTCTGTACAAAAATGCCAGAATCTAATGTCAGACTGTTCCAAAGAAGTGGACAAAACATCCCTTCACAAGCTCCTGAAAGGCTCTATGCACTTTCCTGTGAGACACCTGGTAATCATCTTCATGCAAGACAAGAATCATTGGCTTGATTTCTCCATTCCTGTTTTCCTAAATGTGAAGTGCAAACAGACGGTTTAGTGTCTTCATATTTACAGTTCTTTGTCTCTCTGCTTCATCCATCATTTATTCAGCTGTTCCTGTTCCATATATTACCATACTGGAAAAGCAAGGTACATTAACTCAGACTCGTAACAGTTTCATTATTACCTGACTTTCATCCCAGCCAGTAAGAAATATATGATAACTTAGAAAATCATTTTTCCATTTTTCAGCCATTTTTGTTTCCAAATGGAACAGAAGATCAGCAAACCACTCAAATGCTGATGGGTCTCTACAAATCCAGTAAAAATAAACCTGTAAGATAAAATTAAAGAGATTTAACTAAAAGCAAACTTTCAATAAAACTTCCTAATGACTTACTCAACTCATTAACCATATAGTGTGTGACTCTACTGTAAATTTAGACATAATTACACATCATTTTGATGATGTAGTTTCTGTCTTTTAAAAATTTAATATTCCCCTTAAACAATGAATGAATATATTAATGTGCTAGTGAAGATGAACAAGTGCTAGGCACGGAACAGGTTTCCCCTGCCAGTGCATCTCAGCTTTGACTTATAATACCTAGCCCTTCATTTCTTACAAATAACTTGATAATTATTTCAAATTCTGTATTTATTTAATTTCAGTTTCATTCAGCACTGAAGAAAGGAATTCCTGTTCCTCAAGACCTTATGCCATAGGTTAACAGTTGATGTTCTGAAAAGACAATTTTGCTCTTTAAGTCAGATACCCTGTATAAAACAGGTGACAGAATGTCTGTACTTCTTTTTTTAGTGTATTTAATTAACTGGACCATATAGTTCCTAAAGAAACATGATACTATAATTTTAGTTTCCAAAGGTATACAACGAACCATTATCCTATGATCAGTTTTCTATTGGTTGAAAACTTCCTTCTACGAAAAATTGACAGGTTTTTGTTTTTTTTTTTTTGTCCAGATTTCTCTAGTTTCACTTTTCATCTTGTTTTGTTGTCTTTTGTGTTGGAGAGCCTTTTATTAAAGTTTTCTTCCCCATGTAGACATCAGAGGCTGGGATCAAGTCAGCCTATAATCCTCTCTATAGCAAAACAAACATTCCTGGGATCTATCACTGAGAGGAATCCTTTAATCTTATTTCTGTCTTTTCCTACTCTACAGCAGTCAATCACAAATATAGCAAAGAGATTGATTTTTTTTAAAAAAAAAAGAAACTATTTTATTAATATCTTGACATAAAGTAATGCTTGCATAGGGAATAAAATCTTTCAAAATGATAGTTAGTCACTCTCCATATGATGATAATTTCTATTTCAAGGGTTCTTCCTGTGGCATCTCAAGCTGGAATCACAGAATATGCTGAGTTGGACCCACAACAATCATTGAGTCCAACCCTTAGCCCTGTACAGGATCATTCCCAAGGAGTCACACTATGTGCCTGAGAATATCATCCAAAAGGTTTTTGAACTCTGTCAGACTTGGTGCTGTGACCACTTCCATGGGGAGCCTGTTTCAGTGCCCAGCCACCCCCTGGGGGAAGAACCTCTTTCTAATATCCAACCTAAACCTCCCCTGACACAGCCTCAGGCTGTTCCCTCAGGTCCTGTCACTGGTCACCACAGAGAAGAGATCAATGCCTGCCTCTCCTCTTCCCCTCACAAGGAAGTTGTAACTGCAATGAGGTCTCCCCTCAGTCTCCTCCAGGCTGAGCAGATCAAGTGACCTCAGCCATCCATACGTCTTCCCCTCAAGGCCCTTCACCAGTGAGACTCCACAAGAAACTTTTTCTGCTCAGTTTTTATAGCGAGCTGACACAGGGATCATTGTGACCGCTCCAGCATGTGCAAGATCTATTGTAACCTATTGACTTAACTGCATACAGAGCACCATCTAGCTAATTTGCTATGTGTAAAAAGCCGTCCTGTGTGACCACTTCTGCAGGAATGGTTTCTGATGACCATTTGCAATTGTGTTATATGTGCACAAGTTAATACATTTGCAGAGCCTCAGGACTGGTGAGATTCCCCCCACTGAGACTCAGGCCCTCCTAGACCCATCAGGAATTACCTCAGGGAGTCTTTAGTGCAGTCATAATTTCCCACTGGGAAATCTCCTCTAGCAGTACTGTTCTATGGAGAGGACTGGGACAGTCCATCCCCTGGTTTCAGCTCAGTCCCATGTCTTTAGCTAGTCCAGCAGTGGAGGTGACTTGACTGAGAGTTCCTGCACCACCCTGAGAATGAATGTCTGAAGTTCCAAGGTTTTCTGCCCTGTCACTACTCTGATGCCAGTCTGAACCATAATTACAAGACAAATCTGATTACAATTCTTATTACTCGAATTCTGTAGCTCTTGCTGCACACTCCACCATTACTTTTGACCAGAGGGTGCCAGACCTCAGATGGGCCTTTGTAGGCAATGTAATTTTGAGTGTAATTTTTTTTATAGTGTATCTACAGAAATAATTCACAAATGTGGAGGAAGTCTAAAATAAAACAATTTGAGATGAAAAAATGAACAGCATGAAGGACAATATATAAGCTTCTAAAAACTGGATGATTAAAACTTTTTTTATTGTGACTGATTTTTTTTTTGGTTGCAAAATCCCTTAGCTTCCTCCAGCCCATCTCTCTTTGTACTCATCAGCTCCTGTCTTTTATTGTACCACAATATCACAAGTGATCTGGAAGGTATGTCCCCATGGCAATCACTGTGGTGGCTCTGGTGCCTTGGAAATTGTAGGCCTTTTCCACAGGATCAACAAGATAAAAATGCATATTGGACTGTTCTAAAGTGGAAAACGAGAGAAAGAAACCAGAAAGCTATAAGCAGATTTCCCGAAGATTTAATATACTAGGTTGTCAGACTTCTGGTAAGGTGGTGTGAGAAAAATGTGGTAATACCATGCTTCAGTGGAGATTTGGTGAAAGAGACTGACAGTAATTTGAGATGTTTCCTATATCTGAGTGTACTGTAAGGGACCATCTGTGGTTTCTGTAAGAAATATAAATGATGTATGATTGCAGAAACAGAGATAAAGCATTCAGGGTTAAGTAGGGTATTTTTACAGCCCAGGAATAGGACTGTCTGCAGAACTTTAGTACCAACCATCTTGGCTGTTTGCTTTTTTCCCTTCTGTTTCAATATTTTGCCTTAAATATGACCTCTTTGCTTTATGGAGGAGGGGTTGCTGCTGATTTACACTGGCATAGATTATGAGGAAAAAGCAAGCTCACTGACTTTATAGCATTTCATTTTTTTTTGTGGCCAACAACAGCATTATTTTAAATTACCAAAACTAGGTAAGATTTATAGCTTTAACCTTTATGTAGCTTTTTGCATCTGAATTCTAAAGTCTCCACTTGCTCTACCTCCCCAGCCCCTTGAAAATCAGCCCACTGAGTGCTGTCAGTCTGAATCACACCACGGCTGTTGATTTGTAGTGAGAAATTTCTTCCCCCAGATTCTACTTGATCATCTTATTTCTCAAGTCTTTTCAGCAGTTCATTTTACGGAAATGTATATTTAGTACATGTGTGTGGAGAGGAGGCATGTATTTCTAAATAAATAAGGAATTTTGCATTGGGTAGCAACTGGGAGCATGTGGGCAGGACTGGGAGCCAAGCACTTTCAGGGAAGGAGGAAGAAAAGCTAGCCACTGAGTTGAGACAATATGGTCTTCAAAATGGGGAACTGGTTTCCAGCCTGTGGAGTTTGAAGGAGTGTTTCTAACTGGTTGCAGACCTAGCTGTCACAGTAACAACCAGTCCAACCAGATTAGGTCAAGCAGAAATTCCATAAGCTCACCCCTGGTACAGTTTTGCTGAAGCAGGACCCATTGTATTGCCTGATTTTCACGTTAGAGGTGGAGAGCATTTGGTAATGAAGAAGAAGTGTCATTATAAGGAGTATTTTTGGCTGTGATTATAATCTTAGGAAGAAAGGAGGTAGTGAAGAAGGATGGCCTGCGGGTAAAAGGAATTCATTTCCCTTAGATCAAAGAGGACTTCTAGTATAATATGTTAAAAGAAATGGTGTTTACAAAAAAGTCTTCCTTTCTTTACACTGACTGCCCGTAGCATAGCACAACATATTACATGTCTAATTAAAATACAATAAGTGCACAATAAAATTAATCCTTATTAAAACAGTAGAATAAAGTCAGCACCAGTGCATTTCTATAATTAAACAATTTTTCTGAATCCTGTTTTTTTCTTGTAAACCTTGTACTGTTAACTGACTGCAGTTATTTAGGACCCTTAAAAATATGATTTAGATTTATGTTTCATTAGTCTCCACCCACTCTACCCCCATCAACTGCATTCATCAGCTTGATGACTTGCACAAGTAAACTGTCTTAAATTTTCCAAGTGCTCTTTTTTCAAATTGAGTTAGAGGCAGTATTGCTATTAATCAGATCTGTAATGCAGGAGTTTGAGTAGTCACTTATTTCTGTAATGCTCTGCTCCCTTGCAATTCATGCATATTTATCCTTCAGTTTCCCATACCCTGAATTTTGTACAATACTTTGTAAATCAGCTGCTATCATGTGGAAAGTCATTAATAATTATCTATTGATGACCATCCATCTGTTTCTCCTGAAGGCAGAGTTGGAGCTGTGGCTGTGGGCAAAGCCAGCTTTTCACCAAAGGGGTGTAAAAGATGATAAAGCAGGGGATGCTCAGGGAGGCACCCTCACCCCTGACTCTTGCTGCTCCCTCTTAGGCATGACTTGTCCCTGCAAAACCTTCTTAACACCTACAGCTGGACATCTCCCAGCAAACATCCACTCATTCCTGCTCTGGAGTATACCACATTACCTGTGGGCTGTAGTATGCAAAAAAAAAAAAAAAAAAAAAAAGAGATCTTCCTCAGTGTAATTAATTGCTCCAGTGGGCCACTCCAAGTGAGGCACAACAGTGCCTGCAGCCTGGAGTACATGGGAGATGGGTGTTTGGCAGCCTGCATGAGGTACTGACTTAGAGCTGGGATGTGAGCAAGCAGCCTTTCATGTATATAAAAGCATGACAAGGTTCAAGAGCCTGGGTCTTTAGATCTTCAAGACAAGATTTTTGTGGAGAAGGCTGTAAGCTGGGGCAGAGTTTGAAGTAGAAGTTTACCTCAGGCAGGGCAGTTGGTCTCAGAGCAAATGGAAGAGGCTGATTTTGTTTCCTGCACAGTATGTAGCTGAATGTACTGACCACCGTGCTTTGGTTGTCTAAGATCTACATGGATTCAAAAAGCAATTAGAAAATGGAAGAAAAATCTATGTTTGGACATTAAACACAGAGGTACAGCTCTTGTGTCAAGGTGTTACTGAACTACAAGTCTCTCAAAAGTGAGAATGTGTCCCCTAAAAACTAATCAGAATATGAGTCCTCTGGTCTGTGTACTTTTCCCTAGGTGATCTTTAAGAGCCACTGCTGAAGACAGGGTACTGGGCTAGATGAATCTTTGGTGATACTGAGCAGGAACTTTCTTACCTCTTTTGTAGGGAAGAGAAAGTGGATGTTTGCTAATATTAGCATCTGATGGATCGGTACAATTTTATCAATTTCAGCAGCAATTGATCTGAAAAATGAGACTACTAATGTGAAAAAAAAAAAAAATATTATGCATAACTAAAGCCAGTAGAAACTTTCCAGCCATGACAAGTAGTACTGCTCTTTCTCATTGCAAAAAAATGATAGGGAAATCAGGGCTCTAAGGCTATTTAATTGTGAAGAATCAATTAGATAAATGTGTACTCCTTTTGATTTGCTGGGATTTTTAAATTATACAGCTGCAGACATTATAGAAGCTGTGAGTATTTCTATCTCCACCGTATGTGGGCAACACTAAGAAATATTAGTTCAATAAGCGTAATGATAGCTGTACTCAAATCAAAATGAAGTTGTGAAAAAAAAAAAAAAAGAAAAACCTCTTATTTATTTCCTTAATAGACATTTCTATGGTACTCATCATGGCAGAAAGAGAGTGCTGAATACTTTGAGGAAGATTAAATTATTTGTAATTATACCACAAGTGGAAGCTTTTAACCAATGGAAAAAAATGTGGAGCTACCCTGAGATTAATTGCTCTCACTAAGATGACTGCTGAATTTTTTTAAGTAATGATGTGAACTTCCCCAAGACCTTTCATCCACACTTTCAAAATATTTTGCAAGCACTGATGAAATTTAGCCTCGTAACACCTGTGAAAAATAAGCATCACTGCTCCCACTGCACCAATAAGGAAGCCAAGGTATAAAGAAAAGACATGTAGAAATCATGATAATTTTGTATTTCACGGGAATTCAGAAAAACTAAACTCTGTAGCAGAAAATCATGGCAGAATGCATCATGCATTTATCTTTGCAGGCACACTTACCCAAAATTCTCCCTAAGCTATGAATGAACACCCTCAGGTATCCTATCAATGCATAGTTAAATTCTGTTCCCTTCCCCTTAAGAGATCAACAGTAATGACAATAATAACACTTATACTTGTATATATGTGGAATTTACATAATGTAGGTATATAAAGTGTATATACATATACATTGCTCTCCTTCCATTGGAAAAGATTGTTCTGGTACAATTGTACTGTTTGCAAATACACTTCTTTTCACATATAGCACATATTCCCATTTTTATTTCCCTCCCTTCTCAATGCTTTTTCTGCCTCACAGATCCCCCCTGGCAATTTGAACCTCTCCTCAACTCCTCAGTTACTAAAATCCCAGATGCTTTTTCAGTGGCAGCTTGTCATTAAGATGCCAGTTTTAACACTCTTCCATTTAAAAAGATCAGCCCCTTGGTTCTGCAATCAGCTCCATATGTATTGACCCTCTCAGAGATCTGTCCACTCCAATGCAATTTCAACAATTGTCCTCAAATGTGAAATGTTGAATGGTTCCTGATTCAGCTTTTACACTGGAAAATGAGCTAAAAGATCCTGTAAGGTCCACAAGCTACCAGTTGCCATGAGGGATGAGGAAGAGAATATTTCATGCTGACTTTTTTTCTCTGTTACCTTCTTGTCCCTCCCCCTACTTCACCCATTATCTCTTCTTCACCTATCCTCCCCCAGAGCAGCTTTGCATATCATTAACAGAGGATGTATAACAGATCAGCAAATCAAGAGTATGTTAATTGGTGTCATCCATGTCTTATAGACCCAAATGTATTTTTTTAACAAAATAATTAAAGTGGTCTGAGGTGGAAAAGTGCATCTTGACATATGCATCTCATCCAGATCTTACATGCCTTTTTTATTCCTTCTATGCTGACTAATATCCTGACTTTGCAACATGAGAAAAGCAGCTCATGGCTGCTGAATATGGCATTCTGGACCAGGACACGCAGCTGAAGGACCCTCATGAAATTTTCAGCTGGACAATGAGCAAGTGTGGTCTTTCACTTCTGACTGAGATGACCTTACAGGATTTATTTTTGGTAAGAAAGACGCTAAATTTCTCTTCTAACTCTCTAACTATCTGTCTACCTGTGAAAGATATTCCACATTTTTCTCCAGTTTCTTTTGAAAATCTGATTCCTCAGCTTTATTAAAAACACTGCAGCTAGGGCTACCTTCTTTCTCAGGGAATGACAGTGAATTAGGAGACTATACCCCAGAACAGTTCCTGAGGCAGCTGGAAAGCGACTGCTTCTGAGTGAGTTAAAGCACTCAAGTGAGGCTCTAGCTCTGAATTTCCTCTCTGCTCTGGCTAAATAGGTGCACTTATGGAACTTTTTAATGAAGCAATAAACTTTCCCACCTACCTTCTGCAGTGCCAATACTGTGTTAGGGTTGCAGCATTTGTACCAAATGGATTTTAAAATAGAGGCAAATGGTGTGACTCCAATCCCTGCTGCAATGCACACACTAACTCGGTAGTGGAAGATGTCTGTGGTTGCAGTTCCATATGGTCCGTCCACAGCCAGTCTACAGCAATAAGACATTTAGTCAAGGGTCAACAACACATAAAATGGCAGAAAGGTTAACATTTATTGGCTACATATTTTCAAAACTGAATTTCTGTTACAATAAAAGAGAAAAGGCATGTGTAAGATGGCACATAAATTGCCTGTACAAATACACTTAATTTTCATTGGGTGCCATTTAATAGCAAAGCAACTGTCTTTTCTGAAATGAGAGAACAAGAGCACCCATGTGGATTTGGGGCTTGGCCATCTATTTAAGCATGCAATTGCAATTTTCTGGCTTTCTGGAATGTGATTAGTCATGTAATTGCATGTCCAAATTTAGCTGTGGAATTTGCATATTTAATTATGAATTACTGAAAAGCATCCTGTTTTAGAGCTTTATTTGCTATATTATATATATCAAAGTAAAGAGGAACAGATTATATTAATAATTTTGAAAAGTTCTGTATTTGAGTTAAAGTAATAACAGAGAAGGCAAGAAAGAGGTCATCACATGCAGGGAAACTACTATTTTCTCAGCTCTTTCTGAAAAAGCAGTATTTCAGGAATATATTTTTGGCAATAATACTGTACTTAGGATCTGATGTAAAGGCAAAATGTGTAAGGAGAAATGCTTGTTTATGTTACTACCTCCTATAATCAGTGTTGCTGATGCCAAGGAATTAATTTTGGTCAAAATTAGATGAAAAAGATTATTGAGTAATCAGATTCCTTCCTTTAGCAACATGGAATGTAGATACACATTGTACTTTGTAGTGCTCTTTCCAGACTGTTCTTGCACAAAACACATGCTCTGGAAGAGCATTCAGTCCTCTCCTCTCCTCTCCTCTCCTCTCCTCTCCTCTCCTCTCCTCTCCTCCCTTCCTTCCTTCCTTCCTTCTGATTTTTTCTTCTTTTGTGCTCTTTATTGCATTATTCATCCTTAAAATTAAGCTTATGTACTACAAATAAATATGCACACATAATTTAGTGTGTTTTTACAAGAAAAGAAAGGGGGACCACCAAGCAATGATACACACAAATGTAGGGACACAGCATATCTCAAACCCTATTGATGCTTTCTTAAAAGTCCTAGCAAACACATTCCCTTTCATTTGTACTTTTCCATTTTATTTCAATATTCCGAATGCCCTGCAAGTGTGGTAGCAAACAAAAAACAGCTCATCAGGCATAACTTTTGGAAATCCAGCCTCAGACATAAACAAATACTATTCTTTTTAATATGCATTGTTAATTAGATTATTGCCCAGCCTCTGTGCTTTTTGAGCACTCAAAACTTTCTGTAAAATATGGTTAATTTTGGTATATATGCAAAGTGCTTTAGAACAGCCTTCAGGTAAGCTTTCCATGTAGTTCAATGTGGGCTTGAGCACAATTCTCATTATTGTCAGTAGATCGAAAAAAAATTGATTTGGAAGGAATTTCAAGAGATTCTCTAGTCTGTCTCTGTTCTATAAGACAGGTTCAATTATTTCCAAATCATTCCTTAGAGAGATTTGCCTTGTCAGTCTGCTCCTGAATCCTCAGGTGACAGAGATCCCATAATTGGTTTGAACACCTTCCTTAGCCATAGCTAGAGAGCTTAGCCAAATGCAAAGCCTCAGAGAAGTAGGGAGGAGAAAGAGGAAAAGGAGAAACTGAGCTGTGCAACTCATTCATTTGACGTAGAGAGAGCACAGGAAGGTAGGAAGATCATAAACAAAATGTCAAAACAATTAAGTGAGCCAAAAACCTGAAAAGGCATAATATGGAACTTGATTATTCTCACAACTGTCTTTGGTACCTATATAAATGCATGTACATTTTAGTTTGATCTTCTTTTCTTATTCATAAGATGCATATTTTATTTTTAGAACCTTACCTTATCATTCAGTTGCTACATCTTCTGTCTTCTCAGTTTCTACTACATGTTATTTTTTAGTATAGTCACCAATTTGGTGTTTATCTTTAGATATTGAAACCTGTGAAGAAGATCTGGTTTTGCTTTATTGCTAGCTTAACTATTGAAATATTCTTTTTAGTGTACTACAAAAAAACAACAGAACTGTGTTGTTAGGCACCCTAACAAGATTAAAGAGTCTTTATATATGACAGTGCTGTTAATTTCAACCTTGCATTGTAGCAAGCAACATTTGATAAGATTTTTCTCTTTTCTCATTTTTTACACTTGCTGTCAATCACTTTGAACTATTTTTTGCTCCAGTTCTGCTGAAATGGCATACATCTTGCTCCAGTTGCCTTTAACAAAGGCACAGTTTTCATTTCTAATTCTTATTAACTGATATAATGCAAAAATTGGACCGAACTTTCTTCTCTACGCCCACTCTCTGGTATACCCCTGTAACTCAGTGCTGTCTGTAAGCTTTTCAGGGGGAAATAAGTCCCTCTGGTCCGAGGTCCTACACTCCATCAGAATTTAAATGATCCGGTGGTGGGCTCTTCTTTGCTTAAAATCTTGTCTATTCCTGCAAGTAGTGCAGGAGTAGAGCTACATGGTTTTAATCCATTACATATGGAGCCATATGCTTAACTGGTTAAGTTGGGTTAGCTCCATTAACTTTAGAGGATCACTGCTAACTTGCAACAACAAAGAATGAACCTCTGCTTTTATTAAGATGCCACAGATACAAACTTTGAAGACAGATAACCTTTATAAAGTGGAGAAGGATTTGAGAAATGGAGACAGGGGTGAGGGAGGCTATTGAAAAGAAGTAAGGTTCAGGCAGAAGTTTCAGGGACCAAAAAATATCTAAGTAACAGAAATGGAAAAAGTGGAATTTTGGATGGCAGGTGATGGATACCATCAGAGCATAAGCATACAGGCAAAAAACTAGCAGATAGCTTCCAGCATAATTTTAATTCACTCATTAAACACCCATCTGTCAAAATATGTATCTTTAGGTGTTGATATAGATATTAGAAGTCTAGATGGTAGCAATAGTGGTATGGATATTGACATGGACATTAAATCTTGGATTAGTCATCACATGTTGGTATTTGCTGGTTCCAGTTCATAGCTGTTTATTTGTGGTGTTTTTTTGGCTTAGTGTCTTATTTATGGACCCAGAAGTACAATCTAATACTGTATCATAAAGAACATGCTCAAAATTAATTAAAGTTAAAACATTAGCATTTATTTTAAAATGTAGAAATAACATTTTAAAACTTATTGCTTATTATTCAAACCTTGGTAACATCCACAATTCCTTGAAAGCTTTTTCCTCTGCTCCAAAGGCCTTGAAAAGGGCTGCAGTCCAATCCCCGACAAGGCGTATATGAACACTGAAGTAGTCGTCCTCAGGAGCTGAGGTGAGGGTGAAAGGATGCCACTCCAGCTGTGAGACAGATGGGCACTGTAAAAAGATATATTGACCAGGTTCCATTTTAAAGCCATGTTTCTTCATGTGAAGCTCAAGGACGCCGGAGGAATGCGTCACCACCTAAAAAATAATAAAAAGACCTTTCTTTCAGAAAAATAAATTTTCATTTTCCTTAGGTTACAGGTGATTTTGCAATTATGTTAATGCAAATTGGGATGCACAGTGATTTTTAACCTGCATGTTTCAGTGTTGTTGCTGCCCAATAGCTTGAGAGCCCGTACAGAATGTATTGTGGGGCAGCTTGCCTTCTGGTTGTGAGAGGCAGGGGAAAGGTTGTAACAACTCAACAGTTTGTCAACTTTCTTAGTATAACCCATGCAAAAGTATTTCTTAATTGATTAGAATAGTTTCCCAGTTTTACTCTCATGTCGCTCTGCTGACATTATGGGATTATGAAGAAAAAAGCATGGTGAGCTCAATTCTAATATGCTTTTATAAAGAGGTAATCTCAGTTAAGCAGCAGTTTTATATATCACACATAGTATACTGAGATTCTCAGATCACAGCCACTCTGTGAAATCAGCAGCAAGACTTATCTGACATGCTGTTCCACTCACACAAGATATGCCTATTTCTGATCCCCAGCTTGATAGGTGTGGACTCAGCTGCTTCAGTAGCAGCATTCTCCATCCATTCTATTGTGACTGAAATAGGCCCTTGGACCATAGAGATAGTTGCAGCTGGGAGAAATTGTTACAGTGGTATTGGTGAAGCTTTGACTATATATGCTAACTGATAATATAACCCTTCATCTTGGAAGGCTCAAGATTTTAAAGTAAAAACCATGTACTACTGAAATTGAGGTAATCTCTGACATTAAGTGCAGTGGAACATGGTTATAGTTAATTAAAAAGAGAGACCCTCTGCTCAGATGTTTGTGTTACGCTGGTGTAAAGTCTAGTACTTCATTAATCAAGGGTGGTCCCATATGGAATACTTTTATGGGCTTGCTATTGGAATAAATGCAAAACTTAAAATCAATACTTGGTAATGATGGAGAAGCTGCTCAAGTTAGGAGTCAAAAATTAGGTCCTAATATAGAGGAGTTACCTATAAATGATAAGGAAGTCACTGGCATAATGTTTGTGGCTTTTTATGCAGACATACAAGCTATGTTACATACCTTAGTAATGACCACCTGCTGTTGAAATCTCCAAAGCCTAACAATTCTTTCACAGATGTACAACACCATAGGACTTAAAACCCATTTCCAAGCCTGTAGAAAATTGCATATTAAAAACCCAACATTTATTTGAATGTCTACAAACATACTTTGTTTTTTCTGGTTTAAATCAGGAGGTAGTCTAAAATGAAATTATTTGATTTTATTCTGTGATTTTTAGTTCATCTTCTCAATAGAGTATTTTTATTGTTGCTGTAGCTGTTCTGGCTTTCTTGTGGAACGGACATATGGAACTCCCTCACAAATGCACTCCAAAAGTGGTGCTAATATCTATCTGTACTCTGGCCAAGAAGAGTCCTTTAAAATCTTTTCCTAGTAAAAGGCAAAAGAATTAATCTATTTGGGTGTTACATATAGGTGTCATTGGACTTGAAACCATATAGATGCATTCATTTATACAATATTCCCCATAGCCTTACTATTTTCTTTCTCTTCAAAGTATTTCATACAGGTCAGACAGGAGTAACTTATTTTCAGCTGTGAGTTTTCTGATGGTGCATGAGGAAATATTAAGCCTCAAATATTCGGTTAGAGGAAGGGATATGTTTCCATTTAATCCATTAGTCAACTCTGTATCAATAAGAGGTGTGGTTTGTTTTGTTTTGCTTTGTTTTTTTTTATCTAAGATACTAAGCTGGGCATACTTTAAGTATTGTAGATGATTGCTGGGCTTGTACTTGCTAATTTTATGTACTGGTCACTGTAACAATTGGAGATACTTGGTTATTCAAGTATACTAGATGATGATTTCACTGAGTTGCACCGATAGCTAAGATAATTGGATATAATTGAATCTTTATGATTTACAAAGAATCTTTTTTTTCTTTTTCCTGAGAAGAGAAATTGGTTTATATCCACTTTTGTTAATTACGCAGCCCATTCCAGCAAACTGAATACTCCACAATGTGGCTTTTAAAATCTCCAAAGAGTAACTTAACCTGCTGAAACATTGACTTTGCTCCACAAACTGGATAAGAGGGGTTATAAAGTATCTTTTATGAGAAGCAAGCCGTAAAATTGTGTGGCTTCCTTAGAAAGTGCTAAGACGATGGAGCAGCAATTTCCCAAGGTTAAGTCTTGAAAATTAAATTTAAAAAAAAAAAAAAACAAAAACCAAACCAACAAACAACAACAAAAGAAAAAAAAAAAAACAACAAAAAAACCCCTGCATGATTTAATAATGGGAAGAAACCAGCATAAACCAAAAGATCCTCAGTTAAAGCAGAAACTCAGCATATCCGTTGTCCCTAAATACTACAGGTGTCTCTGCACAGTGGGTAATCTTATGTCTTGAATATATTTGCATATATCAAGCAACAATAATGATGAGATCTGTTTTTCCTCCCTTCCATTTGTGCTACCTGTAAATAAAAGCATGTGACAGGAATTATAAGGTTGCAGGCTACCCTGTGCAAGAGCTCAGCTGAGATTTTAAATGTGCCATCACTCCAGTGCAATGGTGTATTCAGTCCAAGATATCTTTTGTCTGGGTTGGAACAACAGGGCTTCCACCAGAAGAGATGGGCTCCTAAGAAACACAGCTCCTGGCTGGCTAATCAGGGCATCAGTATTCTTGCCCAAGTAGTGTTTACTCCTGTAATGAGAATGAACTGAGGCGGGGCAGTGATGGCTCAGAAGAGGCTGTGAGGATAAAAGTCAGGTGCCCCAGGTGCAATAGAAGTGCTTCATCATCCTCAGCAGGAGTCAGATTGGGCTCCTTCCTATCTACTGATATATGGAGCAGTGGAGCAGATGTGGCATGACTGAGAGAGGGACTCCATCATAGTAGCCTCCCCCAGGAGCCGTGGCCAATGGGCGTGTACTCTGGTGTCACTTCACACAATCCCAGCTGTGCACAAGGCTGTCCCCTCACTCCTCAGTCCCACCCGCACTTGCCGCTGCCAGTGCTGTGCAAGCCTCGCCATGGCTTTTTAGCCTCTGAATGAATTTCTGCTATTTTTCTGTGGTGTCTAGCAGGTATCAAACCACAGCATATTACCCATCCAGCAAGGCACTGTTCGTATAGATGATCTATATGCCATATGGTATTATCACAATTCATTTAAAGTAATGTGACTTTGCAAGTATGGCTCCGGGTAGGCAGGAAAGTGTGACAAAATAGGTTTAACACAGAGAAGTGGAACTTCTTTCCAGCTAGTTTTATGATAATGAATGTCAAGACATGCAGTTGGAAGCAAGCTTGTGTCTGTATTCATGGTGCGTAGCCATGTATTGATTTTTATGGCAACATTGTAGCTGAAATTTTTAGAGAGGCATTCATTTTCTCATTAATATGCAGGTTGGATAGTGGCTAACAATAGTTTAGTTTAAGAAAAATCTATGTCAGCCATTAAAAGAGCTACCAGACACTGAATGCTAATTTTTCTCCTTTTCCTTAGGATTTCCTTTGGAATGTTTTCTCTTTTTGGAAGAAACAACAAAAACTTGCATATGAGCAAGCTAAGTCTTGAGCTGAAAATGTTAAATGATTTTGTTTGTATGCAAGACATCTGACACACTGTACAAGTCTGCTACCTAATTACCCCCTGTGGATTTGCAATCTTGTTCTAGCAAAACCACTCTTCCATGGGACATTTTTCCTGCCTTTTGCCTTTCCCTTTCATAATTCATTGTTTCAAATTCTCTCCTTTTTACCTAACTTAAGACATCAAGGCTGGACAATATGAAGTGTGTGCCCCAAAGCAAGGACATAATTTTCTCTCCAACTTATTCTCCCTTGGTATTTAAACTATCCACACTAAAGTACTATTAGTTAAAATAATAATATTGATTTGCATCCCTAGCATTACAGTCCCATTGTATTTTCTGTATTTTCACTTGGAGGCTATCTTTTGTGCAGTGAAACCACCAAGGATATTTATGTTACTGAATAATTCAAAATACGCAACAGACTTAAGTAGAGTACAATGTTGATATTCATACCCTTCAAAGAGAATATTCACTAGCTAGAGGATCTTCCAGAAATAAAAATTACTATTAATGACACCAAAACTGTATAAAACACTCTTCATCTGTACCTGTCCATACTTATTATAAAGGAGGTTGGGATCCCAATCTTAATGCAGAGGGAGAAGTCATGAAACAGGAATGTGGAACTACTCTCTAAATATGACACTAAGTGCCAGTCACTAGCATATGCTCCAGGCCTTTGCTCCCCAAGACATTTAGTCTCCCAATGAAGGACATTAAATTAAAAACAGAAGACAAACATCATTCTTACCATAGGTTTGTTGCCGGAAAACTGCGGCAAAGGGCACTGAGTGGCATTCTCCCATTCCCAGTAGTGATCTTTACAGTAAGTGACATTGTGAAGCAGTAGACTCTGAGGCGTCTGACCTCGGACAAGCTGACTTAGAACAAAAATGTTCATCAGTGATATGCTTCAATCCAAGGTTTCTGTGCATCTCTAGGTTTTGCACTAGTAGTCAAATGCCAATTCTGAGATAAATGGAAGTTCAAGAATCAGCCATTTCAACTGTGTTCTGCTCTCCTGTTCCTTTTGTTTTGCCATGACTTTGACCAAAGGCAAGAACTGTGTTTAAGTATTAGTATACATCAGTGCAGCTAAATTGCAGAGAATCCTTGCATGGAAAATGTACATTTTGCTGTATGTCGCAAAATTCAATTTCCAAGTTCTTTGGAGCAGGCTCTTTGACCTCTCTGTATTTGAGAGTCTGGTATTGTTTAGTAAAATGATAAAATTTAATAGTGATGAACTTCTCTTTCCTTTATTGTTCTATAAATGCATTTTTAAAACCTGCAAATAAAGTTGGAGGAGTTTAATTATAGGTATACTCTCAAAACATTTTAAATTCTAGCTCCTTTACTTCTGAGAACATTAATGGTGCGAATTTTTCCGAAGATATCAATCCTGACCATTCAGTTTAAATGGGTTTCAGCTGGTGTTGTTTATGGGTACAGAAGGAAGGTTGTGAGAGTTTTTTTATGGGAAAACCCTGTTTGTTTCATATTGTTTCTCTTAATTTTCACTTCCATACTTAGTTTGGCTCTGCCACTAAGTCAGGCAGAAAGACAGAGAAGAAGGTAGGCTTGAATGAGTTTTTTTCCATCACCTGGTAAGGAGATAGAAGTGGGAAATGGAAGAAACCTTGGGTTTCGACTCCTTGTCATAAAGGGGATAGTGCTAGGGATTTTCTGAGACCACATGAAGCTGCTCTGTTGCAGTGCACTCCTAGCCTGGGGCAAGCAGCTGGTTGGCTGGTATTGCCAGGGCTGTTAAACAAGTGTCCCCCTTACACAGAAGTCTCTTGCTGAGGAGTGTTGTTATCTAGCTAGGCAGAGGGAGCTTACAAAGCTGAAGGTTTTGAAGGGTTCATTATAGTTATTTGAAGTTAGATTCTGAAAGTTTTGCCATAGAGGGAGGGGAGCGGGACATTTTAATCAGGCCAGGACACAGTTTACAATGTTTGCTTGCAGCTCTGCCTCTGTAAATTGACTAATTAATTGAGCCAATTTCAGGAACACTCAGAGCCAAACTGTATGTGGCAATTTCCAAACCACAAGAAAAGAGGTGAGAAAAGTAACACACCACAAAACATTGCACTGGCCTTTTCCCTGCCTCATGATGGTGCCATCCATGTACCTCCAGAGAACAGGCACATGCACACACTGCTGTGGGTTAGAAAGTTCCTCTGTATCGAAGATTAATGGTCTGTATGTACTTCTGTGGTAGGCAATATCACCTAAATGTTTTGTGGAATAGACAAAAAAAGTGCATTATGGTAACAAGGACAGGCCGACACAGTTTTTAGCAACCTGGTCTAGTAGCAGGTGTCTCTTCCCATGGCGGAGGGCTTGGAACTACATGATCATTGAGGTCCCTTCCTACACAAACCATTCTGTGGTTCTGTGAACACCAAATGACTGCCCTCAGATCTGAAAAGCTGTACCACAGCTTGCAGCCGTGTGTACTCTAGCTAGTCAGCAGGGAAAGACCTATGGAGCAAAGCAGTCTTTGTTGAGGGCCTTCAGTGCACATGACTGAGGGCTACCTAGGGCTTAGGACTAGGACTGTCTTGGTCAAGTGAATGGATCACTTGTTAGTGCTTGGCACACAGCAATGTGTTCCTGACAGTGTATTTCCATCCCAAACACTGAGTTATGCAGCCCAGGGATTGCATCATGATAGGAGCCAAACCTAGTGAGTGAAAAGGACCATGAGATTTGCCTCAAAGCCACTCACTGTCTGAATTAAAATGTGAATGCAGATGCACTACTGTAGATTCACAAGACCACTATCACACAGAAATGAGAAAAGGAAATGCAGGATAGCACTCAAGAAGAAGATGTCGATGGAGCTGGAAACAGAAGATGGAAATGTTTTCAGCACTGAGCACCTTCCTACTCTCACACTGCATTGACAGGGGATTTATCAGTCCCAGATCTTCTCAGGGATGGTCCTATGCATCTGCTGTCCCTCAGTGTAAGAACTAGAGCCCTCTACCAAGAGGATGGACCTTCCTCTTGTGCTGGGGAACAGGGAGACAATCAGCACCAGGGCAGTCATCCCTGTCCATGTAAGCCCTCTGATTGGGCTAGTCATAAACCTGAGTTGTTTGTTACTGTAGTCATTTAAATCTAGTCTGTAATTTAGTACGTACTGCTACTACACAGAATATCTCTATGGTGAGGAAATTTGGGATTCTGTTCCTTGCAGAGAAAGTAGATCCAAAATCACTTTACATGTTTGAATGCAGAGGAGAATGGACACAGAGACATCTACCATAGGGTAGATGATATGCTGAAAGCGTGTCAAGCTTCTTCAAGATTTCTCTCAAAATGCCTTGCAAGGGCTATAAGAATATAAGGGGTTTGATTCCTTATGTGTAATGTCCCTAGTTCCCAAGCATGAAAGTTCATTCATTGATAAGGTGCAGGTTGTAAGATGGTAGAAGAGTGGCCAAAAGAGCTAGGTGGTACTTTTAGCCCTCAGAAAAGTGATGTGTTTTAGTTTCAAAATGTTTTCATTTTGCAATCTGTCTCCAAGCAAAGATCCCATCAGTTTGTTAACAGAAAAAAAAAGGTCAGGATTATAGATTTGGATTACATTTCATCTCAAACTGTGTACATATACCCTGTATAGTTTATGCAGACACCTACCCCATACCATGGATTATTAAACCAGTGAAGAAAACCACAAAGAGGTGATGGGTATACCAGAACACCTCATAGCATGACCTTCTGATGAGCTCAGTAGATGAAGTCATGATCAGAATTAAAGCCACAGTTATCACAACTCCAGTTATTCCAGCTATGGTGGTTAGTACTTCTCCTGTTGTGTTCTAGAATAAGAATACATTATTAATATTAGTACCAGTAGTTATAGTTGTTATAATTGTTATTTTTCTTACTGTTACTATTCTTACTGTTGCTTCTGTGACATGTGGAACCAAAAACTAAGGTATATTTTCAGCATAGGAACAAAATCAGAACAAGACATGGAGGCAAGACAAACCATTTTATCACAGAACAACATAGAAAAAACATCCCTTTGCTCCATTTCCACTCAGGCATATCCCAAACAGATACGTAAATGTTTCCTGCCACTTACTGGTTTCAGGAATTGAAAAGATTATTTTAGACAGTCTCACTAGTACTTTTATCAGTTTTGCTTATGTAAAAGGGTCTCAGAGAAAAAAGATTATTAATGACAAGATTAAACCTATAAATCTAATAAGCAAAACAGCACTAGAAACCAGCTTATTCACATGAGGGTGTTAAAGTGAGGTGCTAAGAGAGCTGCAATCACAAAGGTGGAGAACTCTTTTGTGCTTTACTTCAGAGTCTGGAGGGTTGCAGCAGCCTTGAAATGGTGCACAAAAATGGCATGGTCTCTTTTATTTAAACAACATCTCTTGTTTACTTGTTCCTTACATTTGCCTGGAGATACATTGCATAATACTCGGGTTTATTTGTTTAAAAGACATATTTATATTTACATTTCTATGCTTGTCAGTGGTGAAATGTTAACATGCTGGGCTAGAACACTTGCTCATGACTCACAGACATCAGCACAGGTCTGGTACATCTGTCTAACCCACCAAAATAACTGAAGTGAGAGTGAAGAGGTATTTTGAATGCAACAATCAGATGATGATTGCAGTTATAAAGTGCAAATTATGAAGAACAATAGTAAAAATTCTCACATGCAAGATAAGAATCAAGCTAAATATGCCAGCAGAGTGTAAGTGAAGTCCCCATTTGGCCTCGAAAGCATGTATATCTGTTTTCCTGGTGCTGATGGACATGAATGCAAGAGCTCAGCGTGTCTTCTGGATCCTGAGTTGGTTCTACAGCTTAATACAGTAGGACAAAAAACCCACCCTTTATTGTACTTGTAAAGTGCACTTATTTGATATGGAAATTGTAGAGGTGAGAAAATTCCACAATGCCATTTTTACAGTCACTTGTTACAGTAAAATCATTCTTTCAAATGTTCACACTTGACAGCACACAGTACATTTTCAAATTGGTACCTGTGAAGAGTGTGTTCAGATCCTATTACATATTAACAGGATTGATCTAGGTGATATTTTGAACATTTCCACTACAGTGGCTAGTTTGAATGTTGAGATGAAACAAGGAAAAATGTCAAAGACACTTAGTATATTACTTCTAGGGAGGTAGGATGAAACTGAAAAGGAAGCCTGAATTGTTGATCTCAGAATTTTCTTCTCTGAAGTTAGAAGCAGTCTTTTGTTTGCTTTCCTTCATAATTTATGAATTCTGAGTGTAGCTACTGAGACACAAGCGGGTGATAAAAGAAATATAAATATTAGAGGTCAGAGTAAAATCTAGGCTGTAAATTGGAAGGTAATTTTGTAGTATATTACTGTAAGATATCTGGGAAAGGATCTCAAAAATTTCTAGCCTTCCTCCTCAAGGGTATTTAGGATCTTAATGCTAATTAGAGGCCTACCTCTTGGTTATATCACCATGGGAATGCTTAGTGGAGAAAAAAATGCATGCTGAAAGACTCTAAGTTCCCATTTAGAGCTGTGAGCTTTGTTCTGCTCCTGAAGAACACCTCATGCACATGCAATGAAAGTGGTCACTGGCTGTACTGAAAGACTGTGTAGCTGAGCCCTTGGCTTGCTGTCCTGTTCTGATAAACCTGACTACATTGTTTATACTAACATGAAGACTTCCATTCATTCCACTGACTACATTAATTTGCTTGATTTTCTTCAAATTTGAGAGTTGTTTACTTGTTTGTTTTGAAAGATGCAAACCCCACACTATCTGAACTGGAGAGGAACTAATAAAAAGCAGGACAAGCCTTGCAACTGAAAATTACTATTGAATCCTATTGATGGTCGTCCAGCCATCATCTCAATTTGCTCCTTGGTTCAGAACCATTTATTTGCAGGGTGGAGGAGCCTGTAGTCCTGCTAAGCTCTGAAGAGCACACAGTGACACTAACTTCCCCCTGCACTGCTTCCCATATGCAGAAAGCCTTTGTGTGGTTTTGAAGGTGCTCTTCCCTGGGCAGCCACACTTGAGCAGAATCAGCCTCCAGACTGGGAAGATACTGCACAACCATGGGGAGAGACAAATAGCAAATGTGAAAGAAATACTGTGAAGGGGTATTGCTGTTTATTTCTTTCTTTCGGAAAAGAAGTTGTGTTTGTTCCATGTATTGAGAATTTAGGGTTTTTTTGTTTTGTTTTGTGTTTGTTTTTTTTTTAAAATTCTTTGCAGGTTCATTTAATTGCCTACTATTCACAACACACCTTATCCTCCCCCCACCAGCTGTCTCCTGACAAACTAATTAAAATACTGTAGACATTGCTTTGAGCTGAGTAACCTGAAAATTGCAGCTTTGAGTAAGTGTTTTCAGCTGAAATTGAGGTTAACCTTTGGCAGCACCTTCTCGCTCTGGTTAAAAGGCTTTGAAATACGGTTTTACTGACAATAGAATTCACAGATGAAAAGGTTTTAGATGAGGAAAACCAAAAAGTGACAGCTTACTGTTTCATAGGTCCTGATTGGGTTCAAGTAGCTTTCATTTGGGCTCTTGCCAAGACCAGAAAGTTTATTCCGTAATGCCCCAGCTTCTTTTGACTGGCTGGTATGATACCGCTCGATGTTGACCAAGTGGGCAACAATATGGATGGCTGCATGAGAGAAAGAGTAATGTGAAATTACAGACACACTTGTATGTGTCCACAGTGCCAGAAGAACCTCATTATGTATACTATGAACTATTTGAAAACCTTGGGCATAATTTGAGAGTTTTGTGTGGGCTAGGCTGACAATAAAAAGAGAATTTTACCAAATGCATGCCTAATATAAAGCAACTGCTTCCCTTTGGAGGGAAGACCAACAGCTCCAGGGTCACCTTCCATGTTTATAGTCAAGTGCCCTGCAGTCTTCAGTGTCACCAAAGAAGGACCTCTTGAGAGCTGATATAAAAGTGTTTGCCTCTGATTTTAAATTGTTCAAAATTAGGTAAACTGATTAAAATTCCTAATTTTTTATTAATATACTGCGATGTGCCGCAATTTACCCTTGCTACATGTAATGCTGAGTTGACTGTTTTAGGCATGGGCTAGTTTGCAACTTGCACTACTGATATTTAAGGGAGGGACTCAAAATCTGTTCCCTATAACAAATATCTGTAGCATTATTTTATGTAGATGCAGCCTGGGGAAGCTACAGGAACTATGACTTTAAGGGAGAAGTGCAAATCACAGTGTTAGATCTGATTTGTCCTGAGCAACATATACTGCCTCTACTTCTGGCCTGCTCTCAAAAGCATGAAATGGCTGGTTTAGAAAAATGCCTTAGATTGAAGTAAGAACTTCCCCGTATTCTACTGGCTGAAAAGGGGATAATTTCAGGAGTGGAAAAGGAAGGACTTTGTTTTATTATTGGCTAACAGATAAAGTCATAAACAAGCTAGGTGCAGAGTTTCATTTCCCAATATGAGAGAATCTCAAATCCATTACAGGAAAGTTGTAATTAATGCAAAATATTAAAAGCCAAAGGATGAGAAAATGACAATGAAAAATAATTATATGTTTACAGTAGCACTATTAGGATATGCTATTTCTAGTTTTTATAATTAGCTTCCTATTATCATCTCTCTTTCAGTGGTTATATGTTTCTGTCCCTGACCATTTAAAAAACCCAACTTTCTAAAAGGCAGTATTTGGAGTAAACCAAATATGATCTGCTTTTCTGAACAATATTGTTAAAAAAATTCAAATTTTTCTTTTTTTAATCTATTCTCCCCCCTTTTCTCTCTTCGGTCTTCTCTCTTCTTTCTTGTCTCCTTTTTTTCTCTTTGTGCTTTCTTTCTTCTTTCTTCCTTTGTCTTCTTTCCTCCTTCTCACTTTTTTCTCCCTTTTATTTTTTTAATTATAACTATGTGCATGAAGGTAATGTCTTACAGTGCTAGTCACTGTGTAATCATAGATGAAAACACAGGATTAAATGCATAAAGACTTTGGTGTTGCTAAGTCTTTTATGTGCCTATCCACTTAGTGAGCTCCCTCACTCTACATGCTGGAGTCCAGCTCCTCTGCAGCACCTGGGGAGAGCTGTGTGCATGGGAATATGAGTTAAAGTAGGATGCTGGCTATGGAAGTGTTTAAAGCAACCAGTGCAAACAGGTAGAACACTGCACTCTTCCCCCCAGCAGTAAGTTATGCAACATGTCCAGTCTAGACAGAGACTATTTTCACTCTATGCTTCTGAGGCAGTCCTAGAGCAGTAGATGTGCTGTGGTTGGTTGACTGTCAGGCTGCAATTCATTCAAAATGTAATGCTAGCTTAGGGACTCCCCCCTCTCCACTCCTTGACACCTGCTTCACCTCATTGCCACATGCTTAGATATTCACTGGGCGATAAAAGACCTATTTTAATATCCTTGTTACATTAAATTTAAAGTAAGGCTTTAAACCAAATCACATGTCCTACTCATTGGGCTGACTCTTTTGAGCTGTCTCCTGATGAAACCCTTAATAAAAATAATCAAATATTTATTGACACAGTGATCCCAAGTGAACATCCTGAGCACCCAAACTGCAAAATCAAGCTTCCATTTTTTCTGAATCTTTGGCCCAATGAATAATAAATTATTTATACAAGCTGCAATAGCTTCAGCAGAAGGGAGACTGAATCTAAACGGGTATGAACTGCAGAGAGATAAAATGAGCCTGAAAATGAGAAGACAGATTCAAGCCATCAAAGGAATGAGACTCTAAAATAACCTTTCAATAAACGGGATAATGGGATCAAGCAATCTAAGCAGCTTTCAGCTGAAGGTTGCTCATTTTATGAAATAGTGTATATGACGTGTCTGAGCATCAGAGAGTATTGGATTCAGCAATCGGGCATGTCCTGCATACGCTGTTATAGATTAGGGCCAGCATCAGGCAGGAGATGCTTCCCAAAGCCTGTGCATGAGGTTGCTCCCAGCACTTCGGCAGCTCTGGGACGCTGGAAGGAAGGTTGCACTAGACCACAAGCAGCGAGGAAGGTTGTGTGGATTCAGACTGTCAAAACCCAAAAGCCCAAGAAGCTCTGAGCTGCATGGTTTAGGAGGCAGCTGTGTGGGGGCTGTGGCAATCTGTTCCCCAGCATACAAGTGATGTATAAGCAATATATAAACACTGTTGAAGTATTTAAGTATAACAGCACTTTTAAGTGCTGAGTGGGAAGGGAAGAACTGTTCCTACAAGGGGCTCCTTTCAGAACAGATGTGTTGGCTTGGTAAGGATCAGATCCAGCTGGAAGGGAACCAAGTCATTGCTTGATGAGGACCTGATTTCTTTGACATCTAAAAGAGCTCATTTGCAGGACAGGAGTGTGGGCTAACAGACTGCTGTCTTTGACAAGTTATGGAGTTACATGCTACACATAGTCTGGTGCTGGACTAAGAGAAAGAGGAGAGAAAACTTTCAAAGGATGAAAAGCCCTGACAATGAATCTCTGAGGGGACTTCCACCAAGGATTTTTATTTTGGCATCCACTCGTGATTAATGTAACTTGGGCGTCTTACCCTCTATACCTGCAGGATGCTCTTTATAACTCTGATGTAATAGTCACCGTAGGTATGGAACCATGTGAGTTTCACACAGTTAGGATCCGTAGTGATGGTTTTCCAAGGGTTCCCTACAGACTCTCAGCTAGAGGTTTTGGACTATCCTTGCTCATTTAAAATAGCAACCTTGACTAGATGTGGAGGTTTGAATCTGTGTTCCTAGCAAAACACACTTTCTCCCTTTCACCTTCAAAAAAATAGATTTTTTTTTTTTTTTAAAGTGATGCTACAAACTGTGAAGTATTCCCATGAAATGATGACATTGTGGTTGTTTAAAAGGCTATAACATCTTGCACTTTCCTCAAAGTGTGGGTTTGTACATGATTTGCATGAATTCTAGTCATGTCAGCAGTGAAATCTAGTGCTGTTTGGTATATGCTGAGTGTTGAGAGTAAAATGAAGTGGTAGTTTCCTCCAGATAGGCAGAGGTCCACATTTCCTAAGAGAGTATTTCTAGTCTTGGACAGAAAAAAAATGGGTTGAATAGCTTCTCAAGGTGTCAAGCCTAAGGTTCAATGAAGAATTGTCATGTTGCAATTTTACCTGTAAGAAGAGATCCCCTTTCTGCAACCTAACCTAGTATTTTTCTGCAGGCTATTAAAGGATACTGAGTTTTCCATCTGCATCTTGTTCTGTTTCACTGTGTTTCTGTCAATGGAAATGTCATCATACCTTCTTTTTTGGGATTTACCACATCTTCTCTTCTAGATGACATTCTCTTCAGGTTTCATCTGACAGGTAGAGGATATTACAAGTGTAGAAGATTTCAAGAATGAACAGGAGAGTTGTTTTTTGGGGAGTTTTTTTTTTTTTTTTGCCTTTCTGTTTTTTTTTCTTTTTTTTGTAGTTGTTGTTGTTGATTATTTTTTTTTTTGCAAGCTATTCTTTGGTAGATATTAATGTACAGAGCATAATAATACATTGGAAAATATTAGCATTCAAACTAATGATGTACTGAATATGTTGGTTTACCTGAGTCTCCCACAGTCTTACATATTGCCTGGAGTGTTATTAGATTAATACTTCCAATGTTTAATGTGTGCTGCTAGCAAAAAGGATGCAATCTAAAAATTAATTACAGCTGGATGGTAAGAGTAATGCAAAGATCTAATTCCATTTTCACTGTGGTTCATTTAATGTCGAGTACTTGCAGTGACTAAAAAGTCTGGCACTGAACACATTGCCATTAACTAAAATATTTTACATCCCTAAAGTGCATTTTCTGAAGGTCTTTGCAGTGTACAGAATTTACTAAACAATTCCGAAATTAATGTGCAGATTTCTGAAATCTGAGCTTACAACCATTGTATTTTTTTCCCTGCACCACTTAGATAAGTTTAACCACGAGAGCAAAGTTTAAAGTACTATATCTCAGGGTTTTCTGTTCAATTTTTTTCTCATACTGCATTACCAAATAAAACGTATGGAATAAATCATCCAATCTTTTAAACAAAGTTCTTTTTTATAAGTGTTCATGAAGACTGAAGGATTTTGAATGTTGTTTTTAACAACATCTGCAACCTCTGAAACACTTAACATACATTAATTCGTGTTTGACCCTAAGTATTTCTATCTAGTCCACCTCTTAGATCAAATAAAAGATTTTATTGGAAGTAGAGAGGGAGGAATAGGGTTGCTATTAGAGCATGGTGTTTACTGTACATATTCTTAAATACAAAGAGATGTAATTAAATTATCTTGAAAGTCTGGTCAATTTAGCTACTCTTATTCAGCCAATTGTGCCTTCAGTGAAGCATGCACAACTCTCATTGAACTAAACAGAAATTGCATGTGTTTATCTGAGGAAAGAATATACTCTCTCTTTTTCTGCATGCCTGTACAGGATAATAATCAAATTGAAGCTTGCTGCTAGCAGTTAAATGTTTTTGTTAACCAGCCTATCATGATAAAGTCAAAGGGTCAAATCCTGGCCTTTCTGCCCACAGTGGAGAGAACAGCTTTGCAAGCAGATAACCCAGGCATGGTAAATTCTGTCCCCAACCAATCTTGGGTTCTTTCTGCCACCCACTGCCTTGTGCCATTTCTAGTTACACAAAACCCTTAATTCAACTTCGTGGTGTCTTTGTAGACTCAAAAAGCACAAGTTGTGTAAAAATTACAATAGTGACCACACACATACTTGCAGTGGATTTTTTTTTTCAAGAATGGTTATAAACATCAAAGAAGAACACGACTTGGACCATTTTTATCTTAGCTGGAAACTTATAATCTTTAATTTAATATAGTTTCCTGCCTAGTGCTTTCACTAAGTCTGGATTTAAACAATCTGACTGAAAAAAAAAGTTTAATGGAAGTTTGATTTTCTGTACTTCTAGAAGTATAACACTGAGATATCAGCTAAACCTCTTTTGAAGATAAGCATCTAGTTCCCTGAAAACTTAATTGCTTACATAAAAATATGACTCAGATCACCAAAGCCCTTCACATAGTGTACCAAAAAGTGGTTGAAAATAGAAAGGTTTTCTAGTCCTTTTAGCTATAGATTTTTCAGTGCTTGTCAGAAGCCAAACACATCTGGCATCACCATACTTCTCTCTACATTTTGCAAGTTTTTAAAGAATATCACACTTTGGCAATTTTTGAGGAGTTAGGACTACCATTTCAAACAGCCTCACTACAAAGAACCTTGCTGTTCTTACCCTATTTTCCTTAATTGCTTAAAATCTATTAATATTATAATTTGAAGATTGCTGGAGCAAAATATCTATATTACCTTTCTGCAAACATCAAAACAATGCAAGAATAAATTTTTTCTTTAAGACATGCACAACATAGCAAAGTAAAAAAAAAAAAGTCCCACTGCAACCCTTCCGCACTTCAGAAAATGTACGAATGCAATTTCTTAAGAGGGTAAAAACAGTAAGAGCCTCTCAACTGAAAAGTCTCTTTTGCATTAGAAAGCACAGAATTATTTGCACTGATCAAACTGAGAGTGCACGGAACTCTGATTTTATTCTAGCAAAGTTACGGGTCTATGAGGAAGATTTATTAGTGGCTGAATAACTCCCAGACAGCTCTTATCACAGACAGGCATGCAAAACGCAGGAAGCCAAACTAAGCAGAATTCCCTTTACTGAATTTTCAATGATGCACTTGATTATAGATAGCATTGTTTACTCTCTCTTTCCTCCAACTTCCCTCTTCCACTAGTCTCTAATTATATCCCTTTATGACCTGACCAATTAAAACCTTCTCTTGAATTTATATTAGAGCTGATGAAAAATTAAAGGTACAGATGTACTTTTCCCAAGGCCACGCACACCTCAGCTGAGCTGGCTGCCTGTTAGAAGTCAGACAATACTAATGCTGCACTGACTATTTTTAGCATGCTATTAAATAAATATGCTGGAATAACACCACCTGGAAAACCGAGAATACATGTTACTTTAATAATAAAGTGGTCTACAATTTTATATTGGGAGGCTAAGCTTACTGATCTGATCTGATCTTCAGATTGGTTTAACTTCTTGCTGCCACATTTAGGCTATTGATCATACTGGGGACAACATTCATTTGACTAAGAAATGCTAAATTGCAATAGACTAATAGGAGCTGACTATGGTTTTTGTGTAACAAAAGGCAATATAGGTAGTACTTGGATAAATAATGTGTCAGTTGAAAGGAAAATGGCATCTATTTACACATCATTTTAACATTGTTAGATTTTATTATAAGGGATTCAGTTTACTTGTGGGTACCTCTTTACTCTGAAGCATTGCTTTTCTGTCACAATGCATGCTGTAGATTTTATTTTTTTATACATTTGAAATTTAATTTCAGACAATTGAGTTTGTGGATATTCTTTACCCAAGTCTGACTATTATAGTGGTGTAATGTTTCCCCAAATATGAGTTGTTTCTCACTTGCCTGTTAGGGAAGCATGAATTCATAAGTTGTCATGCTTTGTTCATTAGATTTCCCTGTACTGGGTTTTCTTCCTCAAATATCTCACCAACTATTTGTCTATTTGATATTTTAGAAAAAAAACAAAAACAAAAACAAACAAAAAACAAACAAAAAAAAAAAAAAAAAAAAAAAACAAAAACCCAAAACCAACAACCCAGATAACAACAATGAACACTCACTTTCTCTCTAGAGAGTGAGAGAATTAAATGAGAATTATTTCTGTCGTTTCACATCAGGTCCCGTGTCTTTTTCCTTGGAATTACTGAAGCCATAAAGTAATCACTTTTCTGATAGAGTTGCACTTCCCAGACTGTCCACTTTAATGCATTAGCAAACATTTTAGTATGAATGTAGAAACCAAAAACATTAAAGGTTTGACTGTGCAGTTTTGCTTTCCTTTTGGAGCCTGACCTATTATACACCAAGTAGAAGTTGGTTAATTTACATTTCAGGGTTGGTTTATTACTTAAAGAAGCAATGTTGCATTCTGTAGGAATCTGTTTTATGCTGAAACTGAGCTCTAATAAATGAATGGCCAGGACAGATAAGTAAATCATCCTAATACACTATAACATGAATGTTTGTGTCCCCTAGCCCTCCCATCTGAATTCTTTAGCACAACATGCAAAAGACAAGCTATTGATTCCTATTGGCAAATGTGACTTTATATTCTTGTCTCACTGCATGAGGACATTAACAAGCCTATACACTCAACAGCAGCTCCCTTGTTCAGGCTGAAAAAACATATTGGGACCAAGATCCACCCTGACAGCCTGGGGGTAGAACTGTAACCCCGCATTGTCTTATGCTTGCAAATAGCCCTGATTAATTCCTCTGTCTCCTTCACTTTTTCTAAGAGAACTATCTGCCTCAGATACCTCTCCATTTCTATGTGCTCATGTTCTTCTTTTTATTGGCTTTTGTACATTCTTCTCTGTACATCCCTCTTCCTCATCGTGTCTCCTGTTCCCCTCATGTCTTCTGAATTCCTACAAGCTTCAGTTTTCTCCAGGTCTTTTAACTACCTAGGGAACAGGAAGATGCTATTGTTCTTCCCAGCCAGGTGAGCAAACACCTATAGTTCAGTAAGTCACTAGGACCAGCAAAACAGATATGTTTTGATCTCAAAAATGCTGGTTTTCCCTCAAGGGATCTATTAGTTCCCTGTACCCATCACTCAAAATAAATATTTAGGAATTAAATGCTTTTTGAGACTGCTACCTCTTCCAAATTCTGAGTAAATTTATTACCTAGTTGAAAAGTTATTGAAGATGTATTGGTGAACAGATGTGGGATGGGACTTGTAAGCACCATTTCCTTAGAAAATCAGACAATAATGCTATGTCATCTCCCCAAGCACCTACCCTCAGGGATTTATGCAGAGTTATTTATACTTAATGTTAAGAGCACACAAGTTGGTCAGATTAATTAAGTGGCAACTGTTAGTTACTATCCAGGTTGAAGGCTTATTGCCTTAACAGTCAAACTTTTTTCAAGCAAAAAAGGTTACAAATGGTTAATCAGATGGGACTCCTACACATATTTAAAGCTGCAAGTCAACAAATGATTGCACTAAAATAGCATGTCTCAGAGCTGATGGGGATTACAGCATTAGGCAGAATCACTGTGAAATTCAAAACAGTTCAAAGGCAAGGAGGGAAAAAAATAAAACCAAAAAAAGCTTACTTGCATTTACAGCTATTCCATAGGCAACCATCTTGTGAAATGTGATGTTTTTGTCAAGCTGTCTCCTCAGTGCTCCTCCACAGAACTTGGTGAAAAAGCAGAACTTGTTTTATATAATTCTTTTAGTGTTTAGAACTCACATTTTGGAGAGTGAAAAAGAAGAGTTCAGTACATTTAAAAATGGAATATTGAAGGAATTCAGTGAAAGTTTTGGACTAGTTTTTGGTCTCAGGTAACTTTTTCCAGCTTAGTGACACTCCAGGGTTTCTGAAGATATTCACCCTATGTAGGCAGCTCAAAAGAGGGTGTGATTAAACTCTGCTGCATTAGCTGTGATTTGTGAGTGTTTTATCTGGGATGGCAATTAATTCATTTGCTGTAAAAGAACACCAGACTGAGCCACCACTGCTTTGCAAGCTCAGGTTTAGCTGCATGAGCACAGCTGAACTGCTGGCAAAGCCAGCTTGCAATGAAAACATTTTCTCTGCTTCCATGAAATGCACACCCCTGGAGGGTGAGGCTGTCTAGACCTCAGGTGGCTGCATGGTGATGTGTTACTGAGCTGTCTTCCATTACTGGTGTGCTCATGGCCAGCTGGATGCCTCTGCAGAGCCAGCCTGGGGCCGGGCGTGGGCTTCAGCGGCCAAAACTAACATGCTCTGCTGGAACCTGCACAGCCCTCATGGACAGAATTCAGTCCCTGAATGGTGGTGTAGGTGTCTGGATTGCTCACATGTCCTGGCATGGTGCCATGCCAAAGATCCTGGCATTTATCCACGTTGCTTCTGAGCTAATAAGTTCCAAAAATCTGGAGCACTGCAGGGTGCAATGTCAATACAGAGCACCAGACTGGAGAGTCACTGGATCCAGCCTGGTGCTGACCATGTCCGTCAAGTTGCTCTGTATCATGCTCCAGAAGAGCAGAATATTGTCCAGAGGGGCAAAATATTATCTGTAAGAAGAGTTCCAGTTCTCTGAGTTCTTACTCAGCATGTAAGCAGGCATGCATATATTTTATGTTAATTCTCAAACTGATTCAGAAGGCCAAGACAACTGTTTTTTTTGTGAAATGCTCAGCTCCTGGACTCAATTATATAACAGTGTTGATTCCCAGACTGCTTGACAGCTAAGTCTAACAATCAAGGAAAAAAAGAGGCAGAACTGAAATAAGAACCAGCTTACAATAAAATAACTGAATGTTACTGTTTCTAAATTCCTGTTGTTCTTGGAGTCATGAAGTGATCAGTGATTTTTTTTATCCAAACATGTGGCATTGGAATTGCACTGACTATAATAATTCAATACAAGTTGAAGCTATAGTTAGTAGAAGTAAAGCCTTAAGTATTTCATATGAGTGATTTCAAGGTTAATATAAGTGCCTCTGAGCAGATGACCACTCTGTTACAAAAACAGGTTTACCACAAATGAACACCTGACTGTTAGCTACTCAGACAAAAGATTTTAAACATATGCCTTATTATCCTTAGAGGATTTTTATCTATCCGTACATTTTGTTTCTCCAGTTTTCACTTTGCAGCTATAGAGAATACACATGATGGATATATTTTCTCTATTTGGCCAAGTTGCATTATGATGTTCCTTTTTTGTAGCTTCTCACTTTTCTCTTCATGACACCATGCTATGCAGCAGCTGCCAAAATCAATGTTGCATTTAGAGCACTGTGTTAAACAAGCCATTTGTTTCTTTTCAGTCATGAATACTGACAATTTAAATGGTAATAACTAGGCAATAGTGTACAGACTTCTCTATCAAAAATTAAAATTCCTTGGAAAATGTTTGATATGGGTAATACTGCTGAACTACAGAAATAAAAAAGAGGATAATATGGCTATTTGAGAAATTGTACTTACGATGCTTGCTCCTCTTAAGAATGAAATAAGGTTTCTACAGACTGGTAACAGGATTAACATGCAGTTAAAATTAAGGCACGTTGCAGAAGCTCTTGCCCAAGCCAGGGTTGACTGTACATATAACAGTATAAAGAAATTAAATTACAAGCTTGGTATAGGAAGTGCAAAAGAAAAAAATATTAATATAATACTATTACATGGGAAAAGTACTATTGAAGCATCAAAAGTTTTATGAAGGATGCAAGTAAAATCAGACTATGAATATATTCTTCGTGTGAAACCCTTTAACAATCAAACCCAAACTTACTCCCAGCATAATCCGTGTATAAATGAAAGCATTGTCATCTTCATACCGATGGAAGGTATCAATAAATAAATAGAAATTCAGTCCCAGCCACACCAGCTACAAAGCAGAGAGGCTACAGATTAGTGTCACTTACAGTATTTTTTAATGCATATAAAACTGATTGTCATTATAGTTTTAAAAGTATCTGAGAGATGTTTCAATATCAGTGTGCAATGCAGTTCTTGATCACAGATGATAGAAAGCACAAATGCCTACTGGAATGAAGCTATCTTTTAGCAAATGCAGGATTACAGTCCTGTCCCCACATCCCCAGTAGAGGATATAAATGATGTTTACTCTGTCATGGTAAACTTGGTCTTAAACACAGGACTTAACCTGGTCTCTAAAAGGCAATGAAAACTAAAATTAAAAAATTACACAAACAGAGGGAGTTAGGTGCTGAGGAAATTCCTTTCTGCTCTCCACACTCAATTCATCAAAGCTTCTGAAAATATTTCAGAGTATAATTCCAATTAAATTGCAAACCTCTGCTCCCTTTATCTGAGGACTAAAGTACAGGGACTTAAAAATAATTAAAAATAAAACAGTAAGAGTTCAAATTGTTTTTAAGACTAGTTATAAAAAGGCTGCTGAATATTTTATAGCAAGTTTTACATTAAGCTTGGGAGTATTACTGTAAGCAAACCATAAAATGTCTTTTAAACAGGCTTAAAATATTTATATATATCCAATTAGATTTTTAATGCTAAAAATACTCACTAATAACAGCACTGAAAGTTTTTCATTCAAGATCCAGCATCCCATCCTGAGTGCCTCTCCCTATTCTAGCAGCAGCTGACTCTTGCCTTCCAATGTAACCTGAGTTCTCCATCCATTCCTTAGGCTTTTCTACTAATTCCTTTTGTCTTTAGTTTTTAATAAGCACCTAGTGGGAGCAGGAGCTCTCTCTAGGAATTTTCTAATTAAAGACTGCCTGACAAGAAAAGTTCACCCAAGTGACATGTCTCATGACCTCTCTAAATAAAATGCTGGTCATTGTCCTGTTCATTTTCTCTCCAGTTATTTCTCAGCAAATGAGAGATGCTGTCATTAAATTGTCGTCTTGTACTAACATGTATTTGAGTGGGGGTTTTTTAACTTTATTTTCATTGTTTGAGCAGAGTGCAGCATTTCTTCATGATTTGTCTTTTAATTCAGTAGCAAATGGCAGCATCCCTCTGTACGTATAAATGGAACTGTGTCCTGGTGAGGGCACTGCATTTACCCTTGTGTCCCCTTGCCAGAAGCACTGCAAATTCTGCCTGTAGTAATCTCATTCTTTCTCTAGTAAAATCTTTTCCTGAGGGCTTTCCTGACTTGCCTGTGAAGGAGACCTTTCTGTGACAAAATAACTTAAAATTTCTTACAGTTGAAATGCTATCAAGCTCAGCTACTTTTTAAACCAGTGCTAATGACCGTTAATATGAGTTAGCAGAACCATGAGAATGTGGTTATGAATGCTCTGAATACAAGCATTTACAAGGGATTTACTTTGAGCTTTATTTTTCTTGGATGGTAAAATTAAATATCATTTATTAACAAACTTTATGACAAGCCATGTGGAGTAATGGGTCACTGTCCATCATGTAACTTGATATAGGCTGTCCCCACAACCACCCTCTTTATAGTAGCTTTGGTAATGCTGGAGCTAACAAGACAGTGAATCTTGCTGTATTTTTCAGAAGTCAAAAGATGAGGAAATAAGGGAGAAGGGAAGAAGAATGTGCAGATGGTGAAGAGAAATACTAGTAAGGTCAGATGCCAATTTTAACTACTTAGGGGAAAAAAAAAAAAAGAGGGAGAGAAAACTCACTATCTGGATTAGCTGCACTTCAAAGGGAAATGCTGCACCACAATGTTCTGCTTTGAAGTTCAGCCGATCCAGACAGCAATTTTCTAAACTGAGTTAAAACTGGCATCTGAAATAGATTTTTTTTTTTCAGAGTACAGCAGATTCATATGCTGGTTTAGGCTCCAAAATTTGTCTGGATCAGCAGCTGTACTTCAAAGCAGCACATCTCGGTACAGCATTTGACTTTGAAGTGCATGTGATCCAGATGCCAGTCCTCTTAAAGGAGCCAATGAATCAACTGCACTTTAATTTTTGTCTGTTGAAACAGCTATGTTTTTTCTAATATATAACAGTAATGTGTGTGGTCTCAGTATGGTATCTATCAATAAAAACATAAAGCTAACAGAAAAGCTCTTTACTGCTTTATTTTGTACAAAGGAACTGGTCATCATAATTTTATTAAACTGATTTGCCGTGATCTCAGCCAATTTCTAGCACAAACTATTCAGAGAAGACTCAGAAAAAAACATTTTATTGATTTAAGTTGTAATGGTATTCCATTTTGTTATTGTTTTATAGTAAGCTGCAACTATCCTAAAAAGGATATAGAATAAGGACAAAAAGGGATTCATTCTGGCAGTTGGGTAAAAAGCAGTTCTGGGCATACTGAGTTCCCATGCAAGAGACAGACAACTCTGTCATTAGCTTAAAAGGTCAGTTTTTGCATGGAAAGAGGTTTATGAGGTGCTGAATTCTTCTGCGTAAGTATCTCAGCATTAATGTCAATGTTTGTATCAATTACTGCTACAGACCTCAATCACAGTTAGTTCTATTCTATTTGACAGCAACCTCTATCTGAGATTGTTAGTAATTTTTTCAGACTACTTTCACCAGTGCTTACCCTTTACAAGACAAATTAATTATTAGCATGAGACTGCATACATATACCTATATATATTTCATTTTGCTAGGCTATCCTAATTTTACTATTAGATATTCATGCCTTGTTTCTCAAAGGCAAAATCATTTCAGTTGACTCTGAACTCTGCCCTAGCCCTTTCATGGTTTTCTTGTGTGCTTGACTTTATGTCTGTTAGTAACCTGGATGAACTTAATAAGCTTCACTATGATACTTACAGAGATGGATAGAGGTAAGCAAGTGATCCAGAGGATTAGACTGCTTTAATTTTGCAAACCAACTGAAGCCATTTAATCGCTGACTATATCAGAGGGTATGCTTTGTGTTAGACTGCGCAAAATGGTGGTGCTGCTGTGTTTTCTAACTTTTACACTATTTGCACATAAAGTTCCCCAAAAATGTTTAAGAAGTGGGAGGCAGATTTGTCTCTGTTGGATTAACTATGTAATATATTGGATAAACCATTCAACTTTTGTAGAGAGAGAAACTGCTGAAGTTGATCTGTTGTTGATTTTGGGTTTGGTTTTTTTTTTTTTTTTTTTTGTTGCCTTTTTTTTGTCTGGCTTTTTGGTTTGGTCGTGGGTTTTGTGCATGTTTGTGGGGTTTGGTTTGTGTGTGTGTGTGTGTGTGGTTTTTAGTTTTGGTTTGGGTTGGTTTTTTTTTTTTTTTTGTTTATTTCTGTTCGGTTTGGTTTTTCCCTCCAAAGACAGCTATGAAGGAACAGAGGTCAAGGTTCAGCTTTGGTTGTTCTTCTGTGCTCTGATTCTAGCTTTGCAAAGGAACATTGAGTTTCTGTAAACAGTGGCTGAGTGACTAGTAGCAGCAAAACAGCTATATAATTTTTAGAGATTTTCTTATAGTGGGTTTTATTTTTTTATATTTAACTACCTCATTAATGTTAATGGATTTTTTTTTTCTTTTATGAACTGTACTCACATTATGGATGGGGGAACTGTTTTGCAGTTTGAGAACATTCATAAAATCCCTAAAGCTCTAAAAGACTAATGTAATATCAGTCTTGTCAGTGCCAGAGATTCAAAAATCATGAGATTATTCTAAAATTCATGAAAGTAAAAAATAGAGAGTGTGCAGTCTGGGGGAGAGTACCGAGTATTGAGACTTGAAAGGGCATCTGGCTTCCCATTTACAGCTTTTTTCAGTAAGTGTGTTTTTTTTTTCATAAAATATTAAAAATCTTGTCCCTAGAAGTGGGCTTGAACAACAACAAAAAATGCAGTTATCAAAACACTTGTGATGCAGCTGGCAGAACTAAGGGGTATAGCAAGTATTGACTACATCCACAAACCCAGTCATTGGTCACGAGGCACAAAATTGAGAGAAAACTTCTGTCTCTATTAAGAAAAGCAAAATAAAATTTCAGAACCCCTTTAAAAGAAAATACTTGGTTATAGATCTAGCTTCTCTTGAACTCCGTAAGCCAGGGCAATAGAAAGATACAGTGCAATTTCCCGCTCTTAGCTGGATGCTGCAGCTGATGGGCAGTGCCAGGATCTGGAATTGCAGTGATGACTGCAGGAGTTAAGAGCAGGAGTCAACAGAATGGTAAAATGCAAAGGGTCTGGGATCAAAATCAAAATCATAAGCATGTTGGAGGCTGAAAGGGAATTTACCACTGACCCGTGTGGGAGCAACTGTTGTTTCTTCCTGAAACAAAGCTCAGCACCCTGTTTGCAGAGAGCAACCCCAACGCTGACTCTTTCCTCAAGCTAGCAGAGAGGTTTACCAACGAGAAACCTAACAGCTCTGGCTTGAGAAATAATCAGTTCCCAGCCAAGTATTAATATTTGAATCCAAATCTTTTCTCTCTCAAGGGACTCTTTTATTGCCATGTTCATATTGTAATCAAAATATATTCAAGAGCAATTTCAGATGTTCAAAAACTATTTGCTTCACTAAGTGCCAAAACCTCCCAGCTCTTGACTGTGCATATCCAGAAATAGAGTATCATACCTTCCTAATTATATCTGCAAAATGCTGGTTTTCCCACAAGAGCTGTTTTCCAGCTTAATAAAATGGAACAACCCTTCAAGGTAGCTGAATCTTGTACAAATAGAAGTGTCCACAGGTTACCCAGAAGAATTTTCCTTTTAGCTATTTTGCAGGTAGCAAGCTCTGGAAAACGGTTTAAACATGAGTTGAGAAAAGGGAAGAACAAGGAGCAGGAGGAAAAAGGGATCACTAACATCCATGATTCACCTCCCCCAGAGCCAAGGCATCACCAACACAATAGAGAAAGTATTGAGAGAGACTCCATATGTGTATAAAATGGTTGTTCAGGTTCCACACCAGCACACAAACAATTCCTCTATACTACTGCACATAATCCTCTTTATGCTCTCCAGGGCTGGCCAGATCAGGGATGAGAACTGTGACAAAGGACGTGGAAAAGCTGAGGTACTCAATCCCTTTTTCACCTCAGTATTTACTGGTAAGACTGACTTTCAGTTATTCCAGGCCACTGAGGCAAGCGGGAAAGTCTGGAGAATGGGCAATGTACTTACTTTTGGTAGCAGAGGATCAGATTAGGGAATATTTAAACCAACAGGCATACACAAGTCTGTGGAACCTGATGGGGAACACTCAAGGGTGCTGACCTGGCTGGTGTCACCTTGGAAACTCTCTCAATCCTCTTTGAAAGGTCATGGCCATTGAGGGAGCCTCCTGAGGGCTGGAAGAGTGCAAGTGTCACTCCTATCTTAAAAAAGTGCAAGAAGGAAGATCTGGGGAACGTGAAGAGGTCAGCCTCAGCTCAGTCCCGAGGACCAAAACTATCTGGAAACCATTTTCAGACACCTGAAGGACAAGGTGACTGGGAGAAGTCAGCATGACTTTGCAATGGGCTGGGCTACTCAGTACATGAAAGATGTGTACCTGCTGGAATTAGTCCTGTCAGGGCCACAAAGATGATTAAGGACTGAAGCATCTTTCATGAGGGGACAAGCTGAACGACTGTTCAGTCTGGAGAAGAGCAGACTCAGGGGGATCATGTTAACATGTATAAATGCTGGATGGGAGAGTCTAAAGAAGATGGAGACAGACTCAGTGGTGCCCGGTTACAGGATCAGAGACAATGGGTACGAACTGAAACACAGAGAAGGGAGGTTGGACAGGGAGATTTCCAGTGGTCCTTTCCAAGGTCAAGCATTTTGGATGTCTGCAATTTCCTTTTAGTTTACCAGGACAAATTGAATGGAGCATTCTGAAGATTTTTACCCTAGACTATCAGCATAGTTAATTTAACTAAATTACTTTGTCTTTTGTTAAAAATTTCATGAAGAAGTTATTAGATTAGTCTGATTTTATTTCTGCTCTAATTCAGAACTTTGTGATCCCATTAGCAGTCCATTTTTATGAGGGTGATATGTTTTGCAGTGCTAGATTGAATATTTTCAGTGGAATACTTTATGGCAATTTTGGTTGATGCAGTCTTAAATTCCTTCAATGGATACACCAAAACAAGTAAGAAGGATACATATTTATAGTACTTAAGAGACTTCATATACCCTTAAAATAAGTAGCAATGACACTAATAAATACTTCAATTTATTTAATATAAGGACTTCTATATAGGTATGATTTTATGACTACGTGCCACAAATCATTTTTCCAAAAAACACATCACCATGCAAATTCCTAATTTGCATAGTAGTAAAGTTACCAGAGTTGATAAAACTGTATGTTATTTAAATGGTTTTCAGTGAATGATTTTTCCTCATTTAGACTTTATATTCCTTCCCAAATTCATTCTGAGAATATTATTAAACCTTATTTCATATTAAATTAAAAATGAAATACAGTTTGCCCAACACAGAAGCATTAAAAGGTCACTCCTATGTACTCCTTGGTGTCAGTAATCATACGCACATGCAGGAGAGTAGCAATACGTACAGGCTTTCCAGATGGCTATTCACAACTGTGCACAAGAACAGAGGTCAAGAGCTAAGAGTTCACCTAGTTGAAAGCATTTTTCTAGGATGTTAGAATTGGAAATTGTACTTTACAGTAATTACAGGCCATCATTTTAAACACTGCAGTATAGCAATATATAAAGAATAATCTATAAGTGTTCTGGATTCATTTCTCTGCCACTAAAATGTTATTTGCTTCCATTACCTGAAATTCAAATAAGTTGGTGGCACTGTCTCTAAAGGATCTCTGTATTGTGAGAAGAAGCCATGAAGAGGCATAGGCAAGGGTGGAGAATAAAGATTGAATATACCAAAAAGAGGTGAAGAAACAATGAATAAAGACAAAATTGGAGGATGACAGATATTCAAGAAGTATTTCCATAGCCTAAGCAAGAGTACTCTTGTGAGCAAAGGTTTCCAGTTGATGCCTGGTTATTTCTCCTTTCAACATTTTCTCCCCACATCTTTCTTCTCTCTCCTAAAAGTATTCTAAAAGCACTGTAAGTTTTGGCAACTAAAAATAATTAGTCCTATGCCAGACTTCTCCAGTGTCATATGGCAAGAGGTAAGAAATCTTTTAGTTGCAAATTGCGATATATTCAATTTAACTTGCTGTGGACAAAGCAATGAAGTTTTAGGACATAAAATCTATCACTAAAGACCAAGTGGTTGCACATGTCTAACACACCTCGTAATTTGGTTCTCACAGTTAAATTTTGAGGGATTCCTTCTTATAAGACCCTGATTTCATTCATTTGCAACTGTAGTGAAGTAATGCCCAAGAAGTGGGGGTCTGGGGTTAGGAATGGAGAAGAAACAGACAGACCAGCTGGACAGAGCAGCTCAGGCTCTTTTCTCCCCTCCCCTCCCCTCCCCTTTGGGCATGGTGTGGGGACTTCTTCCTCCTATTCACAACATGGGCAGGCTGGTCTCCTGCCATGCTTTATCAAGAAAGCAATACAAGCAGCAAAATCAGCTCCCGTCTCCTCCAGCCAGGCCGTGACCAGCAGTGTACCTGCTGATGCAGCAGCACCACAAGCACCAGCCCATTGCCCCGGCCCCACGGCTTTACCCCGGCCATACCTGCTCTCCACAGGCATGACCCCTCCCCAGGGCTCCAGGAAGTCAGCTCTTTATGTCATTTTGCTCCAAATTCGGGTTAACATTGCAAGTACTTCAAGGCTTTGAGATGCCTGTGGTTTCTGTGGAGCTGTACATTTCCCTTATTTTAAGTATGAACGTAAAGGTAGCGGCAAGGATGTGGTGATTATAGTATTTAATGGATGCCTGTTTATATTGTGGTTGCAACTTAAGTTAATGAATTCAATTTTATTAAAGGTTTTCCCAATATAGTGCTTTAAACCAGAAAAGATTACAGTTTGTTTATATTCAGATATTGCTCATTTCAGATCTCGTAAAAGTTCTAACAACTGCCTATGGTTTGAGAATAAAGAAATTAAAAGACACTTAAAGGACTGTCTATAAACTGCTATTAATTTAAAAGTTAGGTAAAATTTTTAAAATTTATTTTATAGAAATAGAGACTTGGGGGAAGCCTATTTGAAAATCATGTTAATTTTAAAATTGTTTTAACAGAAATTAGTTTCATTTTCATGTTTTGTTTCATTAGCTTCAATATTCACTTATTAGTATTTGAATTATATGTATTTTACTGTATAATTATATAATCTTGTAATCATATAACTTTATTATCTAATAAGTAATTTTTCATTCAAAACATACACTCATTTTTTGGTAGCTCTTGCCATACTAAAAGTGGTGTTCAAACATTTCTATTTAGTCTTTACACCAAATTCTGTAAGGTGAAGATGAGTTAATATTAGAAGAAAAATCAGGAGGGAAGATTAAGTAACTTGCCAAAGAGTCACAGCAACGGTTAACAGGTTGTGTCTTGTTTCACAAGAATTTTGCTATTTTTTATGTTGTTTTGAAAAAAAGCTGAAACATTCTTCATATATGAGAACATTAAACCTGCACTGTTAATTGTTATTATAGTGGAGCAAATGATAATGTGTGATCACTAAACCCCAGTGTTTTTAATGTGATTTGATAGATTATGTGAGAGTGGCAGCAAGAAACAAAATGAAAGATGACAAGAGATTTATTGCTTAATTCATTATTTGTCTTTTAAGTCTTTTTTCATCCCACATACTATTACTGCCTGGTAAATGGGAAGCTGCTACCTTTGCTTATGAGACCTGCTCAAGCATCCCTGTCCTGACATTATGGTTGATGTTGGCTTTGGAGACTGGGATCTGCCCCTGCTGTGTAGGGAGCATGTCCATACCCTGCCCAGCCTGGGGAGGGTGTGCCAGCCACAGTCACAGGCTGGTTCACCCTGCAGCCTTGGCCACTTCAAACAAAATGGACTCTGAATGTTGATCTATATATGTAACAATGAAATTCTAGAATGAAGCTTTGTTTCCTGGCATGCAGTGATTTCAGAAAAGTTCATGGTCTAGAGCAGAAAACTGATTCATTCTGAATTCCTAATACAGCGAGTTGGCTGAGCAAAACAAAGGCTATATGGCTGTGGGAGTCCTGAGCAGGAGAAGGGATATGACATGCTTTATAGCATCAGTAAAATCAATGGAGCAAAATGCTGCCAGAACCGGTAGTCAAAAACGATGTAGGAAAATTGGTAACAATAGAAAGGATGGCCACAAAGATCAGTGTAGGAGGGGAGTCCAGCAAACACCAGGATTTTCACGAGTGGATCGAGCTGTCAGCAAAATGAGAAGGATACCTGCCAGATCTGGGGACTGTTACTTGAAATATTGGAGTGTTTCCCATGTTTTAAAATATTTTAATAGTTAGATATTTAATGTATTAGATAGATAATTATTACGTTATTT
>JAWWEE010000105.1:55203496-55501208 GCA_035221455.1 Xenops minutus | reverse complement strand
TCCTCCCGCCGTCCTGCCCTGCCCTGCCCTGCCCTGCCCTGCCCGCTGGGGCAGGGCTGCGCCCCCCGGCCCAGGGGGGCACCGGGCGCTCTCCCCGCACGGCCGCGGTCCCGGGGCTCCGCCTCCCCCGCCCGGCACCGCGGAGCGCCCGCGGCCGCCCCCTCACCTCGGTAGCGGCGGGAGGCGGCGTGGCAGGCGGTGAGCAGCAGGACGGCGCCCAGCGCCAGGGCCTTGGCGCTCCTCACGCTGAAGTAGTAGTTGATCTCCCGCTTGCCCCCGGTGTAGGCCAGCGCCGCCATCTTGGCTCCTCCATGACAACAGCGTGCGGTGCGATGGGGCGGGCGGGCGCGGCGGGGCAGCACTGGGTCCCCGCCGGCGGACAGCGCCGACCCCGCTCCCTGCCGCCCTGCCCGCCGCCGCCGCCGCACACACCGGCCCCGCGCCCGCTGCGGCCGGGGCGGAGCCAGCCCCGCCCGCTCGCCCGGGGCCACCGCCTTCCCCTCCCTGCGGCCGCCAGCGGGCGGCCCCAGCGCTCGGCTCCCCGCCCCGCCACAGGCCCCGCCACCGCCGGGGGTCCCGCGGGCTCGGCCCGACCCCCGCGGCCGAGGGGACCTCGTCGGGGCAGTGCTCCGTGAGGGAAGGGCGGGGCGAGGGGCGCTGGGCGCTGAGGGCTTCTTGCCAAATAATGCGGTTTTAACACTTGTCGCTCCTCTGTTGACAAGGAAGTGGTCATTCCAGGCTGGGAGACGCTTAGTCCCTCTGAACGCGAGTAGCTGTACAAGGAAACTGACACGTTCACAGAATCAATAAGGTTGGAGAATGTTGGAGACTCTTGGGCTGAAGATACTTTCGAACTGGGAAGGATGCAGCTGTGAGCATGGGAAAGTGGAGAAAAACAAGTCTATGGCCTTGCAGTGGCATGGGCAAGTAGAAGAAAGAAGGAAAACAACTGAAAAACAAGATGTGTTTTGAGTCTTGCTAGCGTGAGGAGAGATGTGAACTACCTATCAAAAGATGGTCTAAGATTCGTGGAGAGAAGTGCTTGGCTAATAAGGTGTGGCATATGTAAGCATGGACAAATAAGAAAAAGTATAAAAGAGAAGCCTTCTGTTAATAAAATGGTCATCGTCGTTGATGGTTCATGCTGTCAGTGTGTCTCTGTGTCAGTGTGTGTCTGTGCTCGCTGCTGCTGCAGGAGAAGACCTCTGAGATCATCGAGTCCAGCCTCTGACCAAGCACCACCATGCCAACTAGAGATGGCACTCAGTGCCACATCCAGCCTTTTCTTTAACACCTCCAGGCACAGTGACTCTGACTCCCTGGGCAGCCCATTTCAATATCTAATCACCCTTTTGGTGAAGAAATTCTTCCTAATGTCCAACCTAAGCCTCGTGTCCTATCACTAGGTGCCTGGTAGAAGAGGTCAACCCCCCAGATTTACCTGGGCTTGAGGGGATGCATGAAACGATTGCTGAAATCTTACAAAAAAAGGAAATCCTGTTCCTCCACAAGCAGGTACCTCAGTTGTATCTGGGTAAAGATGCAGGGCAGCAAATCCAGGCTCTGAGTCCAGTCCCTCACCAGCGGTGGGATTGGGAAGCTGCCACTAAAACCAACCAGGCCCAGAGCAGGGCAGGCTGTCACAGAAAAGACATTTCCACAAAATAAAGTAACCACCTATAAACCACATAAACAAATGTAGAACTTAGTAAAAGTGTGCAGTATGTAGTCAGATACATATGGGAAACAAATGTGGGAAATAAACAGTGAGCAGTTGTCAAGCCTTGGGTGCATAATGAAGTACATACTGCACTAGACAGAGTCCTTCAAGTCTAGCAGAACTCTTCTCATTAGGACTGGCCAAAAAAACAAACAGAAAAAGTGGTGATTTTGTTTGTTTGGTTGGTTGATTGGTTGTTTGTTTTTTTTAACTGAATGAGTAAATAATAATAATTATCTGGGTCTTGAACACACAAAAAGTCCAGTTTTCATTTCACTAACCTTCCATTTCCCTGTCATCCAAAACCCAGTAATCTTGAAGTTCTGAAAATAATTGAACTTGGTTATTCATTTAATAATATATGAAAAAATGACTACATGGGAATAAAAAAAAAAGAAACATTTGAAAGAAAAAATGAGAAGTCTACACACTGCAAGCAAAGTTTTATTTTGAAATATTACCTGAAAAACAGAACTTAAAGCATTATGCAAACACAGTGTAATGTACATACAAAATTTGAGTTCGAAGTATTCTTCTAATGTGCCCTGTTGTTATATAGTCAATGTATATCCCATTTCCGTCCAACCAATGTCTTTAGTATCTGCCAGCATATGATCTATGTTTTTTTCTATTCAAGCCTGCCTGTTAAGTCCTTTACTATATGAAAGTGCTCAGGTTCATTTTCTCAGAGTGAAAGAAAAGGTATCAGTTAAACTCCTAAGTATACAGATGGGTGGTAACCGAGTTATGTTTTTCTAAAAAAACCCAAACAACAAAACCAAGCCAAAACAACAACAATAAAAATCCAAACAAATGCCCCAATTCAAAACAACCATACTTCTGTTTATAGATATTTCAGAAAATTACAACCCCTAGAAATAGTAACTCTGTCCTGCAGCCTTTGGAGGGCTCTTTCATAGCTGCTGCCTGCCACTGCAAGTCCCTGGGCTGGCCTCATTTGCTGTGAAACCCTAATACCTTCAGCCTTCAGTGATGCCTGAAAACTCTATGTGTGGATTTGATCTCTGTTATTCTAGGGCTGTACAAATGCATACTGATACTGTTGCAGGTTGAGTATTAACATAATCTCCCCGTGTATATTAAATATAGATGTAAGCAAGACATCTCCTTTTGGTTTCTTGCTCCTTTGGATATGTTGCTTAGGTGTTTGTTAAGAGAGATCTCCCTCATTTAGTCAGAAGCTGAAATGCCATGAGTTAGGAAGTGGTTTGTGTGAATGTGGTCTCATTTCTTACAGGTATCTCCTTGTTTTTCACAAGCAAATTGAATTTGGCATCATTACATATATACCTAAGTAATTCACAACAAAACCACTAAATATAACAGACTGATATAAAAGGATAATTAGGGATTGCTAAGTACCCTATAAAACCAACTCCAGGCATGAACTATTATTACCTAGAAGAAGCTTTGTAAATTGTATAACTACTTTATTTTTCTGTCTGCTGATATACTTAGTGTGCTGGAAGTCAACCAGAAGTCTCTTCTGATCAGTCAGACCTCAGCTTTTGGTTTGCAAATGCTACAGCTTCACACTGGCTTTCTGCTTCCTCTGCTGGAAGCACCAAGGGCCGTCAGTGGGAGTGGAACACCTGGGCCAGCCACAGAGAGAAGAGAGAAGCATTTCTCTTGAGAGGTGGAGATGAGACACTGCTGTGCACATGGAACAATGTCTATAACATTAGGAGTAAAATGCCTCTGGAGGGATTTCACATTTCTATTTTCTACAGGTATAGCCTTGGCTTAGCTGAACTCATTGTTTTCACGAAAGACGGTGGTGTTTTGTATGGTCACTAATGACTGACACCATGATTACTCTGGGTTTTGGCTGCAATATTTCCCATATGAGTCAATGTAATTAAACAGTCAGGAATAATGGCGTTCATCTCACCTAATCCCACTCACTCATAGTAAACCAATTTATTTTAAACTAATCATCACCCCCACCACCATCTGTAGAACTGGTGCAAGTAAGGTGCTGTTAATTGACTTTTAAGTTAGGTATAAGGTGAGTGAGGGGGAATGGCAACTTTCTGTCAATTTAGAAAAAAAGTTTCAATTGAACAGGTGTCTTTTACACAGGTATCATTTAGTTGAGATAATTCTTCCTTTAATGCTTCCTGACTTTGCTCAGCAGGCTGCATAAATAGAAGAACTTTGTGCCCTGGGTCAAACCTGGAATGCATTTACAAGTTTGCTGATAAGCTTAGTTGACGGTAGATCTCCTTTCTCCTGTTTTCAGCATTACATCGTTACTCTGTGTTCTGGAGTTGGAGCTGCTGTCCTCAGTCACAGGCACAAAGCAATCACAAGGACTGGAAACATGTAAGAAGATAAAGTGGCTACTATAGTATAAAGTCAGCTATTAGAGAGAGCTGATATTTAAACATTCTCAGTCAGGGGAAGAGTAGGGCATTCTCATGTAATGTTTTCCCTTTAGAGTTTTTATATATTTATAAGAGTGTAATTAATTTTTCACAAGTATATATAGTCAGGAATATAAGCACCAGAATGGAAGAAAAATTATTACTTACCTTTAATTTTTAAGTTTCATTAGGAAAGTATTCATATGTTCATAAGGAACATACTGTGTATTATATACTATAACTGGAATATTCCCTACATTAACTTACAGTTTAAGTGTTGAATAATTAATTAGTAGGATCTGCTATACCCCAAACCATATCACTTCTCAATTTAAAAGGTCCAGCATTGCCAGATTGCTCTAGTCATATTGTAATTTCAGAATTAAAGCTGCATTTCCAACAGGTTCCTGGACAATGTAGTATTTTCAGTAGAGCAGCTTTTGCTTCGGCAGCTTTTGTGTACTTGCCAAATGATGGCATCATACATTTTAACTGCTGAGTTTTCAGCCTTATAATGACAATCAGTTTTTCCCTAAGCATCAAGTTTCCATTTGGCATGTGTATGCATGGTAGCCACCTATAGCAAATATTTGATTGCATTAATGAAGAGGTTGCATGGAGAGTAATAAGTTTTTTTCTCAGTGACCTTGTTCGATCAAGCAGTGTAGCCTGAGCATTGTCACAGCCAAATGCTAAAGCTATTATGCCCCCAATCCTGTAAGATCTTGGAAATTCTCTCTCTTTTACAGATTTTACTGCTTTTATAGATTTCTAATTTTGTAACAGTTATAAAAATGGTTTCTCAACAGTCTGCACTAAAATCAAGCTATTATGTGAAGCAGTTATGAAATCACATGTACAAAGGCCCTACTTAGCTTTATCACTGAAAGATAAATACATCTGCAGTTCTATAACATTAGGTTTAATGTTTTCATTTCAGGTTTGTGTGGGTCTGAAATAAGTCATCTATCGCATTTCATTAAGGACAGTCAAGAAGCTGCACCTTTCTGCATCATGGTGTGTATCATCACTGTGTAGTCCTGAGTCCAGGCTGGGACTCTGCTTGGCTCACTAATGTAAATCTACTTTTCTTTCAGCTGCTTAGAGTCTTATCTACAAAGCTTTGTACCCATCAAGGTAACTGGTTAAGAATTTTTGATTTAGATGAGTTTTTTGATATTCAGGTACAATTTTTTTTTCTATTTTCCCCCTCTCTTTTCTTCACTCCTGGTTGAGGGAAAATGGCAGTCACTGTTAGTTCCTTGTCAAATTGAGTTATTCTTTTTTCATCATCACTTTGTTTTCAAACTCTTCCTCTTCCTGGTTCAGAACTTACTATATTTATGGGGCAGCCTTTGGAAAGCCTCTGTCCAAGCTGCGTTGCGTTTGTGGAGCATTGTAAGCCTTCTCTTCTGGCTGCCAGCAATATAGATCCAATGGAATTACCATGTTCTCTTTTAGCACCTCTGCACTAAGTCCCTGCTACTTGAAATCAGTGTTTTTATGGAGGTAAATTTATTTTGGGAAGGAAAATTGTATTTCACTATGAAGATTACAATGACAAGGGAGTCTCTGTGGCGCAATCGGTAAGCGCGTTCGGCTGTTAACCGAAAGGTTGGTGGTTCGAGCCCACCCAGGGACGTGTTCTCCCCTTTCCTCTGCCATGGTGGAGGGCTTGGAAACAGATAACCTTCAGGTCCTTTCCAAGCCTAACCATTCTATGGAATTTTGAAAATTTGGAATTCTCTGTTAACCTCAGGTTCACTGAAACCAGTTTGCTGAAGTAACACCAGTGAATGAACAGGCGAAAATATTTCCATGTGTCATTACTTAAAGATGAAATTGCACAGAAATAGCTTAATTTAATCAGATTATTGCAGTGTTTCCTGTTCTAGCATATTGGTTTGTCTGTATGGTGCTCTATTGTGTTGCTTTGAGCTCTAAAGGACCTGTGTTCTATTATGTTGAAATGTAGACATTTATATACAAAATATGAACATGGGCTACTGAGTCCCTCAGGCTTAGCAAAGATTTGTCTACTGCATGGTAGCCACCTATTGCAAATATTTGATTGCAGTAACGAAGAGGGAGCACAGAGAGTAAGAAGTTTTTTCTCAGTGGACTTATTCAATCAAGCAGTGTAGCCTGAGTACTGTCACAACCAAATATTAAAACTAATATGCCCCCAGTCCTATAAGATCTTGGAAATTCTATCACAAACTACTGCTTTTACAGATTTCTAATTTTATAACAATTATAAAAATGGTTCATCAGCAGTCTGTACTAAAATCAAGCTGATATTATGTGAAGTAGGCTGGAGGGACTGGGGTGTGTGAGGGTCAGGGGTAATACTGGGGTCTGGGGGGCTTATAGGGGTCTGGGAATACACAGGGATCTGGGGGCCCTGCATTGTTGTGGGGGTCTCTGGGGTGCATTTGGGGGTCCCTGTGATGTGTTTGGGGATCTTGAAATGTGTCTGGGGGTCCCTGGGGTGCATTGGAGGTTCTCTTGAACCTGAGCAGGGTCCCTGGGGTGTATTTGGGGATCCCTAGGCCCAGCAGGGTGTCCCTGGGATGTGTTTGGGGGTATCTATAGTTTTATATAATTTATACTTTCTATTATTATTTTTAAAAATAAAATGAAAAATTAAAACATACAATATAAATAAAAACAAAATTAAAAAATGAAATGAAAAATAAAGTAATACAAAAAAACTCCAAACCAGAGTAAAGTAAAAAACAAAATAAAAATGAAAATAGAAATAAAAAATAAAATAAAAATAATATAAAAATAATAATAAATAATAAAATTTTAAAAATAATAAAATACATCCAAACTAAAACTAAAATTAGAATAAAAATAAACTAAAAATTAAAATATAAATAAAATAAATACAAATAAAACAATTAAAATTGAAAACAAAATAAAATGCAATAAAACAAAATTCAAAATATATAAATATATAAATACATAAATATATAAATAAAATAGAAATGTAAAATATATGAAACTATATATAACCCCAAACGCATCCCAGGGATGCCCCACTGGGCCTAGGGATTCCCAAACATATCCCAGAGACCCCACTCAGGCTCAAGAGACCCTCCTATGCACCCCAGGAACCCCAAGCTCACACCAGGAGCCCCCAAACTCACACCAGGGACCACCACACCCACTCCAGGAACCCCCAAATGCACCCCAGGGTCTCCTCAGCAACCCAGGGATCCCGGATGCCTGTACACTCCCAGACCCCCTCTAGAACCCAATATCCACCAAGACCCTGACACACCCTAGTCCCTCCAACTCCCCCAAAGGAGTTAACAGATAACTGAGTAGTGGTGCCATTTCCAGCACTTTTGTGTAAAAACCTGATGGATCTAATGGGTCTAATTCTTTTATGTGAAGTTTTTGCTTATGCTTTAAAAACACTTGTACTAAAAGTCTTAACTAACGATATAAGACTACCTCGAAAAAGCCTGAACCCAGAACAAATCCATATGTAGTGAAACCACTGAAGCTCATTATCCTTCAGCACCTCTCTTGTGGACTCTATGTAGGAACTGTAGCGATAGGACAAGGAGTAATGAGTACAAAATGAAAGAGGGGAAATTTAGGTTAGATATTAGGAGGAAATTTTTTACTGTGAGGGTAATTATACACTGGAACAGGTTGCCTAGGAAGGCTGTGGATGGCCCAACACTTTCAACACTGCCCCCAGTGCAAGTGCTCAAAGCCAGGTTGGACAAGGCCAAGAGAAGCCTGGTCTAGTGGGAGTTGTCCCTGTGCATGGCAGGAGGGTTTGAACTAGATGACCTTTAAGGTCCATTCCAACCCATTAACATTCTGTGATTCTGTGATTCTATTTTCTGAGGCAGGCCTTCTCTCACAGAGCTCTCTTCACAGTCTTGTTTTCATGGTATGTGCAAGAATTTAATCTTTTTGAGAAGTCTTCCTTTCTATAGAGCTGGAGCATAATGAGCTAAATACTACGAAAGAGGCAATCAAAATACTGCTTTCAAAGCTGAAGGCAAAAACTTCAGCATACTATTTATTTGGGAACAGGAAGCTCTTCTGGTGAAGAGGTGAGCCAATAGCCACGAAAAAATTCTGACCTTGACCTAGGTGCAATAGAGCTGCTAGCAGAACCAGATGAGATCTTTGGTCTTGTCTGTACTTTGACAGAGCGCTGTTACTCCACAAATAAGGTGCCGTACAAACAGCTTCTAGTTTTCCAAAGGTGGCTCTGTGCCCTCCAGGTGGCAGAAGAGTGTAAAGCAACTTGGAAATTTATTATGGAGAGGTTTCAGATCTCAGTTTGGTTCAGTTGCTTAGAGCATGGTGCAAACAACAGAAAGGTTGTGGGTTTGATCCTTGTATGGGCCATTCACTTAAGAATTGGACTCGATGATCCTTGTGGGTCTCTTCCAACTCCAAAGATTCTGTAATTCCATGAAGAAAAACCCTGTCCTTTAGACCAGTACATAGAGAAGATAATTTCAGGTTCATAAAACCTGACAACTAAGACTAAATTATTACTGTATTTTTTCTACCCTGGGTGAGCCTGCAGTTTACTACCAGAAGCTTTCCTGATTTGGATGGGTGTTCTTCTGATATGTTAATATATATTGAGGGTGAGTTCCGGTGCTGATGTACTGGAGAAATAGTCACAGGCAGCTCAGAAGATTTAGACAGTAACAAGGCAGTGAATTCAGGAAAAAAATCCTAGAAAAATACTCCAGTGATTAGCATGTGAGTCAGTAGGTGGTGCACAGCACCTGTGGAAATGCTGAAGAACTGCTCTGCTGTTTCAGTAAGGATCTTCAGAATTGGCATTTGGGAAAAGTTGTTGCATTTTACCCAAAGAATCAATTCCAGTGGCTTGAGAGCAATAAGATATTGATAATAATTATTGGAACGACTTATATACAAATGCTTGTGTTCTAAATAACATTCAAATGTATTTGTTTTGATAGTTATATTTGCCTTGATAAGAACCATTATTTCATGAGTGGTTGGAGAGTACAAAAGCATGGAATCATGTTTAGGAAATTTTGTTCATGTAATACCTGCATTCAACCATCCATTTTCCAGGAAAAGACAAATTTATTCCATCCTTGGAATACAGGCATACAGTCTTTTTTTTGTTTATACACTGTAGATTGCATTCATTACACATCTGAGATTCATGGGGTACCACTATAGAAATTTAGTGGATTTTTAACAAGCTCAGAATGAGTTATGATTAAAGCTTGATGAATTAGGGATTACTTCTGTTTTCACGTCCAAGAATTGCTTTATTTCATCTTACTATTATACTGTAAACACTACATCAAGTGGGTGGTAGGAAAGCAGGTTCTAGGAGATCCTGTTTGAAACCGCTACAGGAAAACTAATCAAAAGTCATGTCAAAAGCTGTATCTTAGACCTGTGTGGTGAAAGTGTAGATCTATTTGTCTGTTAATGCGGTTTTGTGACTCACTTGTATTAAAGGAAATTTGACTGTTCATAGCCTTTAACACAGTATTCATATTATAAACTGACAAACACAGATTCTTAAGATAATTGTCAGTGGCTCATGATTCTCTTCCCAGTGAAGTAGGCTGCACGGTTACAACTGTCCCTTCTACAACCACTTTCTGGATTTTGAGTTTCTTTTCACTCTGTGATGGTCAAATTTGTGGTGTTTTCATTGCCTCTGGTTTTTGCCTACTTAGGCCATATTCATGCAAAGTACCTGCTAATGGTCTAGATGTATTGCTGCTTATAATTAAATTCTCCAGAGACAATCCTTATAGGGAGGCAGACCACTCTCAAAGATAATTAAGACCACTTTACCAGAAATTTATTCAGTATTTTATATTCCTGAAATTAGAAATATGAAGGTTCCCTGCCTTGTCTGCAATTAAGCTCACTTATTTTCAGCTTTGATCCTTGAAAGACAGTTTCTTCAATATTGTATGTAGCATAAGCAAAATACTTGATCATGCAGTAAGTTCTGAGAAGCATAAAACCTGCAGGCCAAACTGAGTATCTTCTCAGTGCTAATGAGGCTGGAATTTGTGAGGTAGGCATTATGTATTTTTTTATTTAATCCAAATGAGGCTACTTTTGTGGTGAAGGTCTGAAAACAGAATTTGGATATTATTAATGAGCTGATAGAAAGGAAGTGTTCTCTGCCTAGCAGAACATGCCATGGAATAAAAGAGAGAGCAAAGGAGAAATCATAAGATGAAAAGAGAGAGTGTTTGCCCTTTGTAGTCTCCTTCCTAAGCCTCAAATGTCCCTATAGTTTGGATTTTTTAACTCCCCAGGTAGCAAGGACCCGCCTCCCAGTCCTAGCAATAACCTTTGCATACATCCTAGCAGATTACATAGACCGAGTTCCTTGTAGGAACTTCCTGGCTTGTAGTTAATCTACATGTGAAAAGAAACTCTTAAAATTTTAAAGCATTATTTTCTTTTTATAACAAGTTTATTTTGAAAATTAAAAACAATGTTTGAAATACTAACTCTTAAAGAATCATCATGGTCCAATTAGTAAATGCAGGTATTTACCTGCAGTATATTTTACTCCATGAAGAAAAAATGGGCTATATTTTATCACAGAAATTCCCCTTTTTTCTAATTCCACACACAGCTGCAGGCACATAACAGCTGCACTTAAGGTCGTTTTGATATTTGCTTTTTTCCTTAATCAGTTCATTGCAACCAAGAAAAAAAGTGTCTTTAGAAACAGTTTTTAGGGGTTATTCCTCCTTGCACCAGTTGGAGCTGCCTTCAATCTCTCAGCTGCTAACCTCTGGAACAGTGCTTTCTTCATGTCACAGGGACTTTATTCTGGGTATTTTTTCCACGCTTCCCTTTGGGGTTCCTGCTGACTCAGCCTGTCTCACCTCTCCCCTTACCTGCTTCTGCTGTTGTCTTCATGCTCCTCTGTGTGTTCTCCCAAGCACCTTCCCAGTTCCAAAAACATGGCTGTTGAAATTGCAGTTCATTTAGGGTTTTCAGCACTCTCTTAAAAGGTCTCAGAGAAGAACAGTCTTTGCTTCTTGTGGTGTTTTTTGTGAAGGTAAATTATTAAGGTTAGCAACAGCAGATAGTTCTGTGTCTCATACTGAACTGAACAAACTGTAAGGGCCTAACAAACCCTGAACTTTCTGGCAAGAAACTAAATTTGAGATTCCTTGCACTGACTTCTGCACATCCTTTCTAAAGCACAGCAGCACAATTCTGCTGATTACAGCACAGCATCAACCAGCATAGCTCTCTCAACTGCCAGGAGCTTTCTGCCTTCAAATGTAAGACAGAGGCTTAATTTTCCTTCTACCTTTAAGCGAGATCACAATCCTTTTTTCAGCCATTAATGCTGCTTAACATTTGGAGAAAAGGAAGGAATTATTTCTGCTTCTGGACTTCTCGTGCTATGAGGCACAGAATTACTGAGTGAATTTCTTGGGGATGTTTCAAAAGGTGATATTGAAATGAAGAGTCAAGTAGACAATCACACCCTTAAGAAAGTTGTAGACAGCCTTCCAAGGCTTTAAGTAAATGTTTTACAGCAATGGACTAACATTTGCAGCAATGCAAATGTATTGTAAAATCTGGGTGTGAGTATCTGCCAATGCATCTAAGCAAGTAACTTAACTCATTAAATAGTTTCTTTTGGAACACTGGACATGCTTTATTTCATTATTTTTTTTTCACAATTTATTTAAACATCTCACATATACAAAATACATTTTCTTTCTTTTTTGAGAAATGATGATTTTTTTTTAACCCATTGTAGAAGATGGAAATGAGACTTGAATGCAGAAGCACCTGATTTTGGAGGAAGAGGACAAAGATGAGGAAAAATGATCCACATGCTTAAGCTGTGGGTGAGACAGGACATTCTAAGTTTTAAGACAGACTTCAAAGAACAAGAAGTAATACTTTAATTGTCATTAGCACCATCGAAGTTCAAGTATTGGAAAGATACTCTGTAATTATGCAATTAGCACCACTGTATTTTGAGTGGAACTGAAAGTACCCCAGATTGTATGGAGAAGTTCCTACAAAAGATGTGGATCACACTTGATTTAGTGTATGAGGTAGTTTAAACCTTTGGAAGTTGTGGATTTAAACTTCCTCTGTGGAAGATATTCAAAGGCCACAAATGGTGCAAACTTTCATGACTTTTTATTTTGTTTTTTTTTTTGTTTTTTTCTTTACAAAGGTTGACATTTCCCAAAACAAGGTGTTAAATCTTGAAAGACTTCCAAGTCCATTTGGGGCTGTATTAAATTTCATTGCACAATGCTCCAATCAATTCTTCTCCTTCTCTTTCGCCCAGAGTTTAAGCAAGTAGATGAACAGAAGAAATGGAAGGAGTCAGCTTTCATTATAAAAAGAAATGACAAGAGAGTAATTTGGGAGAGGCTTTAAGTTAATTTTAGTTCATTCATTTAAAACAGACTGGGCCAATGTCCAAACTGAATTCTTGGTCAGCGCTGCCAATATCCAAAGGTGCAATGTCAAGGATGGGCAAGCGGGATGGCTTATTTGTTCTGTATTCAATGATCGTTTTGCCCCATTCATTGTTCTTTCTCTGCAAGAGAAGTTTCATTATAATTGTTATTGCATTGTTCAAAGTATCAAGAATTGTTTCACCTGAATGGATAATTTCTGAAAGAGTTTTGTATTAATTTTGCTTCTGTTGTTTGCAAATCAGATACCCATAGACAACTATTTAGATCTCTGATACAGATAAAATATTTACTTGAATCTTCTGAAGTTGTCTCTGTGATGCTCTACATAAATGACCATATTATTTATACTGATGTTAAATCCTCAGAGAAACCTGCCTGAATGTTTCAGGACTTGAAGATCGTGCTCCTGCTACAGCTTGTGCATTGTTTCCTCATGATTCTTTTGCTCACATGGAATTTTTCACTCTAAAAAGGTTTATTACTTTTTTGCCACACTGCACAGTACAACAAGATAGGATTTGTTTGCACCCCAGTCCTTCCTATTTGTTAAGGATCTGGACTAGTTGGGTTTGTAGACTGTTTATTTTCACTGAGTAAAATTTTGCTGCTCCCACTGATAATCTAATTCTAAATTAAAGCACGACTCTATCCCTAATCACATGATTAAGCATGGGCAATCACTGTGCTTGTGGTTTCTGCGTTACTTACAGAGCATCCATCCTCAAGAACACTGAAAGTGAATCTGCTGTTGCCTTCAGCTCGTAGTTCAACATCGTTGGATCCCTGCAGCATAACAGCCTTTTTAAGGTTGCCAGTTTCTGCATCCATATAGGCAATGCTGTTCTTGCAGTGGTAGGTGATGTTCTGGGAGGCATGGTTGGCCAGCAGACGCATGAAGGCAAGTTGGGTGGCCATATCCTTTGAGGTCACTCCTTCACTATTGTATTCAAACTGAAAACCAGAGAGGAACCTAGTCAGTTGTATTGCTGGGTAAAGAAGGATGTTTGTAATGGAAGTGTGTGATAGTTGCTCCAGGAACATTAAAAAAAAGAATCACATAAGTCTGCAATCACTTGCCTATTGAAATTTCAGAGCTAGAGTATCAAATAAAACTAGTAGGAAATAGACTGACAACAAGACATGAGTGGATGTATTTACATTGCTGAACTCTCTTCCAAGATATGGTGCTAACTGTTTATGTGGATTCAGAGACAAGATCAGGTAAGTTCAAGGAAGACAATTTATTGTTTCCACAGATAGAGAGAAACATTGCCTGTCTCAAGAATCTCTCTTTTTTTTTTTTTTTTGATCTAATAGAATAGTGTCTGTGGATATTACAAATGTTTACTTAATTCTTAAATTCTTTTTACAGCATCTACTTTTAGCCACTGTAAGAAACAGTACCCTAGACTATTTTGACCCAGCGGGATCAATCTTACCTTCTAATATTAAAAATCTTGGACACTTTGATTTCATCACAAGAACAATTCAATTTCATTTAAGAATTTTGTAATTAGACCTTCTTAGCTGTAAAAAACTGATTTATTTGCAATTGCCTGGGACAATGTCTTATGTGCAAGAAGACATATTTCTTGTTTTTACTTACACTGACAATTCTTAATGTTATGGTGGCATATACACAAGATCTGTGACATGTAATATAAATAACTTTCCAGAAATAGTGTCATATGTAAAAAAATCTCCATTAAAAGAATAAGCAAATCTGTTTTTCTTACTTTTTCAGACAGTTTCTGGATTGTCTTTATAATAATGTGCCATATTCCAGTCTAGGCTTCCCTCAGTCATAGCCATCAGTCATGCTGAATTGTTCATTAGCAGACATCAAGAAATATTAGAACAATACTGAGAAATAATTTTAGCAAACTGTGATCTAAACCAGAACAAGAGTTCTGTGCTCATGAGATAAAGGGTAGTTCCCTTTTCCATATTTCTCCCCTAAGAGAGTTTAATTCACCTGTTTGCTTGCTTGTTGAGAGTCAGTGAATTGGGAACTCTTCAGACAGCACTGTAGAAAACAATTATCCTCCCATACATACATCACTTACCTGGCTGCCACCATTGATTGTTTCACCAAACCATATGTGCTTCTTGTCCTTGGGATTCTTGTTGATATACCAGTTCTTAGCGGGAATATTGTCAGGGTTAGCATGGATGCAAGTCTCACCAGTGGCAAAGTCACAGTATACTCTAATGGCATCTGCAGAGCAGCCTTGGTTGGGATCAATCCAGTAGTAGCCTGCCATTGAGGAAAGAAATGTGGACTCAGCTTAACCTTTACATTCAGTTCATATTCACTTGTCTAATATAGGAAGTCAGAGAGAGGCCATGAATATCACAGCTAAATACAATATTAAGATGGTAAGTGGGATACATAGATATTTTGGATTGTTAATGTATAAAAGACTGTATTTGAAAGCTAGGGTTAAATATTTTTGCATTCTTTTGAAAAACTATTGCAATAATGTGCAACAGTAGCTATAAAGAGCTTTTCAGAATGTCCTTGTATCTATTTTCAGTGGAGGCAGCAATTAACTTCTTCATTGGTCGTTTAGTATTTTTGCCAGGTGGCCAAGGATACCATTCATCAAAGAAAGTTAATGAGCTGGAAGTACTCCCTGAGCCAGAAAGGCAAATATCTGGCACCAACATACCGCTGCTCCATTCTGGGTGGCTAAGTCTTAGGTCACGACAGGTGCGAGCTGGGTTCTTTTTGGAACCTTCTGGGGTCAGCAGGGTCTCAATTTGGTTGTTCAGTGTTTTCAGAGTGGCATCAACTTCATAGTCCTTGGGTCTGAGAGAAGGCTGGTCAGCCCGGTAGTATTCTGCATCAAAGCCAACTTCATATCCACCACCATTGGGACCAGGGGGACCAGGGGGACCAGGAGGACCAGGAGGACCCTAAAGTTTTTCAAAAGCAAAAGACAAGAAGCATTCTGGTTGAACATCTGTTTCTCTCAATTAAATGCTTCCACCCATGCACAGTCCGACTTAACTCCTGGCACCCTTAGCTCTAATCAGAGTCACCACATATAGACTTGCCCTGTGGTGACAACTGTGGGCTGAAGCAGTGGAAGATGCAGTGTAGAACTACCACATCTCCTTTGTGTATTTGCTGTCTGGCTGTAAAGAGTAAACAAGAACTTTAAGTTTAGGCTTATTAGGGAAATGTTTAATGCTAAATATTTTTTTAAATAAATAAAACCATGTATATTCCTACACTGCTAGGCTGCTAGTGTGACATAAATGTGTTAAATCAACAAAAACAACAACAAAGTTATACTCACAGCAGGACCTTGGCTACCATGAGAGCCACGCACACCAGCAGGGCCAATAGGACCAGGGAGACCATTGCGACCATCTTTACCAGGAGGACCAGAGGGACCAGGTGGACCCTAAAAGGAAATTTGAACAGTTTAATGACAGTAAACCCACTACAAATAGAGATTCATATAAATGGGAGTGTACATATATATTGCACAAAAGGAATGGGAGAATTATTTTAATATGCTCTGAAATTCACATACCCTTGGGCCAGCAGGGCCATTGTTACCAGGAGGACCTTGATCACCATGTTGTCCCTATTGAGAAAGACACATGCATAATCACTAAAAAACGTAGGGGCACACATTTGTGTTTGCATGATTCAATAAGGAGCTATAGTCAGGGAATAGTATTCTAGGGGTAATGACTTTTATTAGTGGAGCTGGGATATAGAATGCCTGTTTTGGGGAGGAAGGAGAGAGGGCACAAAGAGGTATTTAATGGGATAACCTATAAAATTCTGTATATTATTTCTTCAGGTTTTCAGAGAAGGCTTTAAAATAAAAGTCAGAATTCCTAAAGGCAATATCTCAATTTAAAAAGTAAGAAAATCCACAAATTACTTCTCTGTGATACAGAGGATTTACAATTTTTGGCTACGCAAAAAAATAATACTATAACAAAGACAGAGGTTTTCTAACTCCGTGCTAGCCAAATACAATTGAGTTTCAAGACAACTGATAGTAGTCACAGTTCTAAAGCCAATAACAAAATTTGCCATTTTATATGAAGAGCACTGAATATTAAAGAGACTCTTAATGGCCTTTGAAAGATGATGTAAAGTGGAGTAAGTGATATCAGCCTGTTGGGTTGTGCATATGTAATTGCACACTAGGGTGACCTTTTTTCCTTTTTTTTTTTTTCTCCTCTCTTTATATTCAAAATTCTGAAAATCATTTACTTACAGCCAGACCAGGAAGACCTTGCAATCCATTGTGTCCCTTCAGGCCAGGCAGACCTCTAGGCCCCTTATCACCAGGTAAACCTTTTTCACCACGTGGGCCTTGTGGGCCCTAGGAAGAAATATAGTTGTCAGAGGAATAAGCATAAGCATTCCACATTATGCCATCAGTTGCCCCAGTATATATATAAGGGACTTATATATCTTGTAAACTCAACCAGGAAGAGTACCAATCCCAAAAGTTTCATGACCAGTCCCATATAAGAGAATGCTGATTGAGATTCTAGGTCCATAAATATTTACGGGTCTTTAAGCAATATTTTTTGGGCCAGTATCTTGAGCACAATCATGAGTCCTTATTAATAAAGCCTATTTTCTCTTCTTGAATCAGCATGGGAATGTATTTAAAAATCAGACTTACAGCAAGACCTCTTGGACCAAAAGCACCAGCAGGACCAACAACACCAGCAGGGCCCTGAAATAAGAATAGAAAACGCATGTCACTGCTCTATATTGTTCTAATGAAGGTTCCATGCTCAACACATCTCCACATTGTAGAGATGTGAGGTATTTTATTTATATATATATATTTATGAATTAAGGTCACATTAACTTACGGGTTCACCACGGTTTCCAGGCTTTCCAGAAGGACCAACTTGGCCATGAGGACCAGGAGCACCCAGGGCACCACTGGGACCAGGATTACCGGGAGCACCACGCTCACCCTGGGAACAAAGGAATGCAACAGGAGAGATAGCATGTTACTCCTGACTTACACATATTGGGATATTTCTTCCATGACAATGAAATAAAAGGAAAAAAAAACCAAGTTACCTTGAAACCAGGAGCGCCATCACGGCCTGGAGGACCATCATTTCCAGGATTGCCCTGTTAAAATACCATGAAAAAAAAATAATAAATTCTATCACCTTTCATCTCACATGGAACAGTCTAATTGCTTCCAATGAGAGTAAGAAGACATTGATATGGGATAGCATAAAACTTGAAGACAAAGCCCTCTTCCTTATAGATGCCATTCTCAAATCCCTCAAATATACTAATGGTCTCAGAAAACTAAATTACTTTGTTGTAGTACTTCACAAGGTAAAATAGTTTCCTTTTTGAGTGTTAATTTCACTTCACCTCTTTTACTGTGTACAAAAGCAAATCTTTTCCTTCAAAAAATTTCCATGGAACAGAAAGTTTGTTCCTTTTTAATTACTATTCTCTGTTCTGTTTGAAATCCTGCAAGTCTCAGGACTTCCAGGTACCCTGTATTAACAATGCTTCAGGTCATCAAATAATCTTCCCTGATAAGGCTCGGGAAAAGCTTTATATAGTTCTCTTCACAGGAAACAAGACACCATGTTAGTATTTTACTTGATCTGTTCTCAAAGTGTAGGTCACGTATAGCCTCTGTATGAACACCCTACTTTAAGGTGAACTACTAACTTGGATGGTTAAATTGAATGGATAAATTTATTTGCTGCTTTATGAAGATGTTGGAGCAGGGCTCTGTCCTTCAAATAATCCTGTGTGAGGCAGCACATTAGAGGGAATTTGCTGCTCTATGAAGATGTTGGAGCAGGGCTCTGTCCTTCAAATAATCCTGTGTGAGGCAGCACATTAGAGGGAGCAAGTAGTTCCACTCCAGTGTTCCCGCATTCCCCCTTCTGCACAGGGCTTACGTCCTCTGTTGTGCCTTAACCTGCAGTTCAGCACTACCTGTCACACAGGCCAGAATTTGCCCTGTAGTGTTTTTACCCTGCAAACATACTTTACGTTTTGTGGAGAGAGAATGCACATTGGGAATCATCATGTAGTTCAGCCACATTGTTAAAGTGTATCTGTTTTGCTCGGGCTCCAAAACAGTGCTGAGTGTTTCACAACTCCAATAACCGAATTCCAACAGTTTGTGTAATGTGCTTCATAGGCCTTCTGAGTGGGTCTTAATTTAAAAAAAGCCTTGTCTTTAATACCCTGAATTACTAGATACCTCAAGTAAAAGTGACCACAATTTTAATACTTCACAGAAACATATGTATAATGTATCTTACATGATGTTTAAGAAAATTTGTTGATAAACAAGACTTTTGTGATATATTCTTCTCTATAGCCAAAACCTTATCCCCTGGAATGTACTATTTGTTCTCAGCTCCAACAATGAAGTAATCTTTTTCCCACTCCATCTTTCTTGGCAATTAAGTAAGAAGTCAAAAGATTCTGATAGGGACTCCAGAATGTATTTCAGACATATCTTGTGCCTTGAAGAATTTGTCACCTAATTGTGGATGGGAATTCATGTCTATAAAAATCCTGACACAGTTTTCTCTGAAGACATTGGAAGGTGCAAGTTTGCTAGCAAAAGAGCCTCCAGTTCTGTCCACTTTTTCTGTGTATTTGTCTTTGTCTCAGAATACAGAAAAGCAACCTGAGGAGGAAATAAGACAGCTTACATCACGCCCAGCTTCACCAGGAGCACCATTTGGACCAGGAGAACCCACAGGACCAGAGGGACCACGGGCACCAGGAGGACCAGAAACACCCAGGGGACCAGGTTCACCCTAATACAGGAACAGTGATAACAAAATGTGACATTATAATACAAGACAAACCAGTCTTACAGAACTTTTGGCCTTTATCTAAGAGAAATGTTTCTCTGTAACCAGTTCAGGAAGTGAAAAGGAATCCGGACATGTGAAACATATCTAATTATATCAAATATTATCTTCAGTGTAAATTTTACTATCAGAAACCTCTGATGACATTCAGAAATATGCTCACTTGCAGACACATGTCTTGAATGCCTGCAGCAAGCCATAATTTCTTTCATTGCTCTAAGTCTGTTAGGTGCACATCTTCTGTTTCCAGCAGCAATGGAAACAGAAGAATCTACATTTCCTTTTCCCTGGCTTCCCATAAGAGGGGACCTCAAGTGTTTGGGTTTTTTTGTATTTTTGTTTGTTTGTGTTTTTTGCTTGTTGTTTGGTTGGTTGGTTGGTTGGGGTTTTTTACACATTATCTATTTAAAGCAGTTAACTTGTCATATACTCACTGTTGCTCCAGAAATGCCTGGAAGACCACGTTCTCCCCGAGAACCAGGCAGACCAAGGATACCAGGAGCACCAAGAATACCCTGAGGGCCTGGGGTACCAGGAGGACCCTATGATGTGAAGAAAAATGATATTTGTGTTACAAGACAAAAATAAATTTAACATACATATCTATCACTGATACCAAAGATTTCATTCTCAGCTTCAACTTCTGCAGACCACAGAATAAATTTGTATAATTTTTGTTGAGAAACAATGGTGGTGTTTCTCACAACTGCTCACTTCTATAAGACAGAAATGTGTATGACTGTAAAAAAGCCAATAATTCTGGATGTGCAAGTTTAAAGATACTCAAAATTAATGAATTTCTTTCTGTAGTTCTAAGTCAGCCTGGGGGCAGATAACTTTAACCTTGTGATCCCCACAAATCAGAGTTTCTGATGCAGATATGAACTGAGATTGTTCTAAATGGATGTTCACATGTTCCTTTTTCCATCCATGATGATCAATTTCAGAGCAGGATGCTCTGCTTCCCTTTCTCAGATTAAGTATCAATTTCTTCTGTAGTTAATCTTGTTGCTTTCATTTGCTCTACTTACAAAGAAAGATACAAGTCACTACAAGAAAAACAAAGAGCAAAAAAAACCTAACCCAGGGATTACATTCACTTTTTAATGGCATATTTGTCAAACATGCCTATAAACAATTTCCTGTATCTCAGTGGAACTTCTATTTAAAAGTTTTGCTAAATTTATGGGTAAAACAGAAAAGCCCTTCACAAACACCAAAATTATCTTAGAAGCCCTAACATTTACATAAGAGAAACACTTTTAATGAGATTTGATACTCAGTAACTTACAGCAGCACCAGCCTCTCCGGATGGACCTTTCTCACCAGCAAAGCCAGGTGGGCCAGCAATACCTTGTTCACCAGTACGGCCAACTGGTCCAACATCACCACGTAGACCTCTAGGACCATCTTTGCCAGCTGGGCCAGGAGGACCAGGGGGACCAGTGATGCCCTAGAATTGAGTATGAATATGATACGATTACAATATAAACCTATTAACCAGGGATATCAGAGATAAATTCGCTTTATGTCCATGTAAGAAATTGTGCTTTGCAATAAACAGGTTATCAGCTACTCTGAAGCAGCAACTTCTAACTGCTTTGTTAGCAGTAAATAGTGGGAATCTGTAGAATACTTGAACTGAGATTTCTTTTTGAAAATTGGGGCAGGTGAAAGTGGCAAAATTTGGTGGGAAAATATCAATTTAGCTTTCTCTGGAGACATTAATTGCAACTATAAAATCTATGAGAAAAAAACCTCAACCTCTTCCAGTTCAACAGGATTATCAGGATTATTTCCTTTGGATACTGGGATTTAAAATTTATGTAAATCTAGGGTATCTAAGGAAAGAAGTGTCTTTTGGTAAAGGTTGGAAACACTTTTGAAAAGAAAAATTACAAATGCCAATCTGGAAAGAGATTTTCTGGCTGTGAAATAAATAAGCAGGGATTCACATTCTAAAACACAATGAAAGGTTTCTCTGCTCAAGACAGGGGCTGGAACTGCAGATACTTTAGTAAGCATGGATATAAGATTAACCTTAACATTCTTTTGCAGATTGGACATGATGTTCTTATTCCATTCCATCATGAATAACTGTGTAGCCATAGATTTGAATAAAAATAAAAGAACACAGATTTTTGCAAGTGTTTGGGTACTTCAAGATGCATAAGGATTGCTTGTCCAACTGTAAAAAATCCCACAAAATCAATGCATAGCTCTTACTCTGGGAGTTTGAACAGTTAGATTTTTTTCTTATCCAATCTTATAGGGATCTGAGGTGATTCCAATTCAATTAGAATTTGTGTCAATAAAACAAAAATTAGGATTATCCCTAACCAAAGCAACTTCTTATTTATCTTCCATTAGAACCTCTTCATTAGTTACTTACAGCAGGGCCAGGAGGACCAACTCTTCCAGCAGCACCAGGGAAACCAGTCATGCCCTAAAAATAAAAGTGAAAAAGAAGATTAATTTCAGAGGCAATAATAATTTCAGGAAAAACAACAAAGTCAGTACCAAAAGCTGGAAGACTTACAGGAGGACCAGCATCACCACGAGGGCCAGCGGGACCAGCAGCACCAACAGGACCCTACGTATGAAGGATTGAAAAAGAGATATGGATTAAGCAAAGACAGTTAATGTTCCCTATATAGAATAAGGGCTCAGTCTCTCTCTTGTGATAGCTGAGGGTGATCTTTACTCCAGTAGGAGCATGACTGCACACAAAACCACACTGTCTATCCTGGTACTAGGATATTAAATTCTCACAGACATTTAAAAATCAGTATCATAAGGCCTGAGAAGAGTTGCATAAGGCATTGAGGATTCAAATTAATTTCCTTGCAAATGTTTCATGCATCTAAACAAACCTGGAAATCAAAAAGTGAAAGTAAGGTGCAACCAGTAAGTCCCCTGTTTGCCCTGTGTGACTAACACAGCCACATAGTGCAAGAGCCTAGTATTTGTCTATTAAAATCATACCGTAAGTACCCCAAGCCATATCATCTTGCAACCCTTTATGGTATTTGAAGTATCTGGGTCTGACTTTCTGTGTGATTTCAACCAGTTCACCAATGATGGGCTGCATGCATGTGAAGAAGTATACAGCTTTGGGCTACAAAGCTGTTAGCACATGAAAAGCGTGTGTGCAAGTGGGTGGATGGACAAATTTCCACATATGCTTCTGGATGACTGAGTCTGAAAATTAGATTGCAACACCACATAGTGACTTTGAGAGAAAGGTATCAACATCCTCAACTCAGAACTTATCCACAATCACCCCCCTGAATGGTCCAAGATAGACTGGTATTGTTGATCTTCAGGGCAAGTTGAAAAAAAGTTTGTTTTTTTTTCTCTTCAGTTCCAGACTCACAATCTGAGCCCATATAAATAGATTGACAAAGTTTATATAATGTGTGGAAAATCACTATGGGGACTTTCTTTACAGCCTAATTTGTTTAGAAGTTTTGCTTCTTTTTTTAATTACCTTTCCAGAATTCGAGGCCTTCAGGCTCGTGTATTGTTTGCATAGCACAGTTAAGAATTAGGCATTTTGAAAAGACACAGTTCACTTACTGGTGGTCCAGAAGCACCGACTGGGCCAATAGCACCTGTTGGTCCACTTTCACCCTTCGGTCCTTTGGGCCCACGCTCACCTTTAGCACCAGGCTGACCAGCTGCACCCTGAGGGCAGAAAAACCGACAGAATGAGGAGCTGGAAATCTTGCAAAGGAAATAGAGGAATGGCATGGCATCAATATGAGGAAAGCACAAACAGAACTTACAGGAGGTCCGGCAAATCCACTTGGACCTACGGGACCAGGCTCACCACGTTCACCCTACAAAAAAGACAAAGAAGAGATGATTGGTTGGAATGGCCTTTAAGAGGTCAGTTTTCTGAACATCATGTCTTTGACACAGCAATAGTTGTAGAAATTGCTACTCACAGGGATACCACGGGCACCAGCAGGACCAGCAGGACCAGCAGGACCTCCTTCACCCTAAAACAGATAGTAGAAAACATTATGACACTGCAGGGAAAGGCATTGCTGTCGTCAGAACAGGGGTGAACCTGTGGTACTGGTACATATAGCAAATCTTTCAGTGTCTCCAGTGGAGGGATGTTACTGAAAATGCTTCTGGTTTTGACCCACCCCGTGGGTAAATACTAATGATTTTCAGACAGGATAAAGATTAATTCTGAGATAATGTGTTGTTATTCATCACTATATCAAAAACTCTTCTCATAGTGTGAGGAGGATTGTGGAGTTTATCTGGGAAGAATTCAGCCAAAGCCTGAATCAGAATTTTCTCCACATATAACCCACTGCCATATAGATACACATCACTTCCCTGCCCTTTCAGGAAAAGGTTTGGGGTCCTATGGCAAACTTCTCTGAATAGTCCCAATAACCCTCGTCTTCTGAATCTGAAAAATGTACAAAACTTGTGCACAACAGAAAGAAGGAATTGGTTTTTATGACACTCATCTTTAATATTCACGTGTGGGTAAACTGAAAACAAACAAGGTGCTTTTTCATTCAAAGAGTAGACTTACCCGATCACCAGCACCACCAGCAGGACCAGGAGCACCAATAGCACCAGGGAGACCCTATAGGTCAAGAGACAGACTCCGTTTGTAACAAAATGTAAGTAGGAACAATTACTTTAAATAATTTTCTATTTCCTCCTAGAGAAAGGTGCATAACTTTCTTCTAGCTGTTTTCAGTATAAAGGACACATGAGATTATAAACCAAAATCAATTCTGGTTTTTTCCTTCCCGAAGTATTAATTCTAGAGCAGGCACCAGAAATCTCAAATTAATGATAATTTTTGTGTACCTTGGGAGGCTGTCTTTAGAATGAGCTGTCTGGGCTGAGCCCATGAAGTTCAAGAGGATAATGTCACACTGAACAGCTGTCTGTGCAATACAAGGTTCTCTGCTCATGTCATTTCTCTGTTTGGATGCATGAGAAGTGAACACTTTTCTCTCTTTCCCCCCCTAAATTCAAACATCCCTGGACAAGGGGCAACAAAATCACATTGACTTTTATTAAAACAAGGAGATAGAAGCACTAACTCAATACAGTGGGAAACATAAGTCCTTTTCAGTCACTTAAGAGGTGCAGCAAGGTAATCTTAATAGAACCCAAAGATACTTACACGAGCACCATCTCTTCCTGTTGCACCCGTATCACCTCTCAGACCTGGGGCACCCTAGAATACACAGAGGAGAGAAAACAATTATACTGGTAACAAAAACAATAGTTTGTAAAAAAGAAGTCTTGAACTGTGTGCTGACTATCTGTGTATTACTTGCACATCATACAAGATGCTCATAACACTCGTTTTTTTGGGGAATGGACTTTGATTGTTGTTTCATTCTTATTGATATGTATGTACTGACTTGCAAAGCAAAAATCTGCAGAGGACTGACATCCTTTTCAGAATTATAAGCCTGCTTCTTTCATGGGAAACCTACTTAGTTTCTCCAAGATGCCAAGAATTTTGTGTGGAACTAAAAATTCAAAACCAAGTTGATGTATATTATAAATTATGAATATAAATCCCCTGTCAAAATCCCTTTTCTCTGGGTCAAGAAATGGCTATCCGTAAAAATTCTTCTGGGTATTCCTGTTACACTTTCTATTTGAAGCAGGAAAACAGCTGTTAAAAACAATGATGTCATATGGGTGGTCACATAAAATGCCATATGTTTCATACAACAAAAAGTTATGTCCAGGCCACCATTAGAGTCAAGGAATCAGACCAGCACTGTCTTCTATATATTTTTTATTCTAAATACAGCCTAGTCTTCTGCATTAATTTGCATGTCAATCCATAGTATTTTTTTAAAAGTTTGCAAGCAATAAATAAATAACTATGGATTTTTAACTCAAATAAAGCAGTTCTAAAAATCTCAGTTTAGTTTTTAAATAATGAACAGGAGAGAAAATGGAATGAAATGCATACAACATGATAAAAATCAATTCTATAGATAATTATATGGTAAAAGCAGAAGTAGCAACAGGACTTGCAACCAGATTTTACAGCTCTGTAAAAGGGTTTAAATAGGCTAAAATATTTTCTGGTTTTATAGAAAACTGATTCAGTCCAAAAATTTTTGCAACTGATTTACTCACTGCACCTAGATCAGTCATAGATTGGTAGGCCCATTCCTACTATAAATTCTCAAAGACGGCTTTAGTATTTCTACAGTAAAGAGAAGCTCATTGCTACTCAATCCTGTGAAGTACCAACTGCCACTTAAGCCAATCCCAAATGCTGAGCTAAGATCAGAATACGACCTTAGAAAAGACCTTCAGCCTATTAGACCAACAAAACCTCTACTTGCTTACTAAATAAGACAGTTTCACAGTAAATAAAACTTGCATTGAGGTAACCTACAGGTTTTTCCAAGTTAATGAAATTCAGGCATCTCCCAAACCTGTCCATGCAGCAACAGTAGTCCACCTTACCTTTTCACCCTTGCCTCCTGGAACACCAGCAACACCTCTCTCTCCTGGGATTCCACCAGAGCCAGCAGGACCAGGAGCACCAGCAGCACCAACATTGCCAGGCTCACCCTAGCAGCAATAGCATATCATGTAAGTCAGGGACAAACCATTCACACATTTAGGAACAAAATCATCATTGGTACTTTGCTCATCATTCTGCTTGGTTGTAAACAGTGAAAGTAGTAGCATTTTGTCATAAGGTATTGTACATATTTTACTTCTTCAGCTAGTGAAGATGCTGCATGTGAACACTCTCTCTGACTCTGTGGGCTCCTGAGGTTTTAGGGTGTCCTATGTTCCAAACTAAACTTCTGTAGAAAGACTACCCATGAAAATTCTAAAAACTAAGACCCAGATTCAGTTATCATCAAGCCAACATAATTTGTTAGATAACTGCTTATTATTGCCCTAATGTTTAGGGGAAAATATTCCTCACTAGACACAAGAACTCCCTGTGTACAAGTAGATATGGGTGTAAGTAGAAGTCAGCATGGATTTCAGTCAAAATTTCAGATCCTGTCTCAAGACAGAATGGTAGCATACCCAGCTGACAAGGTGAGTTCCCCTCCCATCATCTATAGTACTACACATAAACCCATTTAATATTAGCATGGACTAGTTGGAATGGAGCTTTACTACTTGAAGGGATGACCCAGGGGCTATTGTGTATTAGTAACTACCTACCACCAGTTATCACTTATGCTCTCAGGAAAGCAGGTTTAGGATTATGTCCATCAGGAATTCAACAGTAAGGCAATGGCAGCTGGGAAAGGCATACCTTGTTACCATCGGGGCCTGGTGGGCCAGATGGGCCACGGCTTCCAATGGGACCGGCGGGACCGACAGCACCACTTTCACCAGGAGGACCACGTTCACCCTACAGGAGACAGGCCAATTTAAATTTTCCCTTGAATTGCTCTGTAGCCAAGAGGTTTAAAAGCACTGGTTAGTAGTACTTTTATCTGAATAAGCTACTAAGAACTGTGTAAGAATTGTGCAGCTATTAACTAAACCAGTCATAGGAACTGGCTCTAGCTTTTGACACAAATGCAGCAAAATCAAGCAATAAAATCTTGCATCATGGTAACAGCTGACAATTAAATTACAAATACTTCTTGAACATGGATTTTGGCTATTGTGTTCATTCTGGTAACAGTGGCTTACATTCTACTGCCAAAAGGAGATTCTATTTTAGGACAAACAATGGATTCTAGTTTGCCATAGTAACTGGCAATTATTTTTACAGTGTCAAATTCCTGGTGAATATCGGAGAATAAAGGTGACAACTAAAGCCTACTCATGTGACCTGTACATTATAACATATGTAAGGGTAAATTCTGAATCGAAGGTCATCTGAAGACGTGAAAGTAGCCAGAAACTGGGTTTAAATGCACAACAGATCTATCAGAGATCTTTAATAAAACTAATATTTCTATATCTCAAATTATCTGTGTGATCAAGCTGAACATCAGTGAACAATCTAATAAGATATAATGGACATATTGTTATGCTGGATTATGTATAATATTATGCTGTATTTTTTATAATAACATTATAGTTATTATACAAAATCTGAGATTTCATATGACAACTACCATGTAATCAAAGAACTAACTCAAGGAGACATAGCTTACTGCTGGAAGGCACCAATAATGTGGAAGATTATATTATATTTTAGAAATTTTTGTTTAGGAGCTGGCTAGCAAGGGATAGTATAATTGAAATGGTCAGGCTAAGAAGGTCTGTGAACAGGCCAGATGAAAATTCTCATATGCATCAGGCCTCCGTGTAACACTGTAGGATGAGTCTTTTGTCATCCACAGTCTCTTTGTGAGGTTAATACAGGGTATCTACTTGGGTAATAGTCATACTGCTTATCCAGAAGTTTACTAACACTGGCAACTGTTGTGTTATACAATCATATACCCTGACAAGTGCAAAGAGCAGAGAAAATTCTCCTTCATTCTGGGATGTCTGCTGCAATACACTGTATTCTGTAACAGAGAAGAGCTTTTTGCCTTGAGGGACGTGGCTACTGCTATTATTGAACACATTATTAAGACAGTCTGGGCCAGATTTCAAATGAGTTACTCACTCTTGGGCCAGCAGGACCAGGGACACCAAATTCACCATGAAGACCCTAGAAGAGAGTAGATACACCAGTAAAGCTTATTTCTAAAGCAAACTTGTTTGCTTAAATTGTACTTTGTTTCTTAGCAGTAAATAGAAATGCTTTTCAAATTGCAACAGCATATTGAAAATTTTCAGATAAATAGCTGTCTTTGAGATACATGGAAATAGGCTTTTCAACTAGCTGCACACTATCTCATGACACACATGAGATAATTTTTCATCTGAAGAGTTAGCTATTGAATTACAAGCTCTTTTTTCTCAGATATATGCATTGTAAACTTTTTTTACGGGGACATATACGTAACTATAAATGTTAAAGGTGGTTATGACACATGCGTTGCACAATTTTCAGATTTCATCACACCCTAACTGTGCAGCAGCTAGAGAATGAATTATGACTAACCTACCTCAGTTGTATGCCATTGTAAATTCACTGAAATCAACAGAGGTGCAAAAACTAGAGCAATGTTAGATTAAACCTTGAAGATTTCAAAATAAATGTGAATTAAAATATTTTTCATGTATGGTCTCCTCTTCTGGAGGAGGAGTTATATTTTATTGCTGCTTAAGGCACAAAAAGCGAAGGACTGTCTTTGCTGAGTTTCATATCAAAACTTAGAAGTATGATGCAGGTTCCAATGGACCTTCTTCATTTGTGGCTAGCTTTAACAGAAGGGACTACTAAACTTTGCATATAATACAGATTGCTTTGTTTTGTCAAATAGATCCAAAAGGCTCTTTCTTCACCACATGTGCAATTGCAAACAGTGTTTATGCAATGCCTGCCCCTACTTGTGGAGTACTGAATCCATCACTCACCCTTTCGCCTGGTTTACCAGCTTCACCAGCTGGACCCGAGGGACCTGGCAGACCCTAAATATAAAGAAACAAGAATGCATATAACGTTAAGGCAGAAGCACTTCAGGCTTTGGAAACCATAGATAATATTGAGCAGAGCACACAGTTACTTACCTGGAAGCCAGGAGGGCCAGCAGGACCTGTTTCACCCTTTCCACCTTGGTTACCCTGGATGGAATGAAAAACAACTGATTAACTTGGAAGGAGAAATACAGGAAAATTGACTTAAAAATGGGAAATCCCATTAATGAAAGTAAATCACAAATTAGATATGTGTGGAAGCTATTACTTACAGCGACTCCAGGAGGACCCTGAGCACCGTTGTTTCCCTCTGGACCAGGAGCACCCTATATATGTTCAAGTAGAAAGTTGTTATCAAAGTTTTGATTTGTCATGAATAATATCTCTAAATTATTATGTTCCAAAACCAAAGGTCTCTTGCTGTGTATTTTGAACTTAACCGCACACTTTGTTGTCAAAGTGTACTAAGGATGCTTACAATTTTGAATTCTGGTGATTGTTTTGGCTATTGCAGCACATTTATCCTTAAGAAAACTTATTTTGGAATTACAGAATATAGGAACCTTGGTGATAACATTTTTCCCACAACAGACTTATGTGGAAGAATTAGCAAGTTTCAACTATCAGTAAGAAGCTGGAAATTTACAAGATAAATTAGAAACCATACACTGTCCTCAAAGAACTGAGGCCAGGGAGTGCTATTTTTTTCCTCTTCATAAGATGATAATACCCCATAATTAATTACCCAATTAATACCCAAAAAGAGGAGTTTTTACTTATCCCTTATGTAACAGCCCCCACTGACAGGAGGCCAGATGAATGTATTCCCAAGTGTTTTTGTAGTTAATCATCTATTTATGCTTGCATAGGCCAATACTATCTTATTACAGAGGTTTTGAAAATCTACTTCCTTTACTCTGGAGGTAGGTAAAAAAAATATATCCACATACCCGTGGGCCAGCAAGACCAACATTGCCTTTTTCACCAGGTTTGCCAGGTTCACCCTGAAGTTGAAAGAAAAAAGATACAAGAGTTAACCAAGACTTCATATTAGACTCACTACTAAGCAGATTTACACTCCCCTTGCCAGAAGATTTATTATCATAGTTCTTTAACGCAAATTAAAACATGCACAAGCTCCATCTGACTTTTTGAATCACTTAGAATATCTCAAAAATAAATGTCTTGCCTTTCAAAACTCCATTTCTTTATTTTTTGAAATCATAGTTCATGACATTCTGCCTAGGATCCTATGCAATATGCTCTCCCTATATATATGCATGTGTATGTATCTATAGCAGCACCCAAATCCAGGAGATGATTATTGTTATCTGTGGCCTCTGTGGGACATTTCAAGAGCCCCACTGAAGTCACTGGTAGCTTTTCTTCTAAACTCAGTGAGCTTTGGATAGTACTCTGGAAATGAACCTTAGGTTTAATGGCCAACTTTTACAGAACTTTTACTGAAGTGTATATACCGAAATTATGAAAGGGACATGCAGAAGTTATAAAACAGACATATATTATTTTAATTACTTCAGTGTTCAAATATTCCTAAGCTAATTAAATTGCTTTTCAGTTGTTTAATTATATATGTAAGTCAAAAATAATTTAAAACAGAAATCTTGAATGTAAGTGGATGCTTCAATAAGTAGTACAGGAGGATACATTAATGTTAGAGCTGGGGACCTACAGATTAGAAATACCTTCATAGTAATAGAAAGCTTCTGTACTGTACTTACAGTGGGACCTTTTGGTCCAGGGAATCCAATGTTGCCAGGCTCACCTCTATTACCAGCTGGACCAATTGGTCCAACCCTACCATCTGCTCCAGGGAAACCCTAGAAAAAGAAACCATACTATTAAGTGGCTGGGGCAATTTAATTACAGTTCAGCTTTAGGAGAAATATGTACTGACAGGAAGCAAATGCCATTTAACTTTTAAACATTGTTGATACATTGCTCATGCTTTCCTCCATTTTCTTCTTCCCCTTCCAGGATGGGCCTGATTTGAGACCCACAGAAATGAATGGAAAGTTTCACACTGATCTGAGTAATATGGTAGCAAAATCTTGCTGGTTCTATGCAGTTGTGTTAGGGCTCAGTGCTGAGATCTCTGCTTTTAAAAATGTCACTTTATATGTGTATGTTTCTCATGCAATGGGGGAACAAAATAAAAAGCAAAGTACTTACAACAGGACCTTCCTTGCCAGCAGGGCCTGGGCTTCCAGGCTGACCAGGAAGACCCTGAGAAAGAAAAGTGCCATGTTTTTAGAAGGAAACCAACTCATCCAACCATTAAACAACAATTTTTTTCTACATGCATGCATACACACAGAGAGATGCCAAATTATTAATATACATGAAGGAAACAGGACTGTATGCCTTATCAAATTTACATCTAAAGCACACTGAAGTTTAATTTGATAGTGTGTGCTCCCTTGCCAGTTGAAAATCAGTATAGGTAAGTACCTGTTTCACTCAGATAAACTTATTTAGGCTCTGCTTTGGAGGAGAGTGTGTTTCAATGTTTGCGGATGCCTAATAGTTCACATGTACATTGAAAACTCTTTCACTTCATAGGGTAGGGTAGGAAGGGAAAGAGTAAGGAGCATAAAAGACAATGGCATGGACATAATCTGACTGCAGCCAACACCACTAAAAGTGAATGGCTGTTTTCAGTGAAGTAATTTGCAAAATAAAATAGAAATAATTGAAATAAGCAATCTCATCATTTTAGTAGGGTTTGCTTTTCTTTTAGTTCATTAAAGAGCACATGCACACCGTAATTCTGATCTTAATGATCATATTTTGTAAATAATCACAAGTAGAAAGCCCTTTCAGAAGTCAATGCTGTATCCAGTACAAGGCAACAGTGCTTCATGACAAGGCAATCAAATGCTACCAATAACAAAAGGAACTCATTTCAATGAACATTTTGATGCTTCTTAATCATTCCTCATCTATTTTTTTCCAATAGAGTGGTGGGAGTGGTTAGAACATGCTGGATTTTTGCATTTGGATTACTGAGTAATTTTGTCCCTTAATTAAATGTCATTTTCTTTTTACACGGTTTGAACTTACACCACAGATATTGAACTTACTCTTGGACCCATAAGACCAGGCTCACCAGGACGGCCAGCATCACCATGAGGACCCTTAGCACCAACAGGACCACTAGGACCACGGTTACCAGCAGGTCCCTACCAAAAGAAATAAATAAAATGAGGCAGAGGTAGGAAAAAGCATCACAGGTCTGTATATAAAAGAAGATGGTTCAGAAATAGTGACCCAGACAAAAGTCTTACCATGACACCTGCTCTGCCATCAGCTCCAGGGAGACCACGAGATCCAGGCACACCCTGCAAGTCAACACAAAACAAATCAAGAAAGAGAAAGAAATAAATCTGTTCCTGCTTGCTAAATTTCAGCCTTCCAAACAGGTCTGTGGAATTTGAGGTAAGTGCAGCTCTAAGCACGCACACCTCAGTGTAAAAGGATATTGTGAAAGAAATCTCTCTCACTTCCTAATGATTTCTTTAGATTCTAATCTGCTGCTATCACAGTGTTTTCAGTGATCATTGTAACCAATACTGGCTCTAGCCAGTAGCTAGGATCCCACAGTCTGGCCCACACAGTTCCATATTTCCTTCTCTGTAGAGTTACTGATTTCTCTATGACTCTGTACATCCTACCCAAGGTGCAACACTACATCTTCATCTCTGCCAAAAAGACCACATCTGGTCGAAGTGCTGCCATTTTTCTTATTATTTTCCTGTGAACTGTTTTCCTGCATGAAGCTACATGCCTCCTGAAGTTCATGGAGTGGTTTCTCACCCAGTGAAAAGGGTACCAGGCATTCTTGAAGACACTGAATTGAAAGTTTTGGTTCCTATTATGTGTGAGCCAATTATTGGGTTTAAGCAGTTAAATCCCATCACTAAGCTTTAAGAGTAATTAAAAGACAATTCACTAAATATTACACAATAGATAAATCAAAGCAACTTCTAAATACTACAGGGATAAGATAAGAAACAAGAATTAATGAAAAGCAAAAATAGGTTTGGTCACAACTAATCAAAAGGCTCAGAATCAGAGATGATCTTTGTTTGGAAGCATTAATGTAAATTTAATTACTCATAATTATTTAATTTGCCTTTGTGACTCTAGATTGATTTTCTCTTTCCTTTTTGCTTCTACTTCTGGAACATGAAAAAAACCTACTCTCAGACCAGCAGGGCCTGGGGGACCAGCAGAGCCAGGTTCACCATTGCTTCCTCTCTTGCCTTCCTCACCACTGGGACCAGGAGGGCCAGGAGGTCCAGCAGCACCCTATTTCAGACAAACAGAGAAAAAGAAAAAAATCAGATGCTGTGTTACAGGTATTATCAGGCTTTTGAGTAAAAAACCCTTCATATTTTGTCATACTTACAGGCTCACCCTTGGCACCACTTTCTCCCTTGGCACCAGCAGGGCCTGGTTCACCCTAGAGTCCAAAACAAAAAGAGAACACAGAATTAAGCATCATGCCAAAATCCTCTCTTCTACCTGGAGAGCTTTCTCATGAATCAAAAAACCCTTTAATCATCTAATGCCATGCCTGCTTCTGTTGTGAATAATGGTCAATGAGTACAACTATTTTCGTCATAACAGCCATGAAAACAAACATGTTAAAGGTGCTTAGAAATGACATTAATTGAACTGTGACATATTCAGGGCTGGTTCCTCTACTGAGGATACCACTGAGGGCCTAGTTGTGCGATTGATGCCACATCTCTCTTCATATTATCAACATGGACAGAGCTTAATAGCCCTTGCACTCGAAGGGTGTGCAAAGTGAACCTCTTGAGTCTTGGCATGTGAAGCAAGTAGTGAGACACAGAAATTAACTCCAATGTTAAATTATAGTGCAGCAAAAAAAAAATGCCTGTGTTATAACAAAAAATTATCCAGAGGAAATCTTTCACAACTGTGGACACTGTCCAGTTTTCAAATGAGGATATACAATAAACGAGGTCACTTACAACAAGTCCTCTAGCACCACTAGGACCAGCAGGGCCAGGAGGACCAAGAATACCACGGGGACCAGGCAGACCAGGAGCACCAGCAACACCAGGAAGACCCTGTCCATCAGAGGGAAAAAAGGTGTTATGAACCCATTATCTTTTCTGCTACATTAACTGAATTTGGGTTTTTTTAGAGCAAATGAGTATAGTTGTACTTACAGCTGCACCTTTAGCCCCTGGAAGACCATTAGCACCAGGGTTGCCCTGTTAAGAAAGATAACAATACTGGTTAATTCAGAATTAACAGTACACCCATCCAACTATAGATTAAGCCTGGCAAGCTACTTACTGGAGGACCAACAGGACCACTAGAACCAGGAAGTCCAATCTCTCCTCTTGGACCAGCAGGACCACTAGGACCAACATTACCAGCAGGTCCGATTTCACCCTGTTTGAGAGGAGGACAGAACCCTTATCAGTGTACACAGTGTTATGGCAATAGTGAAGCAATCCTGTATTAGCCTGTCATTAAGAAGACAATCATACCTATCTATGTATATATACATATATATATTTCTGGTTCAGAGGCCAGGAAACCAAGCAGATGAGAACTTTTAATGGATTTTAAAAGCCCTGAAGTTGGGATATCTAATTAGGGTCCATCTAAACTGATAGCAAAGACAGGAACAACAGATGCTCAAGCTTGTCTGAAAAGTTACATCATCATCATCATCTAGGATTACACAGAAGGGTGATTTAAAAAAAAATAAAAATCAGAATTACAATTGCAGTCATATCTGCAGCCATGTGCCTCCAGCACTGGCCTGCGGTGCCAGTGTACGAAACCTATTTGACCATTATCTTGCACTTTCAGATGCTGTTTCCACTGACGCAAAATGCAAAACAATGCCTAATCAGAATGCTGTGGGATAGCATTCACAATGGAGTAAATGACAGTCTAAAAGATTCTTGCTTTTACTTTCAAAAGCTTGTATTCAGTAAGTCCACTACAAAAAAAAATGAATATAATGACAATTTCTCTTCAGCAATTCTCTGAGCATTCAGCATTCACCCTGAACATGTAGACAGTTTTCTGTTGAAATTACACACTGTAACCACACTCATATCTGCACCAGAGAAGACTTCATGGTTTTCAAAAGCCTTTCCTTTTGATAAAAATAACCAGAATGGGATCTCAATTTTTCCCTCACCTTCCCTGCAGTTAATATTATAGGGTCTAGAAAACAATACTCTATTTTCTTCTAAAGGTGGATTAAGATAAGTTCTGTCTGTGATATGGATTTTATGGCAAATGGTCAGCAAAATTAGTAAATGCAGTATAGGAGATACTCTTGCCTCAAATCCTCTGTTTTATCTTGGTTACTCAAAATATTGAGACTGTTACCTAGATAAAAATGGTAAGATCTGAGCAGTAAAGCGAATCAATTACATTATAGTCTGTAAGAGCAAAATGGTAGTGTCCTAAATTGAAAAGTTTAAATGCAATTTCTGCATTGTAATTTCAAGGTTAGAAGAAGCCTAATACTCAACTGCAGCTTCTTGGTCCTCCACTATTTCTGTAAAGTGATGTTAACTGCTGCTTTGCTTGTTTATCATAATCTGTGTCACCCTTCAAAAGTGTGTACAGCTGCATCACACAGGAAGCAGTGAAAAGGTTACGTGTCTTACTGAACCTGCCCAGCATCAATCTTCAGCTGTGCAGTAACTGCTGTATTTTAAATTAGCATTCATGTCTGATGTTCTTCAAATACCCTAGGAATTCATCCTCATCCTGATCTGTAACCGATAAGAAAGAACTCTATTTCATAGACAGTGGGGGTTTTTTTTGCTGCTTAACAACCCTAGTTAGTATATTTCATCTTCAGTATCAAATGAACCAGTAGAAGCAGCTGTTCATACCTTAGCACCAGGAGCACCTGGGAAGCCTGGAGGACCAGCAGCACCAATAGGGCCCTGGAAAATGAAAGGGAAGCAGTTGTATAAAGGTATTCAGTGAAGACAGAAATATATTGCTTGCTGAAGTAAGCATCTTCAAAAAATGTACATTTACTTATTCCACACATTACCACCTCAGAATACGAGTTGCCTTTTGCAGCTCCAAACTGACAGATTTGGTTCACTACAAAGAGTTAAGAGCAAAGTCAATGCTTAAAACACATTTGCAGTGCAAATTAAGCAAGAATTGGTAAAACCTTGCCTTGAGGCCAAACACCTGAGAAAGAACAAAGGATGGGTAGAGGCAAGCATCTGCAAGGCAAGATGACTGATTCTACTACATCTCCTTGTTGCTGTGAGATTTCTAATTACATTGGGACAAAATTCCCAGTGTACGCAGACACCACAAGAGAAGATACATTGACATATTCATAGCCTTTATTTTTTAATGCATGCAAATACAAAGGGGTAATTTCTCTTCAATTATTAATAAAATATTCAACTCACTGCTATTTGGAACTGATATCCACCATTTTTTTGCTGAACTAATATATTACAATTATAAATACTTATGATAAAACTGCCTCACAATTCCAAGGGAATAAAATGGGTCAGTTGGTATGACAAAGAGAAATTGGCTTCCAACATTCTATACTCTGCTCTAATAAACTGGGTACCTTGAATTCTCACTGGTTTTGCATAAGCAAGGAAAAAAAGACCAAATGCCCTTCAAGACACATTTGAAAATATACATTTTCAGAACTTTCATTGCAGTCACCTTCTTACATTTTAAGTTCCAAGTGGCAAGAAAAAAAAAGTTACTTCTGTTTCAGTTTTAAAAAATGAATGTTCATAATTGCTATGCAGAATATTTACAGCATCACAACCTAAGTATGTGTAAAATAACTTCAACATGGCACAGACACTGGGATTCAATACAATGTTGTGCTGCTGCCCATTCTGAGTAACATCTCTGACATCAGCAGCTTCAAAATATTTTTTATATAGTAACTCAATTGCCTTCATATAAAATGTCTTCAGCTAAAATATTTTGGTTCTACTACATCAGATCTTAGCTGTAGGGTCTCTATTTGCCTACAATTTAAATGCCCAATCACAGATATTTGTTAAATACCCCACTTGGAAAAACTGAAGAGAAATTCACAGCTATACCAGCATGCTACTCTGTTAAAGCCCAAGAGGTGTTTGAAGTGACAAGGAGTATTAAAAACAACTTTAACAAAACAGAACCAAGTACAGGTTCATCATTGACTCAAATTTTGAAGGCAGGAATTAAAAAGAAAAAAAAACTATTCTGGGCTATTCCTGATTTGTTTTACAGTTTCAAAACTACATCCTTGTACACATACTTATTTCGCTGAGATAAATGAGCTTTACTGAAGTCAGTGGTATATTATGGCAATACTGACTCCTTTTAAGTGGGCAGATCTGCACTGGATTGGTTCTTATTAGAATAGTTATAATTTACTAGTCAGATCAGGGCAGTTGGATATTATTTGCCTTCCACACTAACTCACAACTCAGGTATCAGTGGTGAATGGGAAGGGTTAGTGCCTGTTAGCTGTCCTGGTGTGCATATATTATTTACTGTATGTATATAATTACATCTGCAACATGCGCATGGTATATATCTGTTAAAAAGTATAAAGTCTCTTTAGTTTTGGGATAACTATTCTGTTAGACTGTTGAAAATGAGAATTCTGTTCATTGGGTGTTTTCCAGTATAATCTGCTGGGAAACTTTCCCATAAAATCACAAGTGCAAATGAAAGAATATTTGTTTCCTTTGATATAGATGCGTTTAAAAGAAATCCTGAGGCTTGCAGGATATTGTCTGCAAAGGCTTTATGTTTCCCTAACTCTTTTGGTGATGGTCTGATAAGCAACAAATAACTGTGTTAAAAACATGACCACAAGCAGCTTCTCAGAAGCCCAAGAAATCCTCTAAAAACAGGATAAGGAGCACAAGGCCTAATGGAACCAGATTGTCAAAAAGAAAGACAAACTTACAGCAGGTCCAGTGGGGCCAGCACTGCCATCACTTCCACGAGCACCCTGTGAGGAAATAACATAATAAATTGTTTGGAAAAAGAACTGAATATCAGAGAAAGCCTCAGTAAGTGGCTGGTCATGATAACAGACAGATGGGAAAGCCACTTACAGCTGGTCCAGGGGCACCTACTCTTCCTCTCTCACCAGGGAGACCACGAGCACCCTGAAACAAACAAAAAAAATAAATTATTTGTATCTTTCCATAGAACACAGATATAGATGTGTTTTTTTCCTCTCTTAAGTCACATTACTATTACATTAGAGTATCTAGCTAGATGGAGTGTCACTGATGACAAATGTTGAAGGAAATGCTGACTGAACTAAATCTATCAGGTTACAATTTCCCACAGCAGCAGTGAATACTTACAGGTTGTCCTGGGGTACCATTTTCACCAGGGGCACCAGGTTCTCCCTGTAAAGAAGAAAGTTTGGAGGCTTGATTTAGTGAAAGGATGTTTTGAACAGATACCACAAAACCATCAGAGAGATTTTCAGCTGCGGAATTCTACTGTCTTTGTCTTCTGTAGCATTGGCACCACATATCAGCACACGTCCTGAGGGTGCAGAGACTGCAGTTGTCCCTGCATATACTGGAACACAGCCAAATGGAATCCTCTTAGAAGAGGAGGGCCAGAGAAAGTTGTTTGACTTACCTAGCTCAGCTTTCTTTACTCTCTCTCTTTATTCTGGTATTTACCCTGTAGTATGCACTGAAAAGATGGGGCCTGGATAGTCTACTAATTCAGATCAATCAGCAGCTGTTTTTTAGCTAGAGCAGAAGCAAAATGATGCTTTCTTCTGCCTTAGGTTAAGGTGACAAAGTTCCTGTTAAATGGCTGAAAATAAGGATCGGCCTCAGTTATTTTTAACTTAAGACCAATAATACTGAGTATTTGAGTAACAGCCAATAAAACACGCTCATCTCCCTCTAGTACTGTGTTTCAACAGCCCTGCAATTGGTCTAGGTTGATCTACAGTAACAAGATTTGTCCTACAGCCCTTGTATTGTGAATAAACCTGGATGTACCTAGTTTTAAATGCTTCAAGGAGTGCAAGTTTTTGCCTTCATCACTGCTTTCAGCAGAGTTATATCATGACTGACCTCAATTTATTATGCTGGTGTTTTCCAGTTAGATTAGCCCTCTTACTAGTAACTGTTCTGTCCTTTACCTGATTGCTTTATATGCTTTTAGTCTCCAATGATGTCTCTTTACCATACTTTTTTCTGAAGGTAGACCTCTTGCAGTGATATTGGAGAAGGCTATGTTACAATTAATAACTCTACAACCAACTAGTGCTAAGCTCTTAGAAAGAAGCAAGAGGAAGAATTAGTATTTGAGTTTTTCATTGTTGTATTAAAAGTTCTTGAGTGATTCCTGAGAATCACTCAGCAGAATAGTGTTCAAATGCGTACTAATCTGGACATGATAAACAGGAAAAAGACTGGGGATCAAAATAGCCTTAACTCAAAAAAGTACTTCATCTATCCGAGTTTTTAGCAGAAAACCTTATATTGAGCATGTATCTCACACAACAGAGTTTTGAAGAAAAATGAGACGTTTTCATTTTAGCATGCTTTAAAAAAACCCACCAAAATGCAAAAAATCAATCCACAGAAGAGCAGAGATAGCAAAAAGAGTCCTAAGTGCTGTTGAATAGTCAATCACCAGGAGGACAGTTCTGCAGCTCTTACTGTAAGTACTAACTTGACTGAGGGCTCAAGAATAAGGCCCCAGGAGTGTTTTCTCATTATAAGGTGCATGTATTTGTTTTACATGGATCCACTGACTTGTGGATTATTGCAGCTGGGCAATGTTCAATGGCAACATGGAAGACTGATTGGAGGGGACTTCATATGTCTTTCACTCAAAAGAGCTATAAAATGCATTGAACATTTTCAGATTTCATCTTTACCTTGTTGCCAGGAGTACCAGGTTGTCCCTTTTGACCATCCAGACCATTGTGTCCCTATATTGAGTAGAAAAATAAAAATTGATACATATTTTCTCACAAATGGCTATACACAAACTCTTAGTCTTGTAACATAAATCCCTCCTCCCACACAAAATTCTTTCCTAATCTGATTTTTCAAAAATAAAGTCTTTCATATAAGCGATTTTAAAAACTTCAAGTAGGTTTCTGCACTTTTGTCTTTCAGAGGATTTCCAGGGGTTTTCACTGTGCTGCATTGTTATCAGTCTTAAATATTCAGACAAAAGTATGTATATACTCACCCTAATTCCCTTAAAGCCAGGCAGACCAGGAGTTCCAGGGAAACCACGAGCACCCTAAAAAACACAGTGCATGAATGATTGTCTCTTATATTATACACTGCAGTTAAAAAGAAAATTAATATGTCTTTTCAATAAAATTAACAAGTAGATTTGGGTCACAATCTTTGAGGTGAGGAACACAGTTCAGATCCTAACTTCTTAGGCCCAGACTTGTTCAAGTATTAACAGTGATCAACCTGATTATTCCAGATCTGAAATCTCAGAAATTTCATGCGTTACCACATGATAGCACAGCTGTTTTAGCTTTCTGTGCCAAGGTGCCTGCTCACCCGCCCCTGTGTAGTAACTCCTCACTGTGTCATTTCTGTTGCTCATTACTTTTGTTTTCCCACTCCATTCCCAGTAAAGGAAAAGAAAAAGGTAACTATATAATACCCCTGAAGGTACTGGCTGACATTGGATTAATCCATATAGGGAATATTACTAGACTGTTAATGCAATGAAATTCAGAAAGGTTATTAGGTTTCATTGATTAGTGAATTGTTTTGCATTGTATACAGTGGATCACTACATACCTGAGGGCCAGCAACACCTCTCTCACCAGGTCTTCCAGGTTTGCCAGGGTGGCCCTAAAAAATCCAGTAAAGATGCACTGTTATAAAATAACAGCAAAAACCATTAAAAAATAAAATACACTGGTAAAACTTCTCTTTTTCAGTAGATACAGGGAGTCTGTTATCTTTCAAGTTTTCTTCTCCCTGTATTCAGGAAGCTAAATAATGTATTTGGAGATGTTTTGAATTTATCCAATTTTCTGTATATTTCCACCATATTGCATTTCTTGTATTGTAAAATAATTATTTCAGAGGTTTATTTATTCTACGTATTATAGAAAAATGTAAAAATTATGGCCAATAGAATGATTATCTTAACAATAACCTGATTGTTAGACGTGAATCATCACCCTAAGGGATGAAAAACATTTAATGATCACTTACATCTTCACCAGCCTTTCCTGGAGGACCAGGGGGACCACGAGGACCCTGGGGACCCTGTGAAAAACAGATTGAGGATTACTTAAAGCATCATTCTTCATCTAAGTCTTCCCACTGCCTTCTGACTTGAGTTGGGGTGTAGTTGAAGCCTCATTGACTTTGCGCTTTATGATTTCAATTTGAAAGAGCCTGAATCTGAGTGTTCAGCTCTGTTTCTGTAACAGGATTAAGCAGGAGTATCCAAACATTCAAAGATGTGCATATGGATAGGAGAAATGGGCCTAAACATTACAAGCCTACTTCGGTGTTCCATTTTTAATGCTAACAGTCTCTGTATGTGTAATCTGTACTTACTGTTTGACCAGGTTCACCAGGCTCACCGGGAACGCCTTGAAAACCAGGAGGACCCTAGAAGATGAGGGAAATACTGTTAGTTTTTAAACAAGCTAATTTGTGTGTCAGTGTCAGTAGGACTGATGAGACTGTACTTACAGGGGGTCCAGATGCTCCAGGGGGGCCTCTAGGTCCCATTAAACCCTAGGGGAGAAAAATTACAAAATCTTGTTTAAAAATCACCTTTATATAAACTCACCTATAAGAACAATTCCTGGTATTCCTAAAATATTGGTAAGCATTACAGTTTTCAGTGACCATGTCCAAATCAAATTAGAGCAAGCTAAGATCTGTATAAATTTGCACAGGCAGTTCAAGGGCAAACAGACCTTCTAAAGGTAACAAACCATCAGAGAACCCAGTTGGATGATTAGGAATGTATCCTTATGGCTGTGAACCTTGTGATTAGCCTCCTAATTCTTCTGGCTTGTTAGCAAAGGGTGCACTGGTTCATTCTACTATGTACCCTCTACCTTCCTGTGCAGGAACTTGCAGAGATTAAAGATGAGGGTCGTAACAACACATTGTGAAAGGCTCCTATATATACTGTGTATACATCTATATCAAATGACCTACTTATATTTAAATATGTAATTGTTTTCTGGTTTTGATTAAATTCTCTTCCTTTCCCTGCAAAATAAGTCACTAACATACTTTTAAAGAGGACATTTCCACAGATTAGTGCACTTTCCTGTCTTATGCCCTACTAAGCAAGCAAACAATTGTGAACTAAATTTAACTTAGACTTCTGTTGTCCAAATGAATGATTTTGGAGATATTTCAACAGAAATCATGTTTAAAGTTGGTTTTAAAACTTTCTTGGGAACTTTTATAGATTTTCTCAGTACAAGATTAAAATCATATGCCAACTTTTCAATGGCTTATGTAGCTTTCCTGTAAAATTGAATATCCTTCATTAAGAGAAATAAATGCACATTAATTACAGGCATTTACTTACAGGAGTTAAAGCAATGTTGTGGATATAAAAACATGCATTTTTAATTCTAGGAAAAATAACTGTTTCTGGACAGTCTCAATCATATATGCTGCATAAACCCTGTGGATTTCTTTACAAATTATATTTCATAATTATTTTCCCCTCCTTTTCTATCTTCCCAATCTTTTACATTTTCTTCATGAAACTTAAAACTTCCTCACAGTAGGTAGATTCTACTGCTGTTGGTGTCAGATGAACATTAACCAACTCAAAAATTGGAACTTAGAAATTATGACACCCCAGGTAAATCCTCATCTACATTTTCTGATTTATTGTCAGATACTAAGGGCAGAACTTGATTAAAGATACTCCTATTTTCCTGTCTTTAATATCTAAATGGATGCCAAAATATTTTCCAGAATTCAATTAATATGACAGTATTTTTAGAAACAGAGACAAGCACTTGACCCAGATTAATCCTGGGCAGCCTTCATTCTGCTGCTCACCCATCAGATGCACTCTCTGTGACATCAGTGTGTGTGGTGAATTTAACCCATATGTTACTATCCATGTACACTGAAAATATGTGCTAACATCAGGAAGGGTTAGAAATTCATGTGGAGCAGCAATAAACTCTTTAAATTCCATTTGGACATAGTACATAGTAAACTAAAAAGAGTCCTCAGAATAGCCTTGTAGTAGCAAGTACTAATGTTCAGCTGTTAAGAACCAAATGTGGTGACCAATTTCCTAGAAACCCTGTGCAATCCAAGGATATCAAATAAGTCATACAGCCATGGGGGAAAAATGGTCACCAACTGGAGCTGAGATGCTGAGTTACTTTTTAGGCCTGTATCTTCTTTAGAGAACAGCTTTATAATCATTCTTCTTCATTAAACACAATCTTCTGTCTCAATATGTGTAAATCAATGCTATATCAAAGGACACATGTTATCTAACATCAAATTATGAGATTCACTGATTCATAAAACTGTTAAACATATTCAAGATGAAATATGGTCTTGGGACTGTATATTTAAGTCCTAGGACTATTTCAAACATATAAATTTCAAACATATACATTGTCCTACACCAAACGATCAGCTTACAGTCTGACTCAATATATGATCAAAACACTAATTTTACACTATGTTTTGCATTAATACAGCTGGATTAGACTCAAAGGAAAATACTAAATATGTTATGCATGCCAGTTACCAAGTGCTCTATCATACACCTACCATAGGTCCTGGGCCAAAATCGGCTGCTTTAGATGGATCATATTGAGCAGCAAAGTTCTGTAGGTGATAAAAAGTTTGAAATTAAAATACTAAAAATTTTACTTTAAAAAGTATTGCTAATCAACATTCTACATCTAAATGTCATCTGACTTGTTATACTTGCTGTATGGTTTGGCTAAACAACATACATACAATCCTGTAAACATGGCCCTATTATACTTACATTTCTTTTCATATATTTCCAAAAAGATTTTCTTTTACTGTGGAGGCCCCTTCAAACAGTGGCCTCAAATACCCAAGCAGAAGTGATAGAGAGGCATTGCAATAGCATGAACTGACAATTAAGAATGCCAACTCACTGCTCGTTTAAAAATGAGAGTTTCTTTAAACTCTCAAATTGCCCTGCCTAATTTTCCATAAGGGAACTTATGCATATTTTTTCACTGCTTTGCTTAAGTAAAATTCATGTACCAGCCCTGACAGATGAGGTAGCCCCTTCGGCTTCAAAAAGATCTGAGGAGCACATGGTCTCAGAAACTGCAATGGGTTGTTGATATTTTGTCAAAATGGAAAAATGTTCTACATGACACAATTGAAAAATCCTTTTCTTGCTTTTTTTTTCATTTGTTTGATTATTTTATTAGCATATTAAAATAAGAAAAATTAATTATGAAAGCAGTTTTGGATTTACAAATAGGAAAATAAATTCCTGCTAACCATATTGAAGGCAAAAGAGTATTTTTCCATGCAAAAGGATTTATGAAACTTGATCAATACCACACTGTCTTTGTCTTCATGCTGCCTATGCAATCTAATGCCAAGCAAAGAGTTAAATTCTGCAGAGAGTCTAGAATGGACATTTGTGCAGAAACTGTGCACACAACACAATCCATTTACGTTTTGCAGTATGAATACAGACAGAAATGAAAAATTCTAACAGAATATATACTAAAATTCTACAGGACTTTTAAGTATTGATTTTTATCCTAAGGGGAAGTCTTCTTCAGCTTATTCCAATACAGTCGCTGTCTCTCAAGTCCAATTGTGAAAGTTTCTTTTCCCCATCTGCTTAACAGAACTGATTTCATTAAGTTGATTCCTAACTCAGACATTATGACTGTGTAAATTTATTGCTAATTAACAGGGTTGCTTTGCTCCTCTGCATAAGTCCCTGTTGAATACAGAATCCAAATTTTCCATGGAACATATACACCCCAAGGAAAGTTTCACTGGAACTGGGACTATCAATTTCTTAAGATTCACAAGAGAATATTTCTTCTACTCTCCAATGCAACATTACTGTTTGACAGCAGATACACATTTTGCCTTAGTCACAAAGCACAGGTTATCTGTTTTGGTAATAGAAAGTTTGGATGCCTTACTCCGCCAAGACCTGGAGGACCAGGGGGCCCTGGAGGACCTGGTACTCCATCTTCACCATCTCTGCCTGGTGGACCTGGTGGACCCTAGAGTCACAAAGAGGATTATAAAGTGAGCATTAGAAGTGACTGAAGAAATTTCTGATGTGATAACTTCATTAGCAACCAGGCACCTATAGCACACCCTACAGCAGTGCTATATACGGAGTTTCAATATATGTCTAACCTGGGAAAATAAGTATAGTCTGATTTTATGTTGCCTCTCCATACCTCATATCAGATATGTACTGGAGTTTCATAGCTGAGAAGATTTATGCGGAAGATACTGGATTTATGCTACCAAAGCATGAGTTCCAAATTGTGAAATTTCATCTTAAGCAACCAGATTTTGGACCTATAAACAACGAGTGACTCATGTGGACCTACAACGGTGCTCAAGTTTTGCCATTGTGGCAATTGGGGTGAGGTATTTAATTTGTTTACTAATTTGGAGCCAATTCACTGCTAAATGAAATGTACAATAAGTGGATTTCTAAAGCAGCAGGATTAGACTTCAGGACAAAGCATGTATCTCATTTCATTAAATGAACTTAGTTAGTGGTAGCCTAAAGCAAATATCCAGTTGACCATATAGATATAGTCTTCCTAATAGTTCTCTTTACATTTGTCAGCATGCTACAATCTCAAATCTTCAAGAGCTCCTTGTCAGTGCCATGGTATTTTCATTTTCAGAAGATACAAGAAAGACACATAACTACAAACTACCCAGATAAATATGTGAATTTCAGAATATCACTTTACAAAACGCAGCAACGATGCAGAAGCAAAACAGAAAATAAGGTATCAGCAATACAAATTAACAGTACAATTAAATTATTCAACTGTCCTCATTTATGGTTACTTTTACAATAGCCTTTAACAGTACAATGTCCACTTTGACTAGTAGAAGGTAGATGACAAATGCCTAGCTGCCAAGAAAAGAGCTTTACCAAAACATCTTTGGAGGCACAGATTATGAGTGATCTTCAAAATTGGCTTTGTCTATCCAGGTTTTATGTAAAAGGCTTATCCATGTACCATATTCTTCAAAGACCATATCTTTGTGTGTCAACTTTTCCCTCTATGTCTCCGTGTACTATTTGCATGGTGAGCAACTGGAAAATATTTTCCAAATCATCACCTGAAGTGCTAGGCTGCCTTATGATCTCAAACACATCTGCTCAGGAAAAATAACCATAATTAGGTTGACGAGGTATTGCCAGGATAGAATTTGGTACATACGGTACCTGGTCTCTTTTTTGGTGAAATTGTACATGCAAGCTTCTACGGGTACATTCGTTTAATCTTACAACAACGCCTAAACTTTTTTTTTCCCTACTCTTCTTCCAACAACTGCTGTTCAAAGTTCACAAACAAAGGAATGTCAATCTAATTCCTTACCCTTTCTCCCTGTGGCCCTTTGTCTCCTCTGGGGCCCTGCCGGAAGAAAGTAACACTTAATGAGTTATGGTGGAAATTTTCCAGGACAATACAGAGAAACAGATACATTAAGAATAATTAGTGTACATGAAAAAGTGAAAGAAGACTGCACATACAGGTCCAATAGCTATTTTCCACAGACAGTAAATTCTTTTTCCACAATAAGCTACTGGAAATAGATTAGTCCCTGTCACTACTGTGTGAATTGAAATTATCACTGCACAGACCACAGAAGAACTTGCAAAGTTGGTTTTCATCTCTACTGAATAACTAGTTCTTATTTAACAGGAGGGAATGTTATAAATAAAATAGAATCTATTTAGCTTTTAAGACCTGTATAGATATTGCTGTACTATTCAATTCATGTAAATCTTTCCAAAGGAACTCTGTTTGAATAAGTGCTACTTTGATGCAGTTTAGTTCTTGGTAGGTTTAGTTCTGCTCTTGGATAAAGCACCTTTAATTTGAATTATTTGAATTCACCCTGGTGTTAAGATGTTGCACTGACTGTTCCCTCTTTTTTACTACTATTCATCTCAGTGCTACTGCTGTTTTCAGAGGGCACTGCAAATAACGAATGTAGTCAGCTTTCCTTTCATCCAATATTCAACAAAATATTAATCTGCTGAAGATTATCTGATACCACCTCCATTTCCACACAAGAAAAATAAAATTTCTTACCTTCCGCCCTGCAGGTGCCTGGCAAAATAAAGAAGACAATTTAAAAAGTTAAAATTTCTCCCAGTATTTTAAATTAAAATAATGTATAAACTTAGACTCTTCTTCTCAAATAACTATACTTTTTCTCAGTAAAGTATATTTAAATACACCCTATGGTTTTAAATGACTGTGAAGGCTAGGAGTTTATATATAGAAAAGATGCATGCAACTACATTAAAACATTCTGTTGAAGACAGTTTTATAGCTATTACAGGCTAAAAAACTGGCTTAAAAAAAAATAGTCGCACCTGAGCTCCTTCATAATCCTTCTGTGCAATGAAATTTAGACTGTAAAACTGGCTTTAAAGTAGACTCATCTCCAACCCAAAGTGCCAGGTACAATGTCCAAACACCACTGCTCTGTTACTTTCTCCTCATGGGCTCTACACCTATGAAGGCAGTCTCTTATAAAGGCCGTCCCACTTGTAAAATTGGGGTGGGTACCTTTCCAGGCAGTCCCTTCAGGATTTAATCACCATTTTTCCATGACCATATTGAAATGAATGTTAGAAAATAATACCACCACAAGAAAAGAAGCCTAGCCTGTTAATTGGAGTGTTACACATTAGATAAAAAAAATTATACTGACCTGATTTACATCTGCAAAAAGAAGGGAAAGGGGAAAAAAAAAGAGATGATTAGAGCTGGGATTCAGTTATTTTACAATTTTAACATTTCAATGCTTTTAAAACAAAATCCAATTCTATTTTCTCAATGCAATAAACATTTTCTTACTGTTATTTCTTATTTTTAAGATGATTGTCTCAGACTGGAAAGACTCAGCTGAAATTGACATGTATTTCAAATTCAAAACAGACTTGCTAGTGAAAGTAAAACAAGTAATACGATGAAGTAAAAAGGCAGATACCATCTATAAACCTGCTCTCAATATGCTTAAACATACCTCTCTAGAAATAAAAGCACCTATGTATTTTCATATATGAGTGTAAGGTTAATAAGTCGAGACTGGTTGATCCATGTGAAGATGTTAAATTGTAGGAGTAATCTTAAATTTTAATCTACACGGCCCCATCACACTTTTTATGGAGAACAGTTCTAGCCAAACATACCTAATTCCACAATTTCATGTAAAAGTGTACTTCGAAGCTATTAAACACCAAATGGCAAAGAACTTTCTCTCTCTATGTTATGTGCTACTAAGTATCCTTGAATTCATTAGTTGGAGATACAAATTTTCTGAATTTCTTAATTTACAATAAAAACAGTATTTTGGCTTAAACTCACCATAGTAAAAGTGTCTCACATCACACTTGAATGCCAGCAATTTGACATTATCCCTAACTAGCAGGTTGTTGGAGATTTTTTCCACAACGTGTCACTTTGGCAATGTACGATCACACTAAATTCAGATGATTCGTACAGTCCAGCAAAAGGTAACACTGCTGAAGCACTGAAAGCACTGAAATACCGCGATAGCACACACCGATTGCCTGTGCTAACCCAATATAAAATTAAAGCCATTACTGCCCCCAGGTGACGGTGACACTGTCCAATACCCAAACTCTTTGCGGGAAGCGCGGGGGTCGTCGGTTCGGGGTCCCCCACACGAACCGCTCCGTGTCCTTAGCGAAGGCGCTGCTACTGTCTGTCTCCGCGGTGGATGGGGCATGTCCCAAGAATGTCCTGCCAGGACGGCCTGATCGGGCATTCCCCGAGCCACGGTCACAGCGCTGCCCACAGCCCCGGCCCCCTGGGGCATCCCTCGGGTCACAGTCACCGCCCCGGCCCCCTGGGGCATCCCTCGGGTCACAGTCACCGCCCCGGCTCCCTGGGGCATCCCTCGGGTCACAGTCACCGCGCTGCCCACCGCCCCGGCCCCCTCGCCGGGGGGCAGCCAGGGCACCTTCCAGCGTGCTCCCAACGCGAGGAGTGGGCAGAGCACGTCTGCTCCGTCCCTCCTCCGCCCTGGGACGCGGCCAAAGCCCAGGTCAAAGCCAGCCCTGCAGAGGCACGGGGGCCAGCGGCTCGGGGGCACTTCCCAGGGCGCTGTCCTGCAGATCGACGGAGGAGGGTTCAGCTTCGGCCCCAGCCGAGTGCGCGGAGGGCGTTTCTCTCCCCCAAGAGCGTGTGTGTATGTGTGGGTGCGCTTTTCCCCCTGAGATCGCGAGTAAATCCTCTCCCAGCGAGCGCTGGGGATCCGCACTGCACCCTCGGCGAGCCGCGGTCCCTTTTCGCACTACAGCGGAGCAATATTGCTTCCCTGCCTCCGTGCTCTGCCTCGTACGGTCCTCCCCTCCCCGGAGATGCCCCGGGGGCGCGCTCAGCGTGCGGGGAGCGCCCGTGTCTCCGGCACAGCCCCGTCCGGTCCCGCCGCTTTGCTCGGGGGTGCCGGCGGGGCCGGGGGCGCCGCAGCCCCCCCAGCCGCCCGCAGGGGGCGCGGCCGCGCGCGGGGCGGCGGGTCCCGCACGGCGGAGGGGAGGGTCGGGCCGCGCCGGGGCTCTCCCGCTCCTCCCGCTTCGGAAAGCGCGCCTCAACTCCCACAAAAGTGCAGCCCGGGGCCTCCCGCTAGCCGCAAGCCTCCCTCCCTCCTCCAAGCATCTGCGCTGCAGATAGGGCTTTGAGTTCTCCTTTAGGTACGAGCCCGTCTGTGGGGGGTAATCTTTTTTTTTCATTCTATTTTTTTTGTTTTCTTTTTTCGTAGGGGAGGACCTCATTGGACTTTTGCCGTCTCTTTCTGAGGGAAAGAAAGAAGCTAGATTCGGATGTGGGGCGGAGGTGGCAGTTCATGAGCTGGTCTCTATCGCCTGGGAAGCGGCAGCTCCCCGCCCACTGCCGTCCGTGGGGAGGGCGTCGGGACAGAGCGCGGAGCGGGACAGCCACCCCTGCCACCACCCCGCCACAAACAAGTGGAAAGCACTTACGTTGGCCTGTTGTTAGGTATGAAGTTACTGCGAGCAGCAACCAAATCCGTGTATCCACAAAGCTGAGCATGTCTAGTTGCAAGACATGCAGACTCCTTGTGGTGCCGAGTCGGTTGGTTAGCTATCGCCTGTGGGACGCAGGCATACAGTCTCGAGGAGTAACTCCAACCTTAGCAGAAACCTGCTGCCCGGGACGCTAAATTAACCCAGCCCCGCTCCGTCCTACTTATACCGCAGGAGGGTCCCGGCGCCGCCCAGCCCGTCACGTGCCCGTGTCCCCGGCCCCGCGGCAGCCTTGGCATCGGGAGCGGCGGGGGGCGGCGACGCTAAATTGGTTCCATGCTTTGAGGACGTGGACACTTTGAGGCTTTCGGAAGGAAAATCTGACTCGTCGTCTGATTTTTTTTTCCCTTTTCTTTCTTTCCTTTTTTTTTTTTTTTCCTCTCAGCCGTCCCCCGCCCCTTTCGCTCCGCTTTTGTTGGGAGCGAGTCCGGGAGCCTCGCCGGGCAGCCGGCTGGCAGCGCCCCGACGGCGTTCAAAGCGGGAGCTGTCCAGGGCCTGCGGAGCCTCCCGACCTGCGGGGAAGCGGCCAGGGGAGCCGGGAGAAGGCAGGATCCCCCATTCAACCTCTCCCCGTCGTCCCACTGCAACCAAAGGCAAAAGCCGACGCTGCCCCCATCCCCGGACTCTCTAGCCCGACCCCTCTAGCACGGTCACCCCGGTTCCACGCCTCTCGCGTTTCCCCACGGACAGCGAGCGGCGAGGGCACCGACAGCTCCTCAACCCGTTCGCATCCCGCTGGTTCACTGTCCCAGGGAAGAGTCTTGGGATAGGGCGCGGGCAGAGAGCCGCCGGTCTTCTCTCCCAGCTTAGCGGCCGCTCGGTCTGTGGGTGTGTGTGTGTGTGCGAGGGGAGCCCGGGGTGCCCCGCAGCCGCCGAGCTCTCCCGAGCGCTCCCCGCCTCCCGGCCCGCCGGCCGGGGCTCTCCGGGCGCTGGGAGGAGGATGGTCACTCCCAGCAGCTCCCCTTCCCGACGGCCACCCCCCACCCAGCTGAGGGAAGGCTGGCGGGGTTGTTTGCCACGTCTGCCCGGCAGCCGGCGTCTCCTTTCCCGGGGGAGGGGGCCGAGGGGGGTGTGAGAGGACCTGCCCGCGCTGTGCCCCAGGGGATGGCGGCGACGGGCAGTGGAGCCCCATCGTCCCCCCCACCAAGCACCTCTGCCCCGGGACTAGGGTCGGGAGGCTGCAGTTGCTTGGGCTCGCCCATCCCGGTCCCCGCGGCTGCGGGGAGCTGACGTGGTCCCTCCGGCCAGGCCAAGCGGTGACCGCGGCCAGCCCCTCCCCGCCCAAAGCCTCTTCCAAGACGGGCAGACGGCCCACTCCCAAGCCCCCTCTACTCCCCGCAGGGAGTCCCGGGCAGAGATAACTGGCGAAGGCACACTGGAGGCGCGGGGGCCCTCTCCGGAACGAAAAAGGCGAGGAGAGGTCCCGTCCTCGCCCCCATTTCCTCCCCAGCCCGGGCTGTGGGTGGCTGAGCAGGCGGTCCTGCCCAGGCACACCATCGCGTCGCCACAGTCCCCGGGATTGCCGCGGCGGAGGGAGCGGGAGGGCTCCGGCACCGCCTCCTGCACAGCCCGGAGCCAAGCGGCTCGGCCCCCTCTCAGCCTGTCCTAGAGGAGGTGCCGGGGGTGTATCCAGCCCCTATTTATCAGCTGCCTTCCGGACGACGCGTACACAAAACATGAGAAAGGTGGGACAAGGCTGTCCACCTGCGAGAGGACCCCATAGGAGTTGCCTAGGGGCACTGCCACCACAGGGCACCGCCGAAAGCAGCATCCCATCCACGCGTGCCGGGAGAGCACGCCGAACTCAGATGAACAGCCTGCCTGAAGCCGCCTCCGCGGACGGGACTGTTCCTCCCTGTGAGGAGTGCCGATGAAATGGAAAAGCCTGCAGTTTGGACAGAAAAAACACAGCATTAGGAAAAGGTGGTCCAACGAAGTATGTCTGACCACAAAGTAGGAGCACAACGAATGATGACAAATTGAAAGATTGTAATGGCATAAACGGTACATGGGTATTCTTTCAGATTGTCTTTGAATGGTATTCAAATATTCTATTCATATATCTATTCAACATCTATTGAATGGTATCATTTTAGATCAAGAAGGATTTTAAATTAATCTGGGCAGCAAAGATAACTACTTGAAGTTTATACCAACATAAACCTAAAGTAGCCCAGTGAGCATCAAACAAGGTAAAATAATAAATGAAATTAGACCAAAGCACTGACATCCGAGTATTTCCTGACACCACTTCTAGTGAACAGTGTTTTTGTTTTTTTCAAACTTGTTCCTTGAAATGAGTCATTGACTCTAGTCAGAGTTTTTCTTCATTTTGACTGCTGCATCAGCAACAGTTTATAATAGTAATTAGACTCTTTTGAGACAAAATCTGTTCTAATTGCTTATGTATAAACTTACTTTATGCATGTTTTCAAGAAATTATAGCCTTTTTCTAGCAATGGAACACTCTGATGGTGCAGGAATGTGGACACATACATCCTGACCAAATCAAACTAAACCACTATTCCCCTCCATCCTGCCTATGAAATTTCCCATAGGAAAGACAAGCCCCCATCCTAAAGAAAGGAAAAGCCCTGCAAAGATGTGGACTTTCAACTACCATGTCTATCATAAAGCTGATGGCTGAGGGAGACACAGAGCCGAAATCTCAGCAACAACAAAAGCAGTTGAGATGATACAAATCTCTTCCAGCTTCCAAAGAGGTGAAAAGGCAAAAAAGAGGATGATGAAAGGCTGCTTAACTGAAACTGAGATGTCTAGTTACTCTACTCAAAAGGGGTGGACTTAAACAGCAGCAGTCAGTAAGCTTTCTAGGTGGTGTTTATTTATTTAAGTATATACTATTTCTCTACTTTATTCTATTTCTTTATTTCTCTACTTTTTTTTTTTTTCTCTTTCTTATTTGTTTCTGAAAGGTTAGGAATTGAGGAGGTCAAAACAAAGGCTTAGTTCATATATTGATAGAGGGCTCAGTTGGTTGCTACTGGACCCAAACCAATTTATCATGTTTAAATAAATTCAGGACACATAGAACTCTTTTCAGGTCACTATCAACTCAATCTGTTGCTCATGACACTGGAAGTCATAATGCAGTTATTAATTATGCTAACTTTATTTCTGAAAGCTAATTTTAAAACTATATTTTCTAAGACCATTTGGACTACACCTCCAATCCATTTAATAAAACTATAAGCCTGCATGGATGTTAGAAACAACTTTCTACACTGGCTCTGATTCTGTTCTCAGTCAGATAATATAATGGAAACTCACATTGACTTCAGTAATATCAGAGCCAGGCCAGTATTCACTATACTTATATATCTGTTAAGTATTTAAGCTTTATCACAGAATTTTTTCCTTTTTTTCCCCTTAAATTTCATATTTAATTGCCTAATCATGGGTGGGTATGGATGTGTGTGTCTATTCTATTTGCCAGCCATAGAATTTTGGCTTAAGACAATCAAAATTCTCAACAAAAACAGAAGGCAAGAAAAAATTAAAGCAGGTGGTCTTTTTAAGATGATCATCAGACTCAGTAAATTCTAGTAAAAGCAAATTAACGCAATGCTGTTAGAATGCTTTCTCTATATCAACACACACATTAACGGATGTGTGTAGACAGACTCTAAATAAGTTGGTGATGTGGTAATGAGTTCTGGTATACCGAGATTGTACCATTGTTGATTAGCATGTTGCTAAACTGGGGATCAAATCACAGTATTTAAGTTTCCGTTGCATCTTTATGACAGCACTGTGAATGGACAGACACAGAGCCTCTGCCCCTAGGGACTTGCAGAATTTTCTTTGTGAGAGATCAGAAAACAAAAATGCAATGAGAACCACTTGTAGCAGGTTTGTATAGATCCATTCCTACAAATTCTCAACAGACTTGGGAGTGATGAGATCAAAGACTCAGAACTACGTGTATCAAATATGCATGGAAAATGAAAGACGTAGAGATCAGTGGAGCATCTGAAAGTAGGCAAACAAGATCATGGGTTGTATTTGTGTGAAAATGTATTTGCATGGAACATTGTGGATTATATCATATAAAGCTTTAATTATTGCTTGATGCAATTATTATAGCAATCAAAATCACACAGGAAAATGTTAGAGACTGACAAATCAATGATACCTTGCCTTGAAATTAATTACTGGAAAAGTTTGCTGCACAATTAGAGTTAAAAAAAAAAGCAACCATGAAAGCAAACCATCATAAGAACCCTCAACCATAACTGTTTACAGAAGGTGGGAAAAGAATCAGTCTTTTTGTTATCTTCAGGCCCTGAGTTTCAGTTAGCATAATAATAAATGGTAGTTTTTTGCATCAAATGATAATTTTCGGCTATAACAAAGAGTACATAATTTGTAATTTAAAGGAAAGAAATCTTTCTCAATAAAGGAAGCACCTTCAACCTGATCCTTCATTACATGGATACCACTTGGTATGCATACTGACAATAAAAAATAAGCAGCAGTGCAAGTAAAGGCTTGTTTGAGACAGTGCACCTCACCAAAGTTAGCTTCTGAAGTAACTAAATTCCTACAGGCACTGGCTGTAGTTGTCAAGTGCTTTTAAATCCTACTTTGAAAAATTAGGCAGCATGCAGATATAAGGCATATTCAACAACAGCACTCCCCTGTCAGTCCAGGCTTTTCCATTACTAAAACTTTTCACTCAGTATTATCCTGAAATGCTTTCATCTTCTACAGCAGCTATGGACAGATCTCTGTTCTGCTTCAGGTGGAGTTAGAATCCCTCATTTTGAAAGGAGGATGCAGAGGAAATAATATGTGTTAATTACTTTTGGATGTCCTTCTCACAACTTTCTATTCCTTCTTCACTGAAAAGATAAACAAGATCTCCTGCTGCAGACTAGGAAAAAGTCTTAGAGCATCTGAATACAAGGACGCATGGCATATGCCCATGTCACACAGAGGAAAATGTGAAATCTCCTTGTCTGTTGTGTATCATCAGCTCAAGACAAGATTTATATGATCATCCCATGCAAATTCCAGTCTCACTGTACAGATCCTTGATCATCAGAGGAGTCTGAGTGGGAACAAAGGGAAAAGAAAACTACAACAGAGAACGTATATAGTACCTTGTACAAGAGTTTTCTTTTTTTCTTTGCTCTGAGTTAGTTTATTTTTCCTTAACTGTTTCCAAATCCCTAATTTACCCTGCATCTTAGTGTTGCCACATTTCAGATTATTTCTGATGGGGGTTGCCCAGCTGAACTCTCATTTCTTTGTTTTTGGACTCTTGTATTTCTCAGCTCTTTCCACATTGCTTGAACTGCTGCCCCTATTGCAGGGTAAAGCTCTACTGAAGGGAAACACACAAGTTTGCTCTCCCTTTTTCAGGTACAAGCATGAGTTTGGGACAAGAGGAATAGCATTCTTCATATTTATGCAGAATTTAAATTTGTTCTCCTTTCTTTCAACTAAGATTGAAACAATATCTCAAGAATAGGAGAAAAAGTATACTTTGATGTCAAACATTTCAGGTTCTGAGAAGTTGTGCATCAAAAGCTTCAAAACAAGCTTCTTATAGTTGAAAGATTGCCAAAAAGTAGACCACCTTTAAAGGGATATCTCATATTCAATGGGTGCAATTCTATCTTGTTATTGTCAGCCTTTGTTCCTGACTGATGGAGATATCACAAAGATGCTGAAGTGGGAAATACTTTCTTCCAGGACTGACAGTGAAGATGTCAGGAAGGCATTAGCCTGCCTATGGAATCCATCCGGACACTAAAAGGAGGTAGCAAGTATGTGTAGTGAAAACAGGAATATGTGGGAATGAAAAACTATCTCCAACTCCATCCTAATCTGATTTCCTTCTCTAGACTGATGACTGAAAAATATTTTTACTTAATAATTCTTATCCCTAATATCTATATCTTGTTTCCTCATAATTAGCCTCTTTTCTACATTGATCATCCTCTCTCAACCAGTATTATTCTGAGCTCTGTTTCTTCTAAGTAACAAAAAAATGCCCCCAAACCAACTAACAAAAAAAAACCCTCCACCCATAATCCCCCCTAAAATTCTAGCTTCCAGGTTATTTGTTTGTATACAGAGCTGCATTTGACCGTTGCAAAATTGTTCATTAAAAATAAAACTGCACGAAGTTTTACACTGATTTCAGATTCTCAGTTCTTATTCCACCAAAGTAACAATTGCTCCTAAATTAGTTCAGAGCAGGAGTAGGGGTTCACATATTAGAGATCCATGGTTGCATTCACACCCAGCAGAATCTAGTGCAGCACACCAGAGAATTTCACTGGTGTATGAATCACACTACTAAAAATGACAGCACTTTGGCTTTCACTCTCAATATCCTTGCCAAAATCAGGCTGATAGAAGTGAAGAATACCTTTTCTTTCTCTTGCTGCAGTATAAGTTTCATAGTTTTCTTCTCTTGGTTGTTAACTTATTTTGCTGTTTTACCTCCCATGCTCCATATTACTGGTTAAATCAAATTTCATTTAGAAATCTAATGAATTGCATGATAAACATGTCACATACATAAATATTCAGTTTTCAGGCTATTAATCTTTTCAACAGACTCAAACAGGTCAGTTAGATACACTGACAATTTAACAGACCTTAGAATCTCACAATTTCAAGGGATCATTGAGCTTCCAGATGATTTCCTTATTTCTTGCAACAAATGGAATGTTTGTATACAATTTATATGAAAAGACAGTGTGATGGTATTTGCCATAGGACCAGAAGTCAAGCATTTATTATCACATGAAGCCACTGATTTACTGGTTAACCTCTGAGTTTACCTCCTGGGTCCTTATTTCTCCTCCTGCATAATGTGTACAAGAGCCTTCATTTACATGATTTACAGAGGTGTGATGCACACTAGTAGTTTCATGCTGGTGCAGGCCTTTGAAGATATTCAGTTCAACAGTAGTGCTAAATATTATTCTTAGTCAACCCTGCCCTAATTTCAAGTGAAGCAGAAATGTAAATGTTTTGGCACAAGCAAACATTGTGTCTGAGCTCTAATGCCAGTCAGTGTTGCGCTTGTTCACTCAGCCCTACCTACACCCGGGCATTACATCTCTCTAAGTAATTAATACTTCAAGAGCTATCCTTCAGTCACCACCTGTCCACTCCTGTTAAACTGCTTACCACTTTTGTATGTGATCCTTGAATATTTATACTTCCACTAAGCAGAATGTCTTATTAGAATGACCTTATTTATTATGAGTTGGTATAATGATAAGTTTGGGAAATGACATTCTCGCTATCTAAATTCAATAGTGAATATAATTCAGCTTTTCAGTCATTTTCATGCTACAAAGGTATCTGCAGATGTCCAGCCATTAAAATGCCACTTAGAAGATACTGTCTTGATGACTTGGTCTTTATTAGTCACCTCTAAAGAAATGTGTTGCTGATTATGGTTCTGAAGTCCTGAGACATTAGGTCTGAACCATAGCAAGGTGGTTGTGCTCTAGCTATTATTTTTATTTCTTACATATACTTCTTAATGAGTTTCCCAGAAATTAATTATATTGTCACTTGCAGAGGCTTTACTCATCAAGTAAGGCTGTAAAACAACCAGAGCAAACAGGAAGCCCTTGTCTTCAAGCCCTAATGTGAACAATATGTGTGTTTACAGAGAGCCAGCTAACAACTCTTTTGCTATATGATCATGCTGATCAGAGATTTGCAGAAGTCTCTTGGGTAGGCAGACTGTAAACACATCTTGCATTTCCGTAGAGGGATAGAAAATAAAGCCCAGGAAAAAGATGCAGAGAGGGACCTAGGTGGGTTGTGGCCAAGGTCAGGACATGGCTTAAGGCAGCCTTTCCACCTACCAAGTATGCCTGTGTATGTATATGTGATATAATCTGTTCTTGAGGTTCAGTCATTCTCACACTTTCAAAGAAAGCAGCACTTTAGAAGTGTCCATAGTTCCTGGTCTTGCCCCATAATAAATAAATGTTCCAGGACTCGTTCCGTAACTAGCTGATGTGGGTTCTTGTATACTGCACATGAGTGTACAATAAGCTGGGTGCTATGTGCTAGGCAAACAGCGAGGCTCACTCAGCATGGAAAAGAGGCAGAGGGAAGGTGAGGAGCTCTGTGGAATGGCTGCTGTTCATCTGGCACCAGACATCTGCCTCTCTCCTAATGGGCTGGGAACTGCAGCTGTGAGGGAAGTAGGAGCAGTTTGCTGTGTGGGAAACATTGCAGCAGGGTATGAGAGGAGCTGCACTAGCAGACAGAGGTGGCCTTCTGTGGAGTGGGTGCAAACACTGTAGAGCAATGGGCATCACTTTCCACTTTATTTCTGGGTTGTTCTCCATGAACTGCTTAACACAACTGGGCCTAAACAACTAGTAATGGAGAGTCGCAGGTCCTAGACATGACATGGATTGGTTTGCTTCAGCTCATACAGAATTCTTCACTTGCTTTTCTATAAGCACCCGTGTTTCGCTGCTATGAGGTATTCAAATAGTTTCTTTATCATAGTGTGTGCCCTTTGATGGCAGATGAAGCACTCCTTGGAATAAAATACTCTGCAGTTGCACTAACTGGAGAAATAAACACAGACCTCTATGAGTCTTCACAAGTCTTTATACACAATGTGAGCACAAAGATGTGAACTGCTGCCTACAGGTGGTTTAACAAATGATCTCTCACCAGATGAGCTGTGATCAGTGTCTCTGAACATGATGCAGAATCTGTGAAAAACGTGGGAAAATAATATTATTTTATGTGTATTCCCATAAGGAGTAAGGTAAGTTGTATTAGTTCGCAGTTTACATGAACTGGGTGTGTTCACATAGACAATAACATAAACAGTTAATACATAAATATATCTTAATTTGACTGTTTGTATGGATTTATACCTGTGTCCACCTAAAACAGTGTAAATGTGGGAGTTTGTTGTGATCTTTAGGGGAAGGAGGACTTAAATCTGTACTTCATGTAATGTTTGGTAAGTAAACACATCAATGAAATTATGATTTTGCTGTGGTATCAGTACTAGGAATAGTCTCCCTGTTACAGCAAAAGATTTCTGTTGGTATTTCTATGGAGTAGTCAGCCTTTTTTCTGAACTGGTTGAAAGTTATTGATTGATGTATTGGTCCCCAAATCTGGTTTTAAAAAAGAAAATAAAAACAACTAGGACACAAAAGTAAGAATTCTTCATAGCCAGCACTGTATCAGCTCATGCCCATCTGAGAGTGTAACTAAGAAATCTAGGAGAGTGCCCATGTTACCTCCTCACATGCCATGCAACAGCCGTCACCCAAAGTGGTGACTTACTTTGGACGGAGCTCCCTGTGCTCAAGGAACTGGGAAGCTGCATTCTTTCCCCCGGCAGATTAGGCAGAGTGATACTTTTGCCCAGTTGCCTGGTGTTTCAAAGATTCTAAAGCAGCAGAGAAATGAGTCAGAATAGACCCAAGGAATGTTTTCCAACCCAAATAGTTTATTTAAGTGCAGTCTGAAGAATGGGGGCAGGGAGGGAGACGGGACTTCAGCTCAGACATTCTTATAATTTCAGCTGAAGTTTTTCACATCCTGGGAGGAGTTAGTTTTCTTAACCCTCTCATTAGAAGTATCTGTATAGCTACAGGTGGTGCATCAGAGAATCAGTGCATCTTTTTCTTAAGACAACAGAGTCTATATTTTTGTGGAGAGTTAGAGGAGTAGAATAAAGACAATTAGAATATCTGACATTTATACTAGTTTTAATCTGATGTAACTAGTAAATGAAATGAATTTTTTTCAGATGGCCACTACTCTGATAATCAAAATTACCTACATCTTTAGATATTCTTTTATGTTTGCTGCTGTCTGTATTAGTAGATTCCTACTGCAATTGACTACTCCATGAATTCTACCTTAAAAACTCCATGGAAATCGCAGCAAATGGATAATGTCTGATAATGTGCAGGATTACCAGCTACCTTTGTATATGCATTTACAGATGTGTATACATAGTGTTAAATTGGTTCTTTTTTTCTTTCTGTCCCCTTCTCCTTCTTGTCCTCTACCACTAAAAAAACCCAACACCCAAACCAGCCTTGTCTGACTTTTGTTTCCACTGTGCTCTAGGGAGCTGCTGCAAAACTATTTTGTGGTTTGCCTTGATGCAGTGCAGCTGTTGGGAAGTACAGTATCTCTCCAGCCCTCTGAATACTCTTTTATAGCTGCAGCCATTTCCCCCTCCTTCCTCCTACTAAAACTGCTTACAACATCTTGATTTCGGTATTAAGGCAGAGTTTCATGCTGAATATTCTCCTTATTCTGAAGTGTAGTAAGAGAGGAGGGGTAGAGAATCCACTACAAACCTCTTGGCATTATGAAAAATGAAGAGACAGTCATCACTGACTGCAAATAATTGTATATAAACCACTCTTTTTTTCATACAATCCTTCAGAAAAAAAAGGGATGTCAGTCTCAGAGGAAGACTGAGCAGAAATCATCAGCAGTATGCTTGGGATTACCTGAAAGAAAGGGGCTTAAAATAACATAGAAATGTTGAAACCCACTTTTTTTGTTAGAACACACTTTTGACAATAAAGCCTTTCAGTTTTTCTGCTCCTCTAATTCTCATCAGTGATGTTCAGCATTTCATAGGCAGATTGCTTGCAGCATATGAACATGGACCCCAAAGCTGAACACTCAGACAAGGACTCACCCTTTGGTCAGCATAATAAGCATTTATATTTCAGCAAAATCCACAACTCAGAGTTTTTTAACCACACACATTAAAGAACTAAATATATCTCTTACTCTAAGATATATACAAAAGGCAGCAGGGTTCAACAGTAGTCTCTATCTGGCTGTTGTATCTAGCAATCCTCTCTTATTTAAACATAATGTCCAATAAAACTCTGATTTTAGCCTTCAGCAGCAATTTAACCAGAGTAATTCGTTTGTGTGCACCACACTTCTTGAACATTCACCTGACTCCATGAACTGCAACTAAAGAAAAATACAAAATGTTTCTAAAATTGGTATTAAATTAGAAAATTGTAAAGCGCCTTGGTGTAGGTTTACTGAGAGCATTCAATGTGACTGAAACTCACTGGCAATTTATATTATTTTGGTTCCTATAGCTTGGGGTGGAGTCACTCCTAGACAGATGCTAACTTTACTGTCTTGCTGCTCTCAGAAAGGTCTAACCTCTGTATATCAGTTGGCCAAAGCCCAAATGACCTTGGCTGAAAACAAACTCTTCTTTAAAAATGTATATATCCCATTTTGACCACCCCAACTGACTTCTGCATGTGTAAAAAAGAAAGCCCTATATAATGTATATAGTAAAATATCAGAAATGCTTAGTTCTTCAGAAAATTGCATTTAACACTCTGATGAGGCTGGAAACAGATTTGTTTCATGAAGACTGACTTTTAATACAGCTGAGAGTTTATTGCTGAGATGTGAATTGTAGGGAATTGCTTTGGAAAAGTGCTGGAATGGGCCTCCCCTTTTAATTGCATTGCAGATAATGTTTTTTTTTCTGTTCACTCCTTATCAGTCGAGCAAATATTACTACCACCAAAAAGGCTGAAAAACAAAGAATGCTTCAGTTTCTATGGAAAAGCATGGTTAGAAACACCTGTCTGGCTCATGGACCTGCTGGTGCAGATGCTGAAGAGAAATGAGCCTTGAAAAGATTGTTCTGATTCCTATCAGCATGATTCTGGAGCGCCTTGGCAGGCAGTCCCTCAGAAAGGGACTTGCAAGTATGAGGGAGAAAGAAGACAAGGAAATACTTTCATAAGAAAGCCTACTAATCCTAAGCAGTTTCCTTGAAATCTCTTCATCTGAGAAGTGCAGCCCTTGTTTGGAGATTTTACTGCTGAGCCACGTTTGCTTGTATCTCAAGGAGAGGGCTGGAGAGTGATAGTATGATTTGTTCCAGCTAGTTATCCATGTGGCAGTCCTGCTCTTGCTGCAATAGGATTCTTTCATCATTACGTTTCTCTTGGGCTCCGGGGACAGTTCAGCTCTCAGAATCTACACTTAAAATTATGAGGCTTTGAAAAAAAAGGAGAAAAGCCTCATTCTGCGCTCCCCCACCATAGTTTGAACATGAAGTATTTGCAGTAGTCACACAGTTCCCATTGAGCAGGAGGGAGAGTGTTGCATTAAATCAAGCACAGAGCACTCTCTGCCTGTCCCCACAGTGGGCTGCAGGCGCTATGATGGTGCCTGCAATAACTAGAAAGCTCTGTGTGTTTGACCTGGGAAGTGAACTTCCTTTAGGGCCTGGGGAGAGCTGGGTTCCGGGGAAGATTCACAGTTCACAACACGATGAGTGAGGGTCTCCTGCTCTGGCTAATAAGGGAAAAGCTGGAGAAAAGCTTGTCTGGGTTTGGGGTTTTTTTGGTGTTTTTGTGTGTGTGCATATGTGTGTGTGTGTTTTGGTTGGTCGGTTGGTTGTGGTTTTTTGGTTGGTTTTTTTTGGTTTGGTTTGGGTTTTTTTGTTTGTTAGTTTTTCTGTTCCATGTGGTAGTAGGATTCATGGACTGAAATCACATCCTGGACTTACCCTCCTGTGTCTGTCTCCTTGGCTTGTGCATTTCTTTTCTGAGATGGGAGTTGCTGATGGATAGGCAGATTGACCCTAGCCATTCCTGCTTATTCCTGGGCAGTGGTGGTGCCTGGGAAGAGCTGGCCTATGTTTCGTCATGTGCCATATATGCATAGATGGAAAGCTGCATATTAATCTGTGTTTATGAAAGGCAAACTAAACACAAACAATAAATCTGCCAGAAATTTATTGTTTCTCTGTATGCTATAGATTGGTAAAAACCTTTAAATGAACACATACAGAACTAGATGTATCCTCAATGTGCAGAAGCTGGTTGTGCTTATAATGGTGAAATACTTGTAGAGCAATGATCTTTTCCCAAGATTTTTTTTTAAAAAGGAAGGAAGAAAACTTTTTTTCTCTGCCAATCCTTTTGACTGGCAGGACTGAATTAAACAAACAAACAAAATAATCACCTATTATTCTTCTGATTCTAGTGAATATTTAAAATGGTCATTAATGACTCATGGTTGTGTGTTTACTCTGTACTTAGCTGTTTCCACACAATTGTAAAATTCAGAGAAAGCATAAAATACACTACAGAAATTCTTTACAGAAAAATCTAAAGTTATGAAAGCAACAAAGATCTAAAGTTTATTCACTTAATTAACAAAGGGGATTTTTTTGTGATTTTTTCCCAAAATATCTGCTTTGATTACAGATGATACCAAGAATAATTGATGCAACATGTTGCTACTTTCACTTGTAGGTGCCCATGTAATCTACCTGGATAAGTGATATGAGCTTTACTGCTTTCAGTGAGCTAGTCTTTACAGAATTTCTCTGTTATTGCTGAAACAGTTTGAATAAATGGCTAAAAAATCTTGGGCTACAAAATGATCACCTTACAGTTTCTGTAGTAACTATGTATTTTTCTTTTTATGTGGTCCGTCTCCTTTTCATGTGGCACCTGTATCTGTGTATGGTACGTTTAGTGGATTTAAAGATAAACTATTTAAAGGACTCAGTGTTGTTCCTATAATTGTACAATTGCATTTAATAGACTGACATCTCAACAGCTGCTGAAAAAGTTGGTTCCATGTGGTCCTGACTGCAGAGGTCCCTCTTTTGACAGGCTGAGCTCTCCTCTAACTGCTTTCTCACATACAAGCATACCATACACATATATATATGTATGTGCAAATTCACACATAGACACATCCCATGATGTTCTCAGCTTCTGTACTTATAAATATATGAATCATCCACTTAAATGCAAAAATCAGCAATCTGATAGAAACATTAATTATTTACCAGATAGAATAATGCTTAAGCTCAATTTTTGGCATTACGAAGTAGCTCACATACAGTTATAGGACTGAATTCTATGGCTAAGGTGTGGACAGTATTTTTCCTGTACAGAAGAGCTGATTGGACACAGTGGAAGTGAAAGGGAGAAAAACGCTAGAAATGCATGTCTTTAGAAATGTAGCACTGTATTAGCTGACTTAGTTGCATTTCTCTCAGTGGAGCTGCATCCATTTACCCCAGTGAAGTCCCAGACCCAGACTCACTTCCACTGCTGTTCTTTGAATCCATGCCAAACGAGGTATAGCTTAAACAAGAAACAGATGTGGATAACTGTAGCTGAGCTGCAGAATACATATAAGCTCCATACATGTTAATTTTCCATGCATTTCTAACAGGGTTGCTGAAATAACTCTCAAATCTTGTAACTAATAGACTCTGAATGGTGAGAAAGGCTTCTTTCTCATTTGCTGCAAATTATCTTTCATTTCTGCCTTCCCTGTTTAGATTGCACTACATTTAGTTTGAATTGTTTTCAGCCTTTTCTGCTAAGGATCATGGGACCCCAGGCTTAAGTGATTGCAAATGTTTCTGCAGTAATCGTTTCCACTGGATATGCCAGCTGGATTGTCCCCCATTAACTAGCTGAAACTTCTGTCTTTTGCTTTTCAAAAAAATAAAAACATAGTGGGATAAATATTTTTAATTTGTATAAATATGGTTCTGAAAACGTAGGTTGCAGGTATATACGAATGTATAAAGTGAGCAATCCTTGAAACAGAGAAGCACCATAGTCAAAATTCTTTTTCAGTGCTGTGTGGTTTTGGAAGGGAGGCCAAAAGAAAAATGAGAGGTTTCCAGAAAAAACAGAGTTATGGGCCAAACTAAGCAAAATACTTAAAGTGAGCAAAGCAAAGCAAGAATCTGTTAACAGTTTGTAGCAAGAGACTGTATTTTCTTTTCCAGCCTTCCACCCCAGGAACTTTGTCTTAACATCAAACAAAGAGCACAATAGGAATAAACAGACTGCTGGTGATGCATTTGGTTGTGTGAAAAATAGGCTGTTCCAAAGCTAAAATAATGACTGCCTTTGGATATGATTTAATATTTTTATGGAAGGTTCACTTCTGTTGTTCACTGTAGATCATCTTGCCTTAACTGTGACTGTACTGTCAGATGTGCCATGATTTTTTCAAAAGAAAGAACCTTTCTTTAATAAGAAGTGGTGCAGTTTCATTTACCCCTTGAATTTCAGGAGCAAGAAGAATGGTTAGGAAGATTTGAAAGTCTTTTTTTTTTTTTCCCTGTGATGTTTGTGCAGTCTGAAATGAAGGTGGAGAGAGTCCAGTTTTCCCACTGCAAGAATTTCCATGGCTGCATTTCCCGCGGAGTAAGTCCTCACAGTCCACAGTGCCTTCTGAAGCTTTAATACTAAAATCTTGAGCAGCATATCTGTTGACTTGTTCATTATTCCATTTTTCCTCACTGTTACAGAGCACTTCTGAAGGGGATGTCAAATAAGCTAAGCTTGCAACCAAGACTTCCAGCCTCTGCAGTTACTGACCAATATTTTATGTTGAAATTCACTTCCACAGGACCCAATTTGCCACGTATGTCCCATCTCTGAGTGTCTCACAAGAATGCGAAGAAGTTATGTTGGCTCCCTGTGCTTGCGGGACTGTAAAAATGTTGCTGGTGGTTTGCAGACTGGTTTTGCATCAGAAAAGAACGTTCGTCTCTCTATGTTTATGGAAAAAGAAAGAAGGAATGCCTCTGAATTTCAGAAAAATCACCTGAAAATGTACCATTTTGCAGTGGTGACATGAACAGTGCGTATTGTGGGAAGTCTGAGATATTTACCTATTTCTGTTCAGTTTGAACAGTTGGACTGGTCAAAGCAATAGCTAGTGAGATAGAAGGGGTATGTTTCCAGCAAAAATGTTGCACTGCACTTCCATAGTATGAGTGTCTAATGCAGCAAAATGATGAAAATTATGTCAGACAATGGGCTGTTGCAGAAAAAGTGAGGAGAAGCTCTCCTCACTTGTATCTCCAACAACACTGTATTGTTGTGCATCTGGAGATGTCTAGAACATGACTTAAATGGAAAAACCTTGAGCAGTAGCTTTCTCCATGCTGTTCTCCCCAACTCAGAAGATACATAGTGAGTAACTTGTGTCTTGCATGGACTTTTGCCCCACAATGTAGCCTTGTCTCTGGCCTGTCTCCTATTGCTTGTGACCAGATTCCCCAGAAGGACCTTGGACCTGATTCCATGCAGTCTGAATCTCTGACTCTTGTTGGACCTCACTGCCAGTACCTGGGTCTGCCTGCTGTGTTGCAGTCATCCACTCCTACCTTCCTGGAAAATGTTGTTAGACAAGCTTTAAAACATTTCTAATTTATATTTGAATATGGAATTAAAATAAAAGAAGACTGAGTGGCAGGTTTGTGAGTAGATCCAGGCTTAAACTCAGGAGAGTTATCATATTTTGATGTCTCAAAACATTTTACTTTAGTTGACTAAGAAAGCAATGAAGTTTCTGTAAGTAGAAAAAGTGGTCATATATTATTTAAGGAAAAAAATTCATTTACTGAGGTACAACATCTCAGATGGTATCTAGAAATGAACACACACACACTAAAGCCTCCTGTGGTACCCTGCATTGTAAAGAAAGCACCATTCTTTGTGTTCCGGTGAAATTCAGTATACTGTGCAATTGTATTCTCATTAGTTAAGTTACACTGTATTTTTGCTTGTTATGAAACCTGTTATGAAACACGTTACACATACACCCGTGTTTTGTGCCCTTATCTTCAGTATCCTATTTCAGTGAGAAATACAGAAAGTCCTAAAACCCCCATGTACTTTAAAAGAATGTCATTAGAACTATTTATCATCCTGCTAATTACTAGACTTTTTTTTTTAAGTAATTGGAAAAAATTACAAATGCAAGAATTTTTTTTTTATTTTTTTTTTTTACCATGAAAATGGTTACTAATTTTTTTTCCTCAGTATGAATTCTGGCTGGACATCAATTGTTCTAAAACTGATATGAAGAATAAATTAAGCAGAATGCTTTTTGGGTGAGTTCATTTTCCTTACCAACCTGCAACTGATCACTGAAGACATCAGTTTGTCTGGATGGCAAGAGGAAGTGTGAATGAAAAGTATTTAAGGATGCGCTACTAGAACTGAAGTGACAAGGTCTTAAGTACAATGCAATGCCAGTAGCTACATACAGCTATATCAGCTGAGCCCCTCTCAGCCTCCAGGAACTGCACCTTCAGAGCAAAGCTAAAGACACTGAAACGAAGACTCGTCTCAATGGTGAGGTTTCGCTCGAGGCAAATTTCCATCCACAGAGAAATAAAAATTGCAATACCTTTGGCTCCCTAGTCATAAGAGACTTCCCTGTATGGATTAATGGCACTGTAGAACCTCCAGCTGAGAAAAGTTAATATAAGCATGGGACCCACCCTCCTTCATTTCACAGCCATAAAAGCAGCAGTCACGTGTTAAAGCTGGAATTTGTGCAAGGCCTTTCTCATTAACCTAGAAACTGTAGCCAACTGAACGCCACAGCCTGAGAGATATGCTTCCATGTATAAGCAAAACCCTGTGGAAAGAATGCCCATGTTGCAGTTTGCTTAGCTGAGCTTCTCAAAGTGTTTGGGTTTTTTTAAATATAAATATTTCCTTTTTTTTGAAAGTCCTCATTCTGCTAATATCTTCTCTGCCTTAGATAGAGAGAAAGAAAAATATTTGTTTCATTTATTGCTGTTATTACTAGTTTGCACTAGAGAGAAAAAGACCAATCTGGAAACCATAGGAAAACATTTTATCCTGGCAATTTAAGAGTGAACTATGGTATCAGTGACAGCCAAGTTCTGGCCTCCATGGACAAACTGTGTGCAGGAAAGCAGAGCAGGTGCCACCACTCTGCCATCCTCCAAGGGCCCTGAGTCCTCCAGTCTGCAGTCTCAGGCTTGTTTTTTTTGCGAACGTGAAAATCGGTGATTCCCATCCCAGCAGCTCCAGCTGCACTAATGACCCAGGTTCCAGCAGTGCAGGGACCTCTCCTATCGGCTGACTGGGACCGTGCCCAGAGGAGGAGGTGCTGAGAGGACGACTGAGCACTTGACCCAATGGCCAGGAGTCAGGCCAGATAGGTCTGAAATAATAGGGATTGAAGCAGATTTTACACTGAAAAAGGCAGACCTATATTGATGGCTTGTATTCAGGCAGAATAAGAGCTTTCAGGAACTATCCCACGGTGATTTTTTGCTGAAACTTGCCTATGTGTTTTTCTTTGCATTAAGCAGTTGCCATATGCTGGATTCCACAATAGACAGCTGTGTTTAGCTCAGATAGCAAGTGTGAAAGCTGAGGCTGTTCAACACTTTTCTTAGCTACTCAATTTCAAAATACGGATGTTTATTGAAATGGTATTTCAGTTGTAGAAGTTCTTTGCACCTGACTCCAGCTCTTTATTTGGGCAATGCCTTCTCCTTCCCTTACAGGCAGAATGCAGCACAGATTTGGCATGTGATAGAAAAATTAAACCATATGGATCTCACAGGAGGCTTTCAGAAGATTCAGTTTAGACTTTGAGAACTAATATACTGAAGTTACCAAGTGATCAACCCACTGTGCAAGCCTACATCCAAAAAACAGTATGAATCATATTAGGACTGTATCACACATTACCAAGCCCAACCTATAGTCAAAATATGCAGGTGAGTTTGTATATTGATTGAGTAGAAATTCTGCTGAAATTAGAAATCGGAAATTTGTATTGTCTTTCTGTTCCTATTCTAATATTTTAACCCTTTGGTGTTTTTTACCTACTGAGAGAGGGTTGGAGACCTTGGAAATATTGTTCTGTTACAAGTTGCATGCAAATGGGATTCTGACTGGAAGAGACAAACCTGAGTTAGAGCTTCTACACCCTGCTCTGAGAAAGCAACACTTGAGAACATGGTCATGTTGTTGGTAATTCAGAAGAGCCAGAGGAAAACAGGCTTCATTTCTTATATTGCTGAGGAAGCTGCTTGTTTTTACTTATTTCTGTCTTCGTTTGAGGGGTTTGCTGTTTGTTTGCTTTTGTTTGGTTTGGTTTTTTGTTTTTGTTTGGATGTTTTGCTTTGTTGATGTAACTGAACTGCAAGTTCTTTGGAGGCCAGGCTCTGGCATAGGTTTGAACCAGCTCCATAACTTACACTTACCAGGTGTTCTCTATTAACATGAAATCTCTCAGTAGCCGCCTCTCTGACATTTTTGACCAATTTAACTGGCTCAAATTGAATTATAAAAGGAGTAAACCCTTAGTTCTTTGATCTCTGCTATCTCAGTGTAGTTATTAATGCTCTTTATCTTACTCACTGTTTAGGTAAAAAGCTGGAAAGCAGTAAGAAGCTAAGAAATTTTTTTTTGTACCAAATGTTTTTAAATCACCAGGGGGAAAAATCAGAAAGTGTGAAGAAATGCATGAAATGCATTGCTAACAATGGGTTATTATGAGGGGGGCACTAAAAATGGTGTGAGGCAATATCGTGTTAGTGAATCAAAATTTCTGTTTCCTACAGAAAATTACAGCTAGTCTAAAACAATCTATCTGAGAGATGTGTTAAGTATCCAAAAACATTTCTGAAAATAAAATAATATCAGTTTATTTGAACATTTCCCCCACAGTTTTCATTCTTTCACTATTTTGAATCTGACTCTATGGCCTTAAAATTTTCTTTTAATTTAGGTGTATAATAGGTTTAATTTCCTTATTAAGAAATATGACAACATGGATAAAGAGGTCCAGAAAGACTGGTCAGGTGGTAGTTTGCCTGTGCTAAACTTATGCACACAAACATACTACCCCTTTTTCCGGTCTGAACTGTAGATATTTTTAAGCACCTACTTCAGGAGAGGCTTTGGTGAGGTTGCACAGAGCCCACAGTATCACTAAGTCCAACGAAAATAGTTCAGACTGAATGAATCAGTCATTGACACGATGGGCTTTTTAAGCTCTCCACACAGAGCCTAACCACATAAGGGACTAGAAACCACCAGCATAGCCACCTGTGGAGTTCATTAAAGAGCCAGATGTTGTTTCAAGAAAATAAATACTTCCTCCAGCCTGGCATCTAAGTTCTGTAGGTCTCTATCAGAGGAGGGGTATTAGTGTAGCACATTTGGATGGCCATCAGCTGCTATCCTGCCATGACACTGCAGCCACTTCATGCCACTTTGATTTTTATCATAAAAGACGTTAGAGTTTTAAGTTCATATCAGTGTTCAGAACATACACATGGATATCTGTACAGGGTGATTAGACAGCAGATGCATTTCATACAATATTAGAATTTATATGGGAAATATTGTGTAAATTACTCAGTCCTCTCCATTATGGAAAATGGGATAATGCCTCTGTTCTGCACATGAGAAGATTATGTTCTGGTCATTCAATAAAACAGTGGGAATAGGTAAAAGAATTGACTGAACATCTGTCACCAGCTGAAGAAAGTCCATAACTGTATTTATTTTCTAGATAGTCCAACACTCACCTCTGTAGTTGTCTTTATGATTTTTTATAAATTTTAAAAATATTTGAAAAGTAATATTTGGATACATTAATGCTCACATTTAAATGTCTATATTAACGTGCTTCTACCTAGATAAAATACAACTGTTGGGAAAACCTCAGTTCTTTTATTTTTCTCTGAATTCTGATATTTGTTTCTCCCAACATAAGATTTTTATGGCCACTTTTAAATTTCTCTATGGTCCTGTCCTTTTCTGCACGCTTTGATATCTCAGATCAAGTATGAATGTTAGTAATTCTTAATAATCAGCATGTGATACCAGCTCTGATAATCCCAAGGGTCATTTTTACAGCAGGCACTACAGCGGGGTCTTGTGTCCTCAAACACATCATGCCTGACACTGACAGAGCCGCAGCTAGATGAATACACACTCCTTTATTTTCTGGAAGCACCTGCAGCAAAATGCTGTGTGGGAGCTCAGCATGCTGGGCTCTAAGTAACAACTGAATAACAAGGACTAAACTCTTCCAGAAAGGCTTCTGAGGCAGGCACATGGCTGCCCTAGTATCAGTTCTAATGGTTAGTGTTTGGCCAAGCTATGTGCCAAACACAGCATGTATTAAAAGAAATTGTATGGCTTTAACAGTGTATGAAATAATCACAGGTGTTTATCACAGTAGAGTAACCCCACATTAGAGCATTGCACCAAATTAACTCCAACTATACAGTTAAATAGGTGGAAAACAACTGCATGAAGAAAAGGTTTTCTCTAATTAGTTATCTAATTAATACTTAGCTACTTTTAGGGACTTAGCAAACAAATTGGGTGTTCCTGTCTGTGTTATCCTTACAGGGAAAGCATTCATACAGGTGGTCACTGTTTGGCCTTGCTAATGTAGTGATGAATTGTTCTTGGATCACCTCTTTATAGAATTGCAAATACATATAGATATTTTTAAATTAAGAGGTTTAGACACACTCTGCTAAAAAACTACCCCATGGGCCAAACCCAGGTAAGGTATCGCATACGTGTGGCTCAAAGTCCCTCTCTCAATCCCTAGATAAAAAAAGCTCCACTTGTCCTGTATGGTGGATATTCAGAATGTGAGCATGGTGGTATCAAAGCTGGCTAAGAATGATATTTATGTCTACATGGGAATGTAACAGCACCAGAAGCCATCAGGACCTGAGGCTCCTCATTAGGGTAGGAGCAGAATTGGCTATGTGTGCCTGTTAGGCTTTGACTCCGAAGAGGGCTCAGGTATGTATATGTGAAATGGCACTACGTTGTCTTGATCTATCCTCAGTCTCTCTGTGCCTCCCTTCTTCCCTAATTCACAGAGAAGTGGTTTGAGAGGCTTTGGGGTATAGAGTTAGTATGTTCCTAGCTTCCTAAATGGATTTAAGTACTTTGTTGTAAACAGTGAGGTTTGAAGTGTATAATATCCCCTGTTAAGATGTGAGAGGCAGAAGGGCAGAAATTAGCAAGCATTTGGGCAGAGCTTTGTGCCTTGAATTACTTCTATGGCGAATTTCACTTCTGTAGTGACTGAAGAGCACTGAAGAGCTCCTGCTGATGTGGCACCAGAATTTCCAAGTTCGTCAAGTAGAAGGTATTCCTGTTACCTCCTCCTCCTTTTGTGCGCTGGAGCCCTACAGACGTGGCAGCTTCCTGAACTGCTTCCCAATTATATGGTATGCATGTTGTATATCCCTTGGTGACCGTCAGGACAAGAAGAGAGACAACACTTCCAAATTAAGAGCCACACAGTTAAAAAAAAAAAAAAAAAGTGAGGAGTAAAGAATTAAAACATTAAAAGCAGCAAATACTTATTTTCTTTTTTTCCCTTTGCACAGAAGAGTTTTGTAGCAACTCAGCCCTGATACACTGAGACTGAGAATTGCTAGATCTTGGGATCTGAGTTTTGTTTGTTGCGGTACCTCAGTAACATAAAAAAAAAATATTGTTATTATTTGAAGTATAGCAAGCTTGCAAGGGTGAGACATTTGCAAGGGAAATCTTCAGTCTCTTTTGCCTGCCTCTTCTGAAATGGCAGAAGCTGGGAGGCAAGATGACTCACTCGCTTTCTGGGACTTTTAATTTTAAAGTGTCTAGAGCTGCTGTGAGTGAGGCCAGGCTGTGGAACACCCGGAGCCTGGAAGGGTTTTATTACCCCCTTCCACGTCATCCTGCAGTTCTCAAATCCCTGGAAGAAATATTCAAGCAGAGCAGGGGGGAAGGGAATCCTTTGCTTTTCGACCTGCAAGTTTTCTTGCGTTCCATTTAAGTGTTTGCATCCTCTGCCCACAAGCATACATTTTGTCATTTGTTCCAAGAGCATTTCTACTTCCCATGGGTCTGTTCAGAACACCAGAGAAGCTAGCATTTTCCTCTGTACCATGGAAAAGGACATTTTGCCCCATCCTCTGTGCCTGTACTTTACTATTGTTAGAAGTTGCCCCATCACCTCTGAATTTTTCTGTTCATAAATATAAATGTACTTGGTTGTAAAAAACAATACTAGGGACATGCCAGTATTTCTGAAAAATTACAAAGAAGTAATGTAAAGGAGGAGGATAGTTCTAAGTTTAATGCCTTGACTAGAATATAGTTTACCACAGAGCTGAAGAAGTAATTCAAGAGCATTTTGCAGCTAAGCACAAAGGTGCTTGCATTTCTGTTAGGATAACACATGGATCATGAGCTACAGTCTCCTTGGCAGCACTAGGAAGAGCAATTTTAATGAATGGCAAATGTCTCAACTTCCCTGCTCTCTCCACCCACATATAAAAGTTTTCCTGCTCCTTGCCACGACATAAACCTATTTTTTAACTTAATCTGAGCTGCTTTACATAGTTATACAGCAAAGGAGTGAAAAAATAATCTGTCAAACACATGGAGGGTAGAGGCAGGGCTTCAAACAGTCTCTGCAGAGTAAGATAAAAAGAATCCAATGGGAAAACTGCTAGGAGAAGCTGGCTTGTTTCACTTCGTGACCTGTCAGGAAGATACAAATGACAGACCATATCCAGGCTGAGCACAAAGCCTGGCCAAGATCTAGGAATAGCCTTTGCTAAACTGCCCCCTGGATCTTGAAGAGGAGGTGCACCAGGGCTCAAGATCAAGTAAACCAAGAAGGAATCTACCACTTAATCTAACACTACAAGTGTTTTAAATTATTGAGATTTTAGAAAATATGAGGACACTAATGAAAAACGAGAGAATGATGTTGTAAAATTATATAAAAAAAAATCTTGTAGTTTTGGTGATGATAATTTTTACTAAAAACACACTTTTTACTTAAAAAATGAAGGCTTTTAATATTTTTTGTTTTTTTTTACTAAACCTCCCTTTTTTACTAAACCTCCCTTTTCTATTAAAACTCTTCAGTATTTAGAATCATATGTGGGACAGAGGGGTTGATAAATAATATTTTTTAATTTGTAAACAAAGCCATTACTGAAAAGTTTACAAATACCCAATATTACAATAAAACTGATCTATTGTCAGGAAAATTTCTGATTTGAAAGAATTATGTTTTTTTAAATAAGTTTGCACAAAAAAAGATTTAAAACTCCTTCCAACAGTATCAAGTACCATTTCACAGAATCAGGTAAACGTTTGCTGATCAGGACCTCGGGAAGTGAGTTAATTCAATTTCCTTCTTGAACCAGCAGAGTTGCCAACAATATATCAGGGCAGCTGTGACTGAACAGGTAACTCATACCCTGGGGCTGTTACTTTTTCGTCTCTGTGAAGAGATTCCTCATTAGGCCTTTCCCAAAGAAAGGACAAATGAATAGGGAAAGATGTTGAGAAGAATTTTCTAAGAACTTCTGTCAAAAATAAACCTGAATAAAATAAGTCTCCCTCGTGACTAACTCACTGGGGGCATTCCCTATTTCCTGATGTGTTATCAGCAGCTCCCATCTAAGTTACAGATCTCGTCTGCACTTAATTATTATGAATTTAGGGTAGGGGAAACATTTGTTCATGAGCAATCATTGAAAGAAGAATTCATAATGGATGAAGAAAAACAGTAGTTAGAGAAAAGTTTTAGAAATTAGCTTAGGATAAGAAGTATTGTCGTGGGACAGTATGAAAATGTCGTCAATATGATGACACAACAAATATCTTTCATTATAAATGTTTGATTCAAGGCTTTTCATTATTTTCTAAAGAGCTGTATGTGAGTTCTATTCCACCAAGGATTCTTAGGGCTTATTCAAACAGAACAAAAGTGTTTGAGTGTGACAGTGTCAGGGGGTGAAAGGCATTATCATTAGGATTCAGAGTGATCTTGATGAATTGGAGAAAGGGGCCAAAACAGTGGAGGTGCATAAATAGATGAATCATTGCTAGGTGAGTGATATCACTGGAGAAAGATATTCAACAAGGTAGATAAGAGGATTAACAAATCAGTTTTGAGGAAATTAAGATTGACAGAACATATAATCTGTATTCTTTTACCACGTGAAAGGTTGCTTTCACTTAATTTGTGGCAAAACAAGTAATATTTTTATTTTTCAAAAGCCAAAATATTTTGATTAGCTGTTACAGAAAACATTTCTACTAATACTACTTACCTACTGACACTTTTGAGACAGGTGGCAGAAATAATTTGCTTAGAAGTTTTAAAAGTGTAGTAAGTGTGTGTCAGAATTCTTATAGAAATATTTGCCCTTCCTTAGAAGAAATAGATTAAGCTGATTTCTTGACTTCTCAGCCCTATATTTCTTTTATATTTAATAGACTATATTTCTTAGATTTTTGATAGGCTTGCAGTTAAAACACTAATTCCAATGTCTCCCCAAAGAGCCCATATTTGCAAGACCTTAGCGGGAGCTGGGACTTCTTTGTGACAACATATCCTGTTGATCAAGAACTGAAAAATCTGGCAAAGAACAGTGAACCTCAGAAACACCTGTCCAAAATGGCTTGTTACTTTTGGACATCAAAGGATATGGTATGGATTTTCTGATATGAAACTTCTGATTTTGCCTCAAATCTTGTCTGAAACTTTTCTGCCAAGTGTTGCTTTGGATGTGAATAAAAATTCTACATCCCCCTTTATGTCTGGGTCAAGCTGACTGCAGCTACAATGGTAAATTAAACAGTGCCTGAGGACCTTCTTGGCCACTACAAATGGTCTGTACTGTCAGAATGGTCCCTGGGCTGCTTTTGGCCCATGCCAGTTCATAGTCTGCCAAACAGTTGTATGATACTGTGCCTATTCCAGGGATCAGCCCCCAGATCATCCTTTTATGTAGCATAGTGGTTAAAAAATATTTCCCAGCCCAGATGTGCGTCAGTACCTGACAGCTCACCTCTGTGCCCAGAATACTCCTGGGCATGCCTGGTGTTCTAGTATAGACACAGACACTTCATTATGAATCTGAAGGTCCATCCTCATTTATATCCTAATGAGGGCAAAGAGAACATTTTCAGTGCAGAGACCTTCAGATATTTTGAGACAATAAAAGATAGGTTCAAAGTAATATAATTTAAATACGAGAAAGAGTATACTCTACTAGGATTCAGAAATTATTAAACGAGTTCCTCAGGGGAGATCTGTGCCTATCACCTAGATTTCCATTTAAATCCAGATTCATGCTAGCAGTTGCAGAGGAAGGAAATGTTCTTTTTTTTTCTTATAGATTAAAATGTGTGAAGTTTTCTGTACCATGTTATGGTTCTCATGACAGTGAAATACAAGTAATTTTAATGTTGCTTTTATTAGTAAATGTTTTATTTAATAGAGAACTGTCATAGATCTCACCTGTCTAGTATAAACTCATTAACTCATGAAGCAGAAGAGATAAAACAAAATTTCTTTCCCTATAATTGATTTTATTGTCCTGTTGAGAGTTACTTGTCTTTGGCTTGCACTTTCTCAGTATGCTGAATAGCGAAAATAGATGAACATACTGGAAAGAAATAGGTTCTTTCTCAGTACTTCATACCAGACAGATCAAACTATTCCATTATAAGTCTTATAAAATTAACTAAAAATTGGGTTACAGAATTTCTTAGCTCAGTCTAATTCTGACCAACACTTCAAAAGCTTTCTAGAGACAGCTTTTACAAGCACTCTCCTGCTCCCACCTAATCAGGAGCAACTGGCTGTACTTTCATATAAAATAATTTAATGCAAGAATTTAAAATTCAGAAGGTTGATTCCCAAAAAGTGCCCGATGCTCGGAGAACATTTATTTTATTACTGATTAAAGGGTCTCTGCAACAAAAAGGAATTAGTCTCAAGGTAATTATATATCTCAAGGTCTGGGCCCATGTGAACTTCACGGGGTTCAACAAGGCCAAGTCAAGGTGCTGCACCTGTGTTGGGACAACCCCTGGCATCAATACAAGCTGGGAAATGAAGGGATTGAGAACAGCCCTGATAAGGAGAACTTGGCTGTGCTGGTGGATGAGAGGCTGGACATGAGCCCGCAGTGTGAATTGCAGCCCAGAAATCCAGTTGTATCCTGGGATGCATCAAAAGCAGCATGGCCAACAGATTGAGGTAGGTGATTCTGCTTCTCTACTGCACTCTTGTGAGACCCAACTGGAGTGCTACATCCAGCTGTGGGCCTGCAGAACAGAAAGGACATGGACCCGTTGGAGCAGGTCCAGAGGAGGGACATGAAGATGATCAGAAGGATGTAGGTCCTGTCCTGTGTGGAAAGGCTGAGGGAGCTGGGATTGCTCAGTCTGGAGAAGAGAAGGCTCTGGGGAAATCTTATTGTGGCCTTTCAGTATTTAGAGGATGCTTATAAACAAGATGGAGACAAACATTTCTGCACGGCCTACAATGATAGAACAGGGAATAATAGTTTTAAACTAAAAGAGAGTAGATTCAGATTTGGTAGAAGGAAAGAAAATTTTAGATAGGAGGAAGAATACTTTATGATGAGCAGAATGGTGAAACAGTTGCACAAGTTTCCCAGAGAGGTGGTAAATGTTTCATCCCTGGGAATGTTCAAGGTCAGGTTGGACAGTGCTCTGAGCAACCTGATCTAGTTGAAGATGTCCCTGCTCATTGAAGGAACCCTGTGAGGTTTTTGGCCAGGTGGTGGTCAGTGCATATCTGCTGGTACAAAGGATGTCAGCACCTAAAAGCCAGGCTTACTGAGGCTGCCTAGGACTTATTAAAGGATATCTTCTTCACAGGGTGTATCAATACCTCTTCTGCCCTTGTCATGGATAGGAGGGCTGGAAGACACAGCCACCACTAGAGTGGACATTTTGATGTGGACATCAGTTTTAGAGGAAGAAAGAATATCTGAGTAGAGAAAAGGTTGGATTTCCTCAAAAAGATAAGAAATAAATGCAGCCTGAGTTTTATCCTCTGTAAAGGTAGAGCTGATGAGGGATCTAAGGAGGAAGCAGGTCTCAGCAGTTTGCTGGCTTTCAAAAACAGAAATTCAAGGCAGTAATATGTTATTTCATTTGAAAGGGTACATTACAAAGAGTACCTTACAAAGGGACATGGCACCCTTGCATGGGCATCAAATGCACACTTCAGAGGGGACTACTGTTTTGCTCTCCAGCTTAGAAAACACATCATAAGTCTTCTGCCTTCCTTTAAGTGCATCAGAAGATGTTTTGACTCTACCTTGCAAAGGGTTTTTCATCTGAAGGTCATAAAAGTATTTTATATTTTGGCTGTGCACCATTGTCTCCATTTCATGTGGGGGAAACTGAGGCAAGATGGAGAAAAAGGAGGCAAGATGATTTGCATTAGGTAGCTCAACAGGCCAGTGGTACAGGCAGCAAAATGAAAATTATCTTGTGGTGGGGAGTTTTAACTTTGTAGAGAAAGTGGATTTTTTTAGCTTGTATTCAACTTCACGGTATTTTACTTAAACACCTATAGATTCTATAGAATCTGCTTTTAACTCTTTCCCTACAAGGAATTTAATTGAATATTTTTCTTTCACTTTATACCAGAAGGTTTTCTGGAGATCGAAGAGAGAAAGCAACTGGAATTTTATTTCTTCAGTTCGTCTCACATTTATATAAACAGAGTGAAATCTGTTTTCTGTTAAAATAGAGAGGAGGGCAGAGATTGGTGGGTTTTCCTTTTTTTTTTTTTTTTTCCCTTTTTGTTAACAGACCCAAAAGTTGTCTGGAAACTATGCCAAAATAATAGCATAAAAAGAATGCATCTGGAAGTCATTAGGGAAGCTTGGAGTGGGCAGTGATTAAAGCAGTGTGGAATTTCTACCTTTTTTTCCCCCCTTTACAGTTTCTAAGCCAATCAAACACAACACAACTTTAAAACCAATCAAAACCCAACACTTTTGAAGTCTTATGAATATGTGAGCAAGAAAATTCTCTCCCTAAATCTCTCCCGAAGGCAGGGATCCCTTTTGTAATACCTCCCAACACAGTTCTCTGCACTATTTAGGAGAGTTCAAATAGCTTTACTTTTGTTCTGCCTTTTTTTTTTTTTCTTCTATAGGATTCACTGGAAAATTCTGACTTGTTTCTTACCTTAAAAAACAACTGCTAGAACATTATACTGGCATTGTAAAATACACAGCTACAATTTGGCATTAAAGGCAGATCCCTGTAGAGAATAAGAAGAATCAAATTACAAATGAAGATCTCTCTTCTGTTCAGCTTTGTCTGCTGAGAGATCTGTTTGCCTGTGGGTAGTCGTTTTTCTCCTGCAGCCATCAGTACCGTGGGACAGGCTGGCACAGTCTCCTCCCTGTAGTTCCTGCCAATTTATGCCTTGAATGCAGCAATTAAAGCCAGCTAAGTAATACCAGGGTCCTCCTTTCCTAACTAGCTACAAACCCCTCATAGGACCTCCTTCTTCTTAGAATATCTGGTGATGTAAAAGGCTGAAAACTTGATCTTTTATTATTCTGGTAATGTCCAAATTTTTTTTCATTCCATCTTTGTCCATAGCAGGAAATTTAATCTACTGTAAAGTCAGAAGCAGCTGAAGTCAAAAATGTGAGAAGCCACATTTCTCAACCAATTTTAAAGATAAGTGACATCATACAGAGACATCCATTGCTCCCATTTCATCACCACAAGCAGGGTGACAGTTACTGAATTAAGAGACACTGTTGCTGGTACCGGAAAAGACTGTGAAGAAGAGGTCTCTCACTTTATATTTTCATATATACTGTTTGTACTGTGTTCCACTGATGGAAGGACTATGCTTGCAAGCCTGTGATGACTTTGTAAAAAGAGAGGTGATGTTTGTGTAGTTTTCAGTGATCTGGGGTCTGAAAGATGAAAACTAGTGCAGAACTGCAATGACAAGTATGTTGACTGGTGTCAGTAATGGTTGTGTTTTGCCACTGGAGTGCCCTCTGAAATACAGGTCAAGCTCTGCAACTGAAATTTATCTGTTATTCTATAGCACAGTTTTATGCTTCTTATGGAATAATTTATTTTCCTGTAGCCTATAGCATTGTAAATCTATATACTAGAAAATAGAATATACACAGGTGTCCCATTCCTGCCATTTCACCTGGCAGGGTCCCTAGAGGGTGAAAAAGGAGAGGAGTTTATGGCCAGCAGCCTGTGCCTTGCCCTGTGCCCACATCAGCCTGTATGAATACACAGAGGTGAGCTGTGGGGGTTGCCTGAGCACAGGTGATGGTTGTCCATAGCTCCTTGCATTTTTCATCCTGTGCATCTTCAAGGAGTATGGGAAAATCAAACACAGGGATTTTGCCTGGCATTTCTGTTAGAGAAACAAATGGGTTTCCTGCATCCTACTGCCTTAACACAAGTTACTAAAATGTCACTAACAGGAATTAGCCTATGTATTATTTTGGCTTTGAGATCTCCATGTATATGTATATATTTAGCCTAAGATGTATACCTTGATCTGTGCTCTCCTCTTAACAATCCCCATCTTTTTTTATTTGAACTTTGGAGCTGCTTATGCCTGATTTTCTTCTCCTAATGGTTTCTTTTTGCTTGGCAGTTCTCAATTTTATCCAGAAACAGTGATAGGACAAATGGGTCAGCTGTCTAACTATTGCTTCCTGCTGTGAGCAGCATTAAAAATTGACCATCTGAAGCTGAAGAGGTTTTGTTTGAGTCCAGGTGCAGATGCAGCAGAAAAATAAACACAGTTTGCAATAGAAACTGAAATAAGGTTCCTAAGAGCCTCTTTCTGTTACATTTCTCTTAATTTGCTAACAAAGAGCACAAAACAAGTGACAGAACCCAAACTGGAAGAGATGTGAAAGGTATAACAGTGTGAGAGGCCTGAAAACATGGGGAAGAAAATCAACACTGACCACATGGTGCTGATTCCAGATGTCTTTCTGCATGGCAGAATGTTGGACTCCTCTCTCCCATGACTAGCTCCACTGAAATTAGCAAAATTACTTAGGTGAGTAGAGCATGAAGCATTAACCCCTCAGGCAGAGATGAGGTTAATCTAAGAAAACCGAGCATTTTGGGTGTTTAGTCTCTGTGTCAGATAAATGAGCTGTAGTCCGATTTGCAGCAAAGTAAGGATGCAAGAAAAAGTCTGTGTGACTGACAGTGGGGCTGAATGAATGGTGCAGCACAGAGGCTTCATGAAGATGGAAGGCAAGATGAATTTCTGCATGGGCTGACGATAGCCAGCAGAAGCCATTGAGGAATTTAGGAATAGAAAGAATTCATTCCATACAGACTCCTAAAGTATAGTAATACAGAACACCAAAGAAATAGGAAAGAAATGAGACCTGCTGTGAACTCACAGCAGAAATGCTGTGGACTGCTGGATTTCTGTCTTTTCTCACTGTTTTACATGTTTGTTTACCTATGTCAGACAAACCGCAAAGGTCAGTACAGCAGCTGGGAACTGGGGAAGGAGGTAACCCTCCTCAGACTAGACAATCACAGATAAACCGACATTAATGATCATTATTCTGATCAAATATTTTCCCCAAGAAGAATTAGGAATACCTATTTTCAGTTATTTGGTAAAGTCTCCAAGAGCAACTGTCATTAGCAGCACTTGGATATAATGGATGAAAATGCCAGGTTTTCCAGACATGATGTGAGAGAACTGCAGCCTGAGGTGAGAATGGAGATGTCAGAGCTTCTGCATATCAGGAGAAAACCATAAACTTTTCCCATTTTACTACTCTGTAACTATGGAGGTTTTATTTATTCCAACTTTCTTTTCCAGTTCTTCTCAGATAACAGCCATGCTGTTACTTACAGAGGTGACTTTCCCTGTGAAATTCAGGTATTTCTGTTAGCATTCTTAAAGGAGGCAGAGCAAGCATGTAATTAATGTAAATGATAGCCACAGGAAGCTTATTAGCATAATGCTCAGCTATTCCCCCATTCTTCATTCTTTGACCCTTCCCAAACGAAATGCAATATGTTCTGAGGAAATAAAAAACATCTTGCAAACAGCTTCATGTGAATTACCTTGATGGTATCATCCTGACCTTTGTAATCAGGTACTGCTGATCAAGTAAGCAAATGATTACACATTTCCCTACATTTGAGCAGAGTTATCCACAGACATGGAAATTACAAGAAACAATGACCATTTGCCAAAATAACCATCAATTCTGTCACCATTTCAGAAATTAGTTACCCTAGGTTGCCCACTTTTTTTACAGAGGTGAGAGGTGAGATTTTCATGTCAGAAAAGAGGTACAATGGCTGTGGGACTGCTTTTCCAGTCCTGAAGACTCGTGGAGTTTCATACCGTTCAAAGTTGCAGAGTAAAAGTGGGAGAGAGAAAGGGAAGAAGATGCTGCAAGAATAGATGTATACTTCAAAATTATTATGAGAAGTTGGACATTTAGCTGTGGTGTGGGAAACACAGACCCAAGTTCTTGTCCAGGGTCAAAACAAAGACTTAGATATTGGAATTCAGCACCTCAAATTCATGTTTTTCTGTGTTAAGTCATCCCTTTTCAGAAGGAAATGACAGATCTGGGAACCAGCCAGTGATCAGCCGTTAGTTTTCCCTTCTGTCACAGGATACAGGAAATAAGGATATAAAGGAAAAGAAAATCAAGATGTTGAGACAAAGTGAAAATAACATTTTTCTTTTCTGTGCATGTTTATATTACAAAGAAAGCCCTAAATTTCTAAGAAAAAATATTTTTAAAGAAAGATTTTAGGAGAGATTCTTAGAGTATGAGAAGATGTTTGATGCAAGAGAGGATATTTCATCCTGGAGAATGGTAAGAGACTGTATGGATAAAAAAATTTGAAACTTAATTTTATAGAAGTTTATCAAAATGCAACATTTATCCTGTTAAGAAGGTGAAGGGAAGTGGAATGGACAAAAAATGAACACTTGGTCTTCCATATCCCAAATGAACTGGGGGAAAAAAAAAACCCAACCCTGAGAGATTTCTGAAGAATCTTTAAGTTAAAGGAGCTTGTTTAAAACCACAAGACAGAGGTCTGGGGAAATCATGATGTCACAGGGCTTTTGGTTTGAACATCGAAGTACTGAGAGGAGTGGTGTGGGAGGGGAATCAGTGAATGAAATTAGTTAGATCCTAAACAAATGGTAAAATATCCTTCAAATATGTAAACGACAGACAGTGGCAAGAAGAAAGAAATGGACTAGTAAGCAGTGAGAAAAGTGAAAGATGAAGCAAAAAAAATAGTTACTTGTAAAGCAGTATGTAGGTAAGAATTTTGCTTTGTTCTTATTAAGAAGGTTATGCTTTTATTTACTGAAAATTCATAAAAAATTCATGATCACACTAAAATAAAAAATTTTAAAAAATCCAAGAGAATATAGTCCAGGTTATTTGCACTGTTCAGCTTTGTGAGCCTTCCATGTCATGACACCAGATCTCATACTGAATCTTCCAGATCTGTAGAGACCATCCTGTAAAAGTGATTGTTGTCAACATTTGATCCGAAGTGAATATAACTCAGCCCTTAGTAGGGTGAAAATGTTCACAGACCACATCTTAAGAGCTGTGGAAGAAGAGATAAAAGTGGGGGTTTTACTGTTAAAGGAAACTGGAGTGCACTTTTGAGATTGTGCTGGTAACTGAGTGGCTTGTGGGACAGAAACATATTTCAGTGTCATTAATGTAGGCAATTGGACTCTCCAAAGAATCTTTGCTGTCACTGACCTTACTGATCATGTCAGACCTATATCCTGGAGTAAGCATTGCTGGCAAAGCACAGGAACAGCTAGATAAAATCAAATACACTTGATAAACTACAACCTGAATTTAGCCAAGGGTCTGTTAACAAAGTTTTGAGATTTTTTGAAGGAAAATTAGCCACAACATAAAGGAGGCATAGAAACAGAAAGCACAAGAGAAACCTTATCTTTCACATAATCCTTTCACAGCCCTGAAGGTGTCTGCTTGTTTAAAACAAAACACATCCCTAGATTCTGGTTTTAAATGTAGACTTCAGCACTCAGTCCATGAGCAACCCTGATGAACAGGTATAAGAAGAGGCCTTGTTTCTAACAATTTGTTTTCCCTGTGGCAATATTCTCCCTTTGAAACTAGCCTTTTATGTAGCTTCAAGCAATCTTCCTGTCTTGATAATAAATGCACTCTGCTCTTTTTGCAGAGGACCTGCTGTTCTCTCTACCCAAGATATATACAAGATGCCTCCAGTAAGTCTTGGTGGCCAAAACAAAAGGGATGCCTTGTTCAGAGTATTGCAAATGAGCATGACAGTGTGCTGATTTTGGCTCACTCATTTCCCATTCCACCCTAACATTTCTAAATTAAACTCTTATTTTCAGAATTCCAAAGACTGTTCCAAGGTTTATGTGATTCCTTTAATTATGGCTTGAAGTAGAGGCAAATGCATTCCAAGAAACCAACAATTACCTGCAACATGTTATTACACTGAGACTTATGGAGACCTGCAGCTTTTATGAAACTCCATGAGAAATAACAGAAGAAGAAACTGCTGAATCCAATGAGGCTGCAAAAAAGAAATCTCAAAGTGTTAGGGTCTTCTTCCAGTACCGTAGTTGTCATAACAGGATTAAAATGCAGATGGAACTGCCATTTGAAAGACTCGCAAGGTAAATAAGAAGTGTATCACATGAATGAATAAAAGTTGAACTAAATTTATTTATTTTTAAAACTATCACGTATATACTTGACAGTTATATTGCTTTTGACATACTGAAAGATATTTTCAGCAGAGATGCTCCAGTCAAAAACCCCTGAAAATTCAATGGGACATGCTTTGCTTAGCAGGGTCACGTGGGGTGATTGTTCTGCTGATGTTTCTGAAATAGACATCTATTACAGTGTAATTTATGTTTTGGCAGCTGGGCTCGTTGAACCTGATGATCCCTTCCTATACTCTGCTTTCCTGTATATACTCAGTACATTTACTGACTTGGAAGTCCCAGGGTAGAGTTTGTTTCTCTAAAGGTAGATGTCAACAACAAAGGAATTTGTATCTGAACTATTCTGCTATAATAGGGAAAGAAGATATAGGCAGTCATGTGGGGGTGGTTTTTTGACATTGCACTGCAACATGATATCAGTACATTATCAGTCAGAATCGAAGGATGAACTATGACAGGCCTATATAGGCAGTGGCTTTGAAATTGTCTACACATTGTCAAAACTGTAAAGTGAATGTGATAGCTGGTAAAAAAAAATAAAAAATGTTACAATGTTCATCCCAGAATGGGAGAGAAGGAATATAGACAGAAGGGCTCCTTAAGCAAAAATTGCAGAGACATGGAGAGAAAGAGAGGTACACCAATAGGTTGCCATGTTAGCTGAGATGGTACTAGCATTTTTTACCCTTTTAGCAAACTAGTTTCTTTAGCAGGCAAAAAGTAAATATTAATATATTTCCAAACTGCAATTAATTTTCAAAACAGGCACTCAAAGAAAGAAATTTTGTTTAGGAACTATTTCCTGAAGGCACCTACTGCAACAGGTGTACTGCTAGAGATCTGTGGAGATAGAAGGGATTCTTTGCTCTCTAGAATTTTGCATGCACTCCTAGACACTTAGGCTTAGGATACAGATCTGTGTAGATCACACCTTCTCTCATTCCCATGGGCGGAAAGGTATTCTTGCTTTGTGAAGCATGTTCAAAAACATTAGGTTTGGCACATGGCTGGGAAATCTCTGTTGCTGGCTGACAAAACTGCCTCAGTAATTCACTAAAAGAGGAATATGAAGCATTCAGGAGTTTTGAACTTGATTGTGAGCATCTTGCTGTATGGATTTTCTGCCTTCCTTTGTCAGACTGAGTGGTGGAAACATGGCTGTGCATCTACCATACTTGGGTGCTGCAAAGGAGAGGAGATTTGTGTCTCTGTACCAGTAACAATGCAAACATGGCACACATGAAATGTCTTTGATGATAAACCCATGGCTGAACCACATGCAGTTCCTCAGAGATTTGTGTAGTTTGTCTAGTGCCCTAAATGTCCTTACAGAGAATTATCCTGTACACCAAGCAATTGCTGTACACTAAATAGCATGAATTCACTTGGAAAACCAAGAACAGGAACATCCAATAGCCAGTGGGAGAATATTTTCAAAATACAGGTGCTCTATTTTTGATCTGTCACTTCTGATGATTGGGAAGGGCTGATGGGAAGTTTTACAAAAATCCCTTTGAAAGACAAGACTCAGAACTACAGTCCATAAGGCTGCTGTCTGTCATATTCAAGGACTCAGTAGAGATATTGATTTTGCAGCATGTTTTTTCTTGTCCTTTACAAGTATTTAACTCCTCATTGATACATGATTGTCTGTTCTTTTTCTCTCTTTGTGCTCCATATATGTAGGTAAAAGACTCCTATTTAATTTCCTGGCAACATCCTCTTTCTGCATAGGTAGAAGCTGTCCTTCTTTTTTCAAATTGTCTCACAGATTGAGTTACTTTTCCCAGCCTGTATTTACCCTGGATATCCTAATAAAAGATAATAACCCTTCTATGAACCTTGCTTCATAGATGGCTGCATAACAATACTTTCAGAACTAAGAAATAACAAAGCTGTCAGCCACAATTGAAATCTGGAGTAGTAGAAACACTGAAAAAAACGCAGACGAAGTAAGTATTAAAGATACCTCCACCCAGCTGATTGTCTTGAGATTTTTTAGAAACGTTCATATCTTGGGCAAGACCACCTGTAATCCCTTAGGAGTCTGATAATTGTGTTAACTGTGAATCCTGTGACCACTTTTGCAAAGCTGTAAGTTTTATTCTGCAGCTTGCTCAATGTTAATATTAATTTCGGCTCATTTTTGTTCTTTCATACCTCCTTGATGGTCGCTCTAAGAATAAAAAATGGCCAACATTTTCACATCAACTAAGCAACATGATTTTTCATTCACTAGTTTAAATTTAAAAATTGGCCAAAGGAGAATGGACAGAACTAATCTATAGTATCATCTTTTTTTTTCTAGGAATAAAGAGTAGTTGCATAACGGTACACTTCAGTCAAGTGAGATGAAGCTTTTTTCTGCCATGCTGTTATCCTCTGAAGTCACTGGGTGGGTCCAGATGGCACTAGGAAACAAGATGGCGTTCATTAATTCTGTTGTGAAGTACAAGTGGGTTTTTTGTCATCCTAAAAAGGTAGGCTTTTCCTTTCCCTTGCAGGAGTTCAGCACACTTTGCTATCTTGTGCAGTGAGATTGACAGCAGCCTGATTCTGTCTTGGTGAAGGAGCAATGCATCTCTTCTGCATAAAGAAATTTCCGTCAAAATGATGACACAATCAGTAGCTCTTTTTCTTTTGAGGGACTTTTTACACTTCAGTGTGCTATTCATCAGTTATTTTGGGAACCAGAATGGTAATAACTGGGGTATCTGTAAAAACCCCTGCCATTTCTATCAAAGCAAACTTAAGTTGAAAATGTTTTTCCTACACTTACAATACGAATTCCAGTATTGTCTATAGAATATGATAAAACAAGACTTGGTAATAAATTTAAGGCCTTCTTTTGTTCTCAGAATGTTTGGTAAGCAGCTTCTTTTCTTTTCTCTTGCTTATTCCTCCTTTCCCAGATCCTCCAACTTCTGGTTTTAGTTATGCTTCTGTACTGCCAGCCTGAAACCAGTCCAACAGCTGTCTCAGTCCTTTCCGCCCAAAACTCACACTCTTTCTTTTCCCCCTCTCTCTCTCATTTTTAAAGCAATGTTGCAAATATGTTTTCAGCATTGTTTTTAGTGAGGATTCCACAGAAAACTGACATGTCATTCAAGCCTCCATATTTAAACCTGGGGATTTTTTTCTTGGTTGCGCAAAGTTCAAGGGAACGTGCTCCAGTTTTCTGATGTGAATATGCACTGCTGAAGAAAGGTCCTATTAGGTCATGTCTCTTTAGCAGGAGAGAAGATCAAAAAGGCATGTTAGCAAGCAAGGATAAGCAACAACATACCCTTAGTGTGGGATTTAATGAAATATTTGAATTCTAGTGGAAAAGAATGTCAAATCCATAAGTATGCCATTCACTCAAAATTTAATATTTGGGATACATACTTATTTTTTCAATACTTTCTTCAGCCTGAGATGGAACCACCATAACACATAGGACAGAGTTCAACTCACCTGAGATTTTTCAAAGTCAGATATGTACACAAGAATGTAGCACTTGAAAAGGAAACTTTTGAAAGAATGTGTCTTAGATGTCTGTCCACTAAAGGGAAATATTTTTCTAGCTTTTAGAAACTGGGGTGGACGAACCCCTGTGATAGTTCTTATGGATGGTTCATGCTTAGCACACATGTGAGGTGAACTCAGTCTGACAGCTTTACGGTCACACTAAATCAGCCTTAACTCTAAATGTGACCTGTCCCATAGTACTTTCTATCAAACTGCAAGACAGAAGATGCTTTTGTTATGCCTCTGCTTCCCGACTGTTTATAAAAGAGAGAGCTGTAGCTTTTGTTCCAAAATAGCTTTATTGAACTGGAGAATTTTGAACTTGAGCAATCTGATGATTATAGGACTCATAATTTCTATTTTAAACGTATAACACTTAACTTTATTTTTTTCACGTGCTAACATTATTTACAGGGTTAAATATCAAGTCCATTCTCTGTCGTTCAACTTTCCTATACGATTACATGAAGTGTTATGTGATTGGAATTATGTCATTTTTTGTATGTGCCTAAAACATTGTCCTCTGCACCCTTAATTACAAATCCACGGCTATTATGCTACTTAATGAGTTATCTAAATGAAAACAGTTGATTGGTTAATGAACCTTAGAGAGAAATAGGGTAACAAAAAATGCTAATGATAGTTATCCATGGACTGTGTTTAAAGTGACAACAATAATCTGAGAGGTTTTATGACAGTTTGTAAAAACTTCACACATTAAAGTTCACACATTAAACTGTTTGAAACTGACATATATACCATTACCTGCAGCCTTTCTGACAACAGAAGAATTTGTGCACTGTTATAAAGAGGGAATCATTTTTATTCCTATCTCTGGGAGCTGAGGAAAGAAATCTTGCTTGCCAGCTTGCCATCTGAAGTGTTCTAAATAATCAATCAAATTACATTTGAGATAATATTTTAATGTCTAACTCATTCAGTCAAAATATTTCATTATTACATTTCCATTATAGTATCACCACTTACGGTCCAATCCTGTACATTTTTGTATTCCATCTTATTGCAACAACCTTTCCTTTCCTTTTCTCTGTTGCTTCAGTATAGGGTTTTCTTATTTCTTGGGTTTTTAATTTCCTTTGTGTGTGTGTGTGTAATGGCTCCCAGATTTACAGTAGATTAATTTCCAGTCACTACTTTTCCTAAGGTGCCAAAAGCCTGTCTTGAATCTTTTGTTAACCTTTTGCTGCTGTAAAGCACTTTCATATATATTGATATTAGCACTCAGTCATTTTCTTCTGCTACTTCAGTTATCTTTTTTAAGTAAGTTCTGAAGAAAAGAAGTGATGGTAGCATTGCAAAAAAAAAAAAAAAGAAAAAAAGAAAAAAAGAAAAAATTGTACTTCAGGGAGACTAAAATTTACCAGACTTTCTCCAGAGTGACTGTGTTGCACTCTAGTACGAATTGCAGTCCTATCTTGGAAGACTGATTCAAACTGAGCCAAAATCAATGTCAAGAAATTGGCTATTCCCTGTTTCTGTTGACTTACTGCCTAGAATAATTGGTACATGATAAATATAGCTCAAGCCACCAATTACAATCATATTTTTAATTGTGTTATCAGTCTGTCTTAGTTCCACTGCCTTTTTAAATGTCAGGGAAGTATGATCCGTCCTACCCTAAATCCATTGAGAAATGCGTTTTCATTAGGATTTTCTTCATGAAGTAACTACTCTTTAGACCACTAACACTGCAAAGCAAATTAAATTAAACTGCTTCTATTTGCTGTGTACCCTTCCCTGGACGTAACTGCATGATTGTATGTGTCAAGCACAGGATAAACCTGGAGACTAATAAAAAGGCATGCACTCAGCTATAGGACAAACTGCGGACACAGATATAGGAAGGTCTGCAAGCGTTATGCTTTTTAGGCCATATTAATATGGTTTAAACATAAATACATTCTCTATATTTATTTCCCTGTAGATATCAGGCCAAGATATTCTGTATTGCAATACATTTCACTGTGCAATGGTCTTCCATGAATAACTAATTCACTGCACTATAAAATGGCAGGGACTGGTGTCCCCCCAAAATATGGTACTTCTGAGTCATATACTTTCACACTGTGGAGCTATGCCAGATGAGCAGAAAACAAAAAAAAGAATGTATAAAAATATGACTTTAGCAGAAAAAAGTTGCAAGAATACTCTCTCTTAGGTGGTAGGACTATGACGGTGGAGTTCTGCACAAACTATTTCACATTCTGAAGGGAGGGGAAGAGAGTTGATGCAGCTGGTATTTGTATTAAAGATGAACGAGCAAGATGCCTACTCTCGGTGCTCTTTGCACAAAACTACTGTCAGAGACACTGTGAGAACGGGGGTACAGTTCACCCTTGTAGCTTTTGAAAACTTTCAGCACCTTTTGTTCCCCAAGTGACTTCACCTCTTACAACATGGGAGGGACCACTGACTTCACTGTAGTAGACAAAAGAGTTTATTTTCCCCATACACAGTCTTGCACTTTTCAGGCATGCTAAAATTCATTTGAATTGGGGAGGGGAAGAAATGAAATTTAGAGGCAGTTCTGCAAATCTCTGTTTTTAACTTCTTGGCATTCTCTCCATGGGCCAATGTCTCTGCATTTGCTTCATTTTATATGAAACTGATGAAATTCATATGTAGCTCCTCCAGTTTGGTAAGTATTTCCATAAATGCAACAGTAATTAAATTCAGCTATTGGCAGAAGTGTAGAAAGTGAAATGCTGCCAGAATAACTGAGTATGCTGTACTGTAAGTTTAGCCTTTCAAAAAGGAGCAGAATTTGTATGCAATAGCTTCAAATTGCACAGCTTTAAAAGCACTTTAATTTTAGTCTGAGAGGATTGTTCATCTCCTGTGTTATATACATTCATAGTGCATATCAATACTCCCTAAAGCAGCTCCAGAACTGGCTGCTTTCTGTGCTGGTTTAGCATGGACTATAGACTCTTAAGTATAGAAGAAGTTACTGCAGTGCCTATAAAGCAAAACCAATTGCAAAACCAAGCTAACATCTAATTTAGAGATGTAATTTTTGTCTAATGCAAACAGACCTACATGGAAAATATTTCTTAAGTGCTTTTCTGAAGCAAGGCAATGATATGTGGGACAAAGATGACAGGGAATTATCTGAAATGGAAAAATGCAAGGTAAGAGACATGATGTGGCTGTCAGTAAAAACAGCTATTTAAGATCAACCAGAGGAGTTCAGGCCTCAGCCTCAGCATGACAAATACAGCTCTTCTAATGATAGAGTGGGAATTCCAAATAGACTCTGGCCAGTCTGCTTGGATCTCACTGGACCACAGCGTGAGCCATGGCAATTACAGTGGGGAGCTTCCTCTTGTCCAAACTGTTCTTGGTCTATCTTTGGGTAAGGGGCCTGTTTCACTAACCTGACCTACCTTCATATACACTTCACTCATGCAACAAGATGGGGTGATTGATGTTTATGCAGTACCTGCATTGTAACAGTCTCTTGTAGCTGGTTTACCAGAAACCTTAAAGAATTACTACTTTTTATTTCCTATGCAGGCAGTATGGTATATACCTCATGTGAACCCACTAAGTCCAAGCCAAGGGTTTTTATCAAATTCCCTGATGCACAACCTCTGCAGCTAGACCATTTTCCTTTCATGATTTGAAAAGCAGATAAGTAGTCACAAATAATAAGAAGGAGGGCAGATTCACTCCATTTATCAACTTTTTTTCCTTTAAAAGGGGTCAGTATAGCTGTCTTCCAGTTTTTCTCTTTCTCTGTCTGGAGAATATGCATCCAAATAATTTAAATATAGTGTGAAGATTGAAGGTTTTATGTGAAATTTATTTGAGGATTTATGCAAACAATAAAAATAGATGGAAAGCAAAAGAAATGGAGCTAAAGCAGTTGAATCTAACTGAAAAAGACCTTAAGGGAAATGTATTCTCCTCCACTTTCTCTGGTGGAAAGAAACAAAACTTGTGGAAATCCAGAAAAGGTGAAAAAAAAGAATAATAGCTCTGCTTTCTGCTCCACTTCCTACCTTCTAAGAAGTGACTACTTCTTAGTCCAATATCATGAAACTAGGATAAGAACTGATTTTTCCTTCAAGACAAGGAAGGGTCAAGCATATTGTCTCTTGACCCTGATTATAAGAATAAACAGCTTACATGCCATTCTTGACCTTATAGATTTTGTATAACTTTTATTTCTGTTATTGTGGCTCATGTTCCAACAACTATGTGCTGTCAGTCTAAATGACCTTTGTCTAAAGTGCTAAGAACAAACAACTGAGAAACACAATTTTTATGAGAATATGTCCTAGGTATTTGAGTAGTCCTATAAATACGTGTCCCTACCTATAATTATGTGGGTACATGTCTGTTTTGTGGCAGTCCCTAGGGAATAGACTATGGAACAGTTTCTTTTCCATAGGTGACTGCATTTAAAGAGGTTAGAAAAAGAACTGCATCCTCGATAGCAAACACTTGAACCTTCAAGAATCATGGAGTGGTTTCCTGTCCATCCAAAATTGATTCAGTAGGCAAGAAGCAGGAGGGCCATGCAGTCTAAACAAACTCTTAAAGGCTGAAATAATGACTGCACCAGAAATAGGTCAATTCATGGTCCAGAACATTTCCTGTGCTATGAAAATACATAGAATTAGACTAGATCATTAAATTACCAATAATGTTGCTGCTAATTATTTCAGTTTATCACATTTTAAATATGTGGTCAGTCTTTTCCTTCCAAGACTTGCCAGCTGCTGCTTACTTAGCCACTTGTATTTTCTTTTCACATTCCCTAGCAAGAGACGCACAGTTGAGAGGACTGAGAGCTGCTTTGAGGTGAACTACAGTGGCAGGAGGGTTGCAGAGGGAGTAGGTGCCATATTCACTGTGACTGAGCTCCAGCAAGCTCTCCATTGCACAGGTTCTACTGGGGAAAATTGTTTAATGCAAAAGAAACAGACCACTGCAGGCAGTTTTGATTTTTAAAGGAAAGAAGAGCTTTCAGATATTTAGGGGAATTGAGAGAAAGCTTGGGTACACCTGCCTTCCCACCTGAACTCCATCAATTCTAGCTTCATGATGTCTACTCCAGTTTTTGTTGATTTAGGCCTGAAGCAGGAAAGTTTAAAAAAAAATTCCTCCTTACTAGACTGCTGGATTTGGCATTTACTCAAAGCATAAGGGTCCATCCAATCAGTTGGCTGGGACCTTTCCCAAAGAAAACACCTCTCTGCTGCAAGTCTGTAGTCACTTGCAAGTGAGTACATGGCTGAGGAAGCAGGGGCAGAAAGGAATTCCTCCAGATTTTCCCTTTTGCAGCTATTGATTAAACTACAACTGTGGGTAGTTTCTTCAAACATTTTTGTTTCATACAGTAGAAGAAGGCTGGCTTCTGTGTGTCTGGGGAAATAGTTTGCCACAACAGCAACGTGCAATCATTCTTTCCCCCCCTTTTATTAACATAAAAATCATGAAGTTCTCTGCAATCATCGTCTCATACAGAAATGTGTGAATGAGAAACTAATCCAGAAGCAGGATCTGTATGGCCAGCACCATTCCTCCAAGGCACTAAAGGGGAAAAAAAAAAAAAAAAGCCAGAGGCCTGCAGGCAGAGTTTGGAGCTATTTTCCGCACTATCCATTCCTCTCTTTCTCCCCTTCTTGCAGGCTGTTGTGTTCCCAGGGGCTGGGATTGCTGAGCAGAGCCTATGGCCACACTGGTGCTGGTGGCTGGCCCGCTGCTAGAGCCATGCCTGAAGAGAAGTGGGGATGACCGAGAGGAGTCCTGCTTCATGCAGCTTTTCCTGATTTTTTTTCCCTGTCCTTAGAATGGGGTGAAGAAAAATTATGCTCAGTAACTGCCTAGCTGGGCTCCTCCCTCTGTCCATCCTTCCTTTCTCCCTCCTCCCCCTTTCTTTTTTTTGGTGTTCAGCCCACTGGCTACGTGGACACTCCGTGGAGCAGAGCCAGGGCAAGGGACACAGAAAGGCACGTCCTATGGCAGAGCTTTTCTCCCATTCCACAAAGCTATCTTGGCACTAGAAATTCATCTTACAGCTCTGCATTTACCAGGGAAGGAGAAAATTTAAGGAATAAAGCTCCAAATTAATGCATATCACACCGAAGCTCTAGTGATTTCCCACATCTTCAGCCCCAATTAATTTCAATTTGACTGTATGGCAGGAACATTTTCTTAGCACCATTTTAAATTTCTCCCTTGATTCCTAATCTCTTATACAATACTTTTGGAAAAGTTCGATCACATCCCAGCACTGGTAAACCCTGCTGATTATAAGACACATGGCTTGTTATAGTTCCTTTTACCTAAGGTGAGAGGTGCCTTGGAAATCAGTGCAAGCCTTAATCATAAACACACACAAATCACTGTGACAATTTTTATGTAGATGTTGTGTTGCACAAAGAGTACTTCTAATTGTTACTGTCTGTTCTCTTGTCTTAATCTCATCACTAAAAAAAAGTATGTGCTGCATGCTGAGGTGAGAAATGCATGTGATGTGCATTGGAATCTCAAGGGGCTTGGAAACTCTATTTGGAAAAGCAGAGTATGAGTGGAAGTGAACTGTGGATGACTGTGGGGCATGACCCTGTGGTGAGAGGATTATGCCAGGAGTTTGTTGGTGTGGTGTGGAAGCACAACAGAGCCCTACAGTCAGCTGAAGATTTGTCAGAATGGGGGTTATTGTCTTCAGGATGTTTAGTGAAATATTTAAGAAGGTGCCATGAAGAATGATGTAATCTTTTGGCAAGTATCACAGAAGGAGTTGATAATATGCTATCAGATGCAGGGGTCTTTTGGCAAAACTCTGGGAATAACATCAGGCTCTGGGAAAAAAAAGTGATTGCCAAATAACAGCAGAATTTTCTCAGAAACTAAAAAAGGGCAAAAATGAGTAGAGGGAAGAAAAGACACTTCAAAACAATAAATTCTCTCTGTGTTTATTGAATATCCCTGTGGCAATGAAAATGAAGCACTCAGCACTCTAGTTATGTCTGTTTTGTTTTTTACAGAAAGATAAAACCAACAGCCTGTCTTCATCAGGAACCCACTTTGGCCTAACATATATAGAATTTGTTTCTCAAAGGGAAGCAAACTTGTGATTTAGGGCCACCTAATTTTCTTAAAATATTCCTGCCATGGTAGGTGGAATTATATGACCTTGCTCCAAAATCCTCCTGGAGCTGTTCCTCCACCCCTTATTCCAGGTCACTTCTCTTTGCATCTGGGGAAAGCTACCTCAGGGAGCATTCACCTACAAAAGAGCAAATGCCTTTTCCACCAGGGAAGCAAGACATCCATACCAAATGGCTTCAGCCCTTGCAAAGGTCTTACCCACTTTGGTTTCCTATGAGGAAAGTGGAGAGAGGACTGTATGAAATTGCCTGAGCAGCAGAGAAATACAGCCTATAAATAAATAAATGCTTGAGGAAAGCAAGCAAGTAAGAAAGCACATAATAGAGATAACAGAACTCAGACTGAGAAGAGTAGGTGGTGGAAGGAAAGGAAAGGGAAGTGAAGAGAATATGCTGGAAAAATGCAGAGGCCAGTATCGGGGAAGAGCAGCTATATTACAGAGCTGCTCCTGGGAAGTCAGCCAGAGTATCTCTGTAGGAGTCTTCATCTCTCTCCTTGACTGTAAAACAGTTCTAAGGCCTCAAAGAGCATCCAGTTAACGAACTTAACCAGTGGTAATGGGAACATCAAGTCAGATATGACCAGATATCGACAAATCAGTTTCCCTAACTGTGCCAGAATGGAAGTTACCAGATGGAGATTTAGAGGTCTTCATCTCCTTCTCTGTAAAGCCTGATGACTTTCATTAACCCCAAATTATCCCTGATATTTTGTACTTTGTGTTTCAATATCCCTCTGAGAGAATAGCTACTTTCTAAAACTCTTGTTTTTAGTTTTCTAATAATAGCCCTGCTTCAAATTTTTACATTTAATTTTATAATAATTTTCCCAAACTTTAGGGATTCAGAGAAATCATGTGAGTTAATTATGGTTCAGGACCACAGCTGCTTCTTCCTTAGAAGATCCTTCTCACTTTCATTCGAGTCTTACCTGCACAGTAAAGAACATGGGTGAGAAACTGGCCAAAGGAACCACAGAGAGGTAACACTGGTGAAATGATTGCAGGTGGCTGAGTTACAAATACAGCTATAGTGTGAAGACCTGTGCTTTGTTATTGGTATGAGCCTTGGGTAAGTCAGAATGGAAAAACAGCATATGAAGCCTAGATTCAAGAAAAGAGCACCAATATTTTCTGTGCCTAAATTTTCTTACCCTATAAAAACAGGGATACATTCATCAAGCATTTTGATATTTCTAGCATACTGGTGAAAAATATATTATTATTCAAATAAGTTTTGAGTTGAGCCTTTGCCACAAATCAGAAAGCAGTATTTTATTTATATTTATTTTTAAGTATCATGAAACTTCTTCTGATTTTCTGCATGGACCCATCAGCTGATTTTTAGATTATTTTTTTTTTTTTATTTATTTCTTAGTAACACACATGTGCTTTAATACCATATAATCTTGAGACAGTTCATTTGGTAGGACCAGCAGAATGGTATAGCATATTGGGTACTCTCAGATGCTGCCTAACATTCTGCAAGTATGGTATTACAAACATGAGGCCTTTCAACATTCAACAGATTTCTGTTGAACATCCACACATTCATCTTCAGATAAAATAATGAGAGCTGGCAAAAAGAACATGTTATTAAAGTCAGGACAGTGCAGTACAGAGATGCAGGTATGTGTCTCCTGAGGACTAGTGGCCATTATGTCCTGGCAATGCACAGCTGGAGGCAACATCAAAGCTCAAGTTGTGAAGACTGTGGCAAGTCCTGGTTGGTGACATCTTCTTTCCTGGTCCCCCTGATCCCCTGTTTGCAGGCTGCTTCTCCTTTTGCAAGGTAAGTTGAAGGCTGCTGAACATTTTTCTGTTAGGCATGGGGCTACCTCTGTGTTTGGACTGCCCATCACCCCTTCCTCTCATGGTAGGCACTTCCCATGGTGGAACCCAGGCCTCCTGCTCTGGCTTTCAGGCTGCCACTCCATCTCTATCTCTTTTCCTACAACTAAATCCTCCAAGCCTCTGAATGTTGCTCCCTTTCCTGTGATGCCTGAGCCACGCCTTGAATGACTGAGGCAGTCTTTTTGTTTCCCTCCATTTCACATAACCTGGTGATGAGGGTCCAGCAACAGCCTGGATTGGAAGAAACAACAGGGTCAGAATTTAATAGCTACATATGGAAAAAAACTGAGGTCATGTCTCATTAAATGGGAAGCCTTTACCCCAAAATGTGACTGTCTGAATTTTATATAAAGTGTGTTGGCATATGTTTGTGTGTGTCTGTGTGTGTATGGTGTGTGCTTGTATGAGAGACAAAGAGTTGTACACCTTTGGAAGACTTTTGAGTCTACACAGGCTTTACTGTATAGGAATAAAACCTCTAAAATTTAGCCTAGAAATGCTGGGTTTGTTATTAATGACATTCTGGGAATTTCCCTAGCAGAGAAAAAAAATCTATAGATACACATAAAAGCACCTATGTTTTTGTGTGAGCAAGTGTGTTTACACAGTAGTGTTTGTGTGTCCTAAAGAGCTGCAGGTAGTGATGTACTTATGCACCAAATGTCGATTTAGTGGATGAAGACTTGATGCGAGTATGTGAACACCTGCCAACTATAATAAATATGAATAGTGGTTATTTGATGTTGTCTGGCTCACATGTTCTTTCTGAAATGTCATGCACCACCAGAGTTTTACCTATAGTTCATTATCTGCTCCCCATATGAAATTTCTGTGCTGATCCAGAGATATGCAGTTTCTAAGTGTCTGGGTCTTCCTAGGTGCCTCCCCAATATGCAGTGCAGACAACCAAAACATCCTCAAGCAAGATGTGCTTTCTGGATGGTGATAAGAAATCAGAGATGTTCAACACCAGAGAAATCAGGACTAGGGTAAGGCAGGTGCAAGAACCCAACAGAAAATAACACACTATGAGGATCAAGAATTACCCTTAGCAGGGTATGATGATGGAGGCATGATTCAGGGAACAAAGGTCTGAGAGGCTTTGCTCATTAGCAAAGGAGAACAATGCTTTGGCAGAAGGCAGAAGCAGTGGGCAGAGAGAGGTCTCATGCTGAAGAGGGTTTCAGGTAGTGTGACAGGAAATAATGAGAGGAAGAATGACATGGGCTGAGGAATAAACAGGTCACAATTTTAGGGTTGTAACATGCAAAATACTGTATATAATAGGAACAAAATTGTCATCTGAAGATTTCACAGATGTAGGTTATATTTGTGACTGAGCTATTTGTGAAGATAGGTCATACATGGTGGCAGTGTATATTCTATATTTTCCAGTTCTCCAGAGTCAGTGACATAATAATGACCAGAGATATTTCTTTTCCCCCAAGTTCACAGGGACCTTCCTGTTGTTTGCTTGGAAATCTCAGCTGTTGGTATGTAGCCTGTTCAAGGTGCCTATCACCTTTGTTTGAGGTGTGGATATAGGTATTCCTGCTGGGCTCACTCTGCTGACTGCCAGTGAAGCCATGGATGTCGTGGCAGAATGGTGTGGCTCTTTCCAGGTGAAACTTTCTTCTGTCTGTGGTGGTTATGTCAAATTCATCCACGCTGGCCACAGCTTGCACTGGAGCAAATCCAAAACTTTGGAGCCAGCTCTTGGGGCTGGTGCCCAGCCCTCCTCCTTTTCATGCGGAGGAGAAGCAGCATGTCCATGGTGTGGGGGGCTAGTTTCAGGCAGGAGGGATGTGGCAGTCAGGGATGTAGGCAAACAGGGGAAGGACAAGCTGCAGAAACTGTAAGCAGTGTTCACCATCTTCCCAGAGGTTTGATGCTTATACCACAGGGAAATAAAAGTATTTCCCTACATTTCCTGACTCCTCTCACTCCCAAGCAAACTAAGGGGGAATACTTATTTTCATAACCAACCTTTTTTATTATTATTTATTGATAACATCAGTTGAATCCTTGTATGATTTACAGCTTCTGGCTCCCTTGCTTTCACAGCAGCAAGGAAGCAGGCTTTTCCACCTCTTTCCAGGCTCCTCCTGCCTGACATTTTTCCTTTAACTTTGATGGTGACCCACTTAACAGGACTCACTTTGGTATATCTGGAAAATTTCAGTAAGAGTTGACTTAAGATACCTATTCCTCATTAACCCTTTAAAGATGCTTTAAGTGTTTGCAACATAATGCAACTGAGATTAAGCATGAATTTGAATGGAAAATATGTCTGATTACTACAATGACTATAGCTTTGAAAAAACCAATCTTTTCTAACTTCTAACATGGAAAAAAATGGTGATATCAGGAAAAAAAGTGTTCTAAACCTTGAGTAAGACCTCTGTAAATAAATCTGACTTGAAGACGTGGCCCAAAGTCTATTTGCACAATAAATTATGGTCAAATGATTCTTTATGAATTCCACAGTTTTAATTCTGAAAATAAGATAGAGAACTACTGGTTTTTTTTTTATTAAACCCTTACCAGCTCAAACTTACTTATCTGGGAGTGAGAAAAAACCCAACATATAATTACTTTCAAAACCTCTCTATTTTATTTTTATATTTTTTTTTTCCATCTAGTCTTTTTCAGTCTAACTACCACTCTGTATTACAGGGTGGATCCAAATTCAGAGAAAAACTTCTGGCCAGTTGTTTTTGAGGAACTTTCCGAAAAGTTCCGCTGCTCTGTTTGGAAGACTGAGAGTGCCACGTCGCTCCCTAGTTATAAAGTCTGAGAAAACCATCATGGTTACTTTTGCAGTTCTTGATGTGGTTCTGGGTGGTAACTTCCGATAGCCAACATTGTTTTTTTTCCCCTTGGCTGCAAGGACGTACCATAGTTATACTTGCTGAGAGAACTACGAAGCACTCTGAGGTATAACACTGGATCACAGGGACCATCTAGTGTTCTCAGCCTGCAGCTGCCACAGCAGCAGCGTCCTGTATCGGCATAACAGAACTGTTACGGCTTAAGGATCTAATACTTCACAGAAAGAAATCAAATACGATATGAATACTATAGGTCATTACAACCAGTTTTCAGCTGTTCTAACTGAGAAAATGAAAAAAGTATTTTTGAGTGGTATTTTTAAGTGTTCTACTCTAAATAAAATGAAAGCTGCTTTTCTTCCAAAATATTCACAGAAAATTTGTCCCTACTGTGCAGCTAGTGTTTTTTTAAAGCAAAATGTAAAAGATGTGGCAAGTACAAAAGAATTTGGCTTAGAAAATCCAGTTTCCATCTTTAATAAATTCATCTTAAGACCTCTCAGTTGCTGCTGTTTCCTGCACAGCAGCCCATGCTCCCCTCTGCATGAGGTTCTTGGCGGGCAGCAGCTGAGATGCCTGGGCATGAGGATCAGGACACGAAGTGCCAGAGAGATGGTGTAGTTGAGAGATTTAGAAGTGACAATGCAGAGAATTAGGATGCTTCTGGGTCACCTGAGGGATGGAGTAGAGCGAGGGTTTCCAACATACTGGAGAAGAGATGAAGGGAAGAATATCACATCTGCAGGCTGGATTCCAGCTGGGCTCCTGAAAGGGAAAATGAGAGTGAAAACTGAAGCTGTGAGGCAGGGCTGAGAATGTCAAGGCTGTGCTTGCCGCATACCTCATTCCCACCCACACCAGCTGGGATTAAGCATTCTCTGCTGCCCTTCCCCTCCACCACAGGGTACTGCCTTTCTTCTCTCATTTTGCAGACACAAATTTGGCCCCTCGGACCCAACAGAGGACAGCAGGTTTGGGAAGAATACTTATTCTAAGAATATAATCAGCTTTTGTGGTTTGATCCCAGACAGAAGTGCAGCAGTGTCTCTTTCCATGTTTGGACACTTTTGATTATATCCAGAATTTAAAAGGTAAATGGGACAGAATGTCTTAGTGAATTGCACTAACTTGCCAGAATTTAACTTTTTGTCCTCCAGGTGCTTTCTCTGGTGTTTCCAGGAACTTTCTGGGATAGCTGCTATTCCATCAGATCTGTCTGAGATCAGTTAACAGTTCAGAAGTTTTTGGAAGTAGACTGAGTCACACGGAAAACACAACTGCACAAGCTCAGTTTAATGGTCTACTAGACAATATTGGCTATGGGTGAGGATAAATCCACTGCAGATATTCAAGTGCTCTGGCACGCTGTGTTGGTGAATAGATTTCACAGTCACCTTTGCCCAGTGTAAACCTGATCTTTGCCCAGAAGGGAGATCTGATCACTCTCTACAATTACCTGAAAGGAGGTTGTATTAGGTGGCAGTCTATCTCTTCTCTCAAGTAATAAGCAATAGGACAAGAGGAAATGGCTTCAAGTTGCTCCAAGAGAGTTTTACATTGGATCTTAGGAAATATTTCATCACTGAAAAGGGTTGCCAAGTACTGGAACAGACTACCCAAGGGAGTGGCTGAGTCGTCATCCCTGGAGGTGTTTAAAAGACATGTAGATGTCTTTAGGAATGTAGTTTAGCGGTGGACTTGGCAGTGCTGGGTTAGACCATTGTACTCGATGATCTCAGAGGTCTTTTTCAATCTAAACAATTCTATGAGTTTATGATCTCTTCTTCCCCTTCCCTCTGCTCACACCAGCACTCATGTGGCTCATGTGAACAAGATCACACAGGTGTGCAAACTAGCTAATAGTTTGATGGGTTAGCTACTCAAGGCTCTCTAATTAGTCTGAATTTATTGCAAAACAGCTGTTTTCCCTTTAGTGGCCTTGCTCTGTCAGACCAAATATCTTGAATTCTTTAGCAACATGACACAGGAGGTGTCTCAGAGCTATGCAGTTCAGATCCCTCCATTCATATCAGACTACTATAACACTTTAGTAAAATCTCTGAAGCCTCTGTTGCAGGAGGAAGAAAGGAGCAGAGGTGTGTCTGGAGGAGGGAAGCTCTGCTAAAAGGAGTTTAGATATAGCTCCTTCTGCCTATGTGAGGTTTTGCAGCAGTCTTGCCTTTTGAGCCATGAAGGCATGTTTGTGATGTGCCCCTGTAGGCTATTGCAGCAGCCTTCTTCAGTTTCTAATGATAGTCAACATGGATGACATGAGGCCTTTTGATTAACAATAAATACAAAGAAATTTGTCCTCAAGAACTTCTGTCCCTGTATTTTTCAAGGCAACAAATTCCCAAAGACCAGATTTGAAGCGACTGGGCTAGTAGATACTTCCTAGCAGAGATATTTTCCTCCAAATGTCATCAGAGTTCAATAGAACTTAAGTCCAAACTGCTGTGCTTTAAAATGTACAACTTTTCTACTACCACAGTTGCAGTTGGGATGCATGTACTCTAAGATTGGGGTGTTTTTTTTTAAAAATGCAATGTTTTGTAGCTGTAATTGCTGGTACCTTAATGTACCTTCAAAGGCAACCAGTCTGTTTGTCTACCTTCAAGAGGAAAAAACTGTCACACATACATAAAGGTCTCTATTAATGTTTGGTTTTCTGTTTTTCTTATAAATTTTGTAATTTTTCTCCTTTTCATCATATAAAATTATGATAAATGAGAACAAAGCACATGTTTTTCCTTTGTATATTATTAATATTAGAAAAAAATAAAGCACAAAGCATCAGACTCACAGGTAATGGACTAGTGAAAATCACAGGGAGTCAAATAAGTAACCTGTTACAGCAGAAATCATGGTCTGCAATATTTTCCTTTTTATCTCCAGGCATGAATAATGTAGTGCAAATCATGGAAGCTATTTCAGATTTTAACTCATGTAATGAAGATCTATGTGTTATGCAGCATCAAGATATGACCGTACAGTTATAAGCACTTGCAGTAATGAAAACTGTAGGTTACTCTTTTGTTGTAAAAATGCACAGCTTTCCTTTGTGACTTTGTTCTTTATAAAGCAAGGGTAGTGTTGCACTTTAAATCTTTTATGGATACACCAGTAGCAATAATTATTTCTTTAATTAAAAAAATGAAAACATATATTGAAAGTATACAGCTTCAAGTCTTTTTCAGTCTTCACTCTACATGAGTGTCATATGAATGAATGGAAAAGCTGTGGAATTGTGTGATATTCAAAACGGTATTTTTGCAGTAACACCACAATATTCCTGTTTGGTATGCTAGGAAAAATTAAGTAATTGCTGGACTAGCTGATAATTTGTTGAAAACTAAGACATCCTACATGTAATTTTGTATAAGAGACCAAATGCCTGGCACTGTTGTGGTCTCTTCATTCTCTAGGATCTGTAGAGTCAGTTACTTTGGCTAAGGAAGAACATGATTAAAGGAAATGATGTGCATGATACTCTGCTGGTTTTAAAGTATAAATGTCAGAGAAAAATGCACTTGTGAAAGGTCTGACTGAGCCTCTCTGAAGGTGAAATCATCATCACAGCTCTTTCATAGGCCAGTCAACTAATGAAAGCCAGAGTGACCTCAAATTGTATGGATTTAACTCTCCTAGCAAACACAACAATTCTTACCTTTCATTCTCTTTCCAGTCTTACATGATTGCTGGAAGAATTCTCCTTCCTAACATGCAGAGATGTACATAAATTATACCTGCACCTTCACCAGTTTTAATCCTGTTGTAAGGTATTCCTAACAGCAAAGTGCTGTCGGAGGCTGTGTACTTATCAGCAGCACCACACGGTGTCTGTAGTACTAAAGAAAAGAACTCACATGAAATACAGCTTGAAAATTTTTAACAGAGGATTTTTTTTGAAATCTGACCACACTTTGACAGTGAAAAAGAGGGAGGAAGCATAGTGATTAAAAGTATGAAAGTAATATGACACTTGCTACTTTCAAATAGGTGCATTATAGGAAAGGGTTATAGAACCCATATAGAATATAGGGCGGAAAACTTCAAAACATGGAAAGAGAGTTAGGAAAGATCTCAAAGAATCAGCTGGTGCTGCAGCTGTTTCTCTGTCTTTCTTGAAAAGTGTTTGATAAAAACACATGAGTGATGAAAGAGGAAGACATAGAAATAAGATTTCCCTACGCCTTCAAGAAATCCGTTCCAGGTTTTCACTAGGGTTAGCAGTGGGTCTTTTTTGTGTTTTAACTCACTCTTCCTTGCTCAGTGTCTTATCACTATGAACCCAATCTTTCCTTTAGTCTTTCACTATGCTCCCGTGAAATTTGTCCAGTGAGTCCATGTCTTTCTTAAAGTACAAACCAGACTGAACTCAGATCTTTGATGGAGATCTTATCAGCCCTGAGCAGAGCAGAGGGGCTGTCTTGGGTGCTGTTCATATGTTTGATCTTAGGGTTGCATTTTCATTTTCTTAATATTTTTAACTTTTATTTAACTTTCTACTTTTAAAAAAAAATTCCCTTCTCTTTTTCTATGTAACAGACAAAAATTTGTTTCTTGTTAATTTAATTTTTCTGGACCATGACTTGCCAGACCTTTATCTCCAACTTTTAAGGATAGGATTGAACTCTAATCTGCACAATGACTGGTACTGTTCTCAAAGTGGTCATGTCTTAAGATCCAGACCACTAGTGATGATACTAAAGATACCTGGATGCAGCTGAGACCTCTTCAGGACTTTACTCAATGCAGTCTTCCATTCTTACAGTTAATCATTTACAATTGCTCTCAGGGAATGGCTTTCCACTCACCCTCTGATAATTTAACCTAGGCTGTAATTACCTAGTCTGACGGTGGATTAATTACTGTTGATTGCAGTGTGTTTCCTAGTTTGTTTGTTTGTTTGGGTTTTGGTTGGTTTTGTTGGGTTTTCTTTCCTAGAGAGTTACAAACAGTTTACTGGATCATGACTGGTATTTTTTCAGGCTAGCTGAAGTTTAGCTACGGGGTTTTTGATTCTGTGGTTCTTCCTTTTTCATTTTTTAAAAATGTATTGAATCTGGCTGAGATGGAGTTCATGTCCCCAGCCCTTTCTGTGCCGTGAATTGCATTGGTAGCTAGAAAGGTGTTGATAACACACCAGTGTTTTGGTTACTGCTGAGCAGTGCTGGCACAGCATCAGCGCTGTCTCCAGCATTCCTTCACCCTGTCCCACAGAGGGCAAGGTCCTGGAAGGGGCACAAGTGGGCCAGCTGACTCCAATCAACCAAAGGAATATTCCATACCATAAAACATCAGCTCCGATATAAAAACTAAGGAAGGGAGGAGGAAGGGGTCAGTGTGTTTGCTATTTACAATGGTTGCCTCCTGAGCAACTGCTGTGTGCTAAGTCCTGCCTCCTGGGAAGTAGCTGGACATTGCTTGCTAATGGGAAGCAGAGAGTAAACTTCATTATTTTCATCTTCATTTGTTTGTGTGCAAACTTTCACTTTTGCTTTAGTAAACTGCCTTATCTCAGCCTAGGAGTCATTTTCTATCTTATTGTCTCTCCTCTGTCTGGCCGGGAAGGGGAGTGGTAGAGCAGCTTGGTGGGTACCTGGCACCCAGCCAAGGTCAACCCAGCACAAAAAACAAGCTTTTTGTATGCTGCTAAATATCACATTTCTCCTTCAATAACTAAAAATAATTGCTAGCAGTGTTGAGAATTATTATCCAACCTTTTTATGTATTGTGGGATGAAGTAATCAGAACCAGATGAGTCAAAAATATTAAATACTCAAAGATGGTATCTTTCTTTTCTTCCACACATTAATTATGCTACCTCACTCAATAGTGCCCTTTTTAATTAAGATTATCTTAGTGAAAATCATTATCTTAGTCTTTCTTTTAACTGTGGACATACCTTTTTTCCCCATGTGCCTTGAATTAATTGCAGCTAATTCTGTTCCTTGCCTTTCCAAGCAGTTGTGCTATACCTCTGTATTAATGCCCTGAAGTTCAGCCTTTCTTTTTTTTTTCTGTCTTATAACTGAAATCCATGACAATTATTTTGTCAAAAATTGTTTTATACTATATTTCCTATGTTCCCTCCACAACTGGATAATTAGCTCATGCCCTTAATAATAATTAATTAATATTTTTGATCACTTTTAACATTTTCCTTTAGCAATCACAGAAGATGTTATGAATAAATCCTCTGAGTTTAATGGTGTCTGCCTTTCTGAAATCTATAATTCTGGCTTTTCTTTCATTTCTCCAACTTTAACAATTAGATCATGAACTTTGTCATTCATTAGCCATTCTCACCTCAGTTACCTTCTTACTTTGAGAGAGGCATTTTCTGCTCTTTATCAGAAGTGTATCTGGAACACCACCGCTTCTAGTTGTTATCTTCACCTATTGTATCAGATTATTACCTGTACTCTTCAGGAGCTGGATGAACAGTCTGTTCTCCATGTCTAGTTGGCATCTGAGTAATTAAAATATCCACTAATGTCAAGATGTAACATGAGGGATGCTTCTGTAAGAGCTTACAAAAAAATCTTCATGCATATAATGTTTCTTATGTGTTAATCAACATTAGGAAGTGTCAATTTTCCTCTTTAATCATTACCAAGAAACTTTCAGCAGAACATGTTACCAGCCAACTCAGAGCATTTGTATACATCCTTGACTTAAAGGGTAATGTTTACTTCCTTTTTGCCTTGTCTCTAATTTTGAACAAGCTATTCCCTTGTAGAATAATATTTGTTCATGTAAGTTGTCACACCAAGTCTCTGTTATAACAGCTCTGTCAAGCTGTGACCCTGAGTGAGCACAGGCACAAATGACTAAATTTGCAGGAACGCAGGAATGGCTAACACTTGCTGAAGGCCAGTTGCAATGTGTGCATCTTAATCCCAGGTTAGACTTTGACTCAGTCTTTGTTCCAAGTCATGGTTCAGTATCCAAACTGTCCTCTACATTGAAGGCTTGTGTTGGCACTTTAACCATGTTTTCACACTTCCACTATTTAAGAACACCCTTAGTATAACTTGTAGGAGGGGAGTCCAGTGAACACGAGAGCTTTCACGAATGGATTGAGCTGTCAGCGAAATGAGAAGGACACTTACAAGATCTGTGGACTGTTACTTGGAATATTGAGGTGTTTCCCATGTTTTAAAATATTTTAATAGTTAGATATTTAATGTATTAGATAGATAATTATTACGTTATTTAACTGTTCTCATTGGCTGCTTTATCCCTAGATGCCGCTTCCCCATTGATAGCCCTGTTCCTGTTTTCCTATTGGCTAGTACCATATAGGGGCTAGCCACCCCCTATTTTCCCATATTTATCCTAATTCCACCCCGTTTTTCCCTTATTTGTTGCGCCCCGTCCTTATTCTCGCAGCTTCTGCCCCGAACCCTATATAAGTCTCGTGCTCCTTTAATAAATGTTCCACTCCTGTTTCATCCTCCGTGAGTGTGGACTGCTCCTTGTATTCCGACGGATCGCGACAGATCAGGAGTGAAGATAATGCCATCCTTTGAAAAACTTTTGTGCAAACTCAGTTCCAAATATTTTTCACCCCTTCACCAGGAACATTGTTCAAGAATCTCAGCTTTCAGTTGACAAACAAATAAACTACATCCTGGACTTGTGGTGACTGCCTTGAAAATATAAATCAAGAGTAAACTGATCTAGTGATGTTTTCCAGACCTTAAAGACATCACAGAATGATTGCTGAGGAACATGAAGTGTCCAACATAGTGATTCAAACCCACAAATGACAACCTATGGTACATTGAAAGCTGAAACTGCATGGACAGTGTGCAATAAATGTAATATCAGGCACACCATATAAATCATGCTGTGCACAACAGTATGAACTGCTGTATTTAATCAAGCAAAACAATACTTAAAAACAAATATTTGCCATAAAATTCTTACTGCACTTCTAAAATTATAAGAAGCTTTCCTCAAATTGTGCTTCCATGACAGATGTGGTAAAGTGAGTGAATCTTCCAAAGCAGACATAAGTTTAGTGATGTCATAAGAGTGACAAGCTGTAGACTGAGTCTGGCACAGAATAGGTGTATTTATTAAAACATGTAATTTATCCTTGAATTTAGGTACTGCATTAAACTTGTTTACATTGAATTAAAAGGGGCAGAAGTGCCTGAAAGAGAAAGGCAATGATGATGGTAGCTAATTAAAGTTCTAAAGGAACAGATTTTGACTTACGCCATCCCATAATTTGCTTTTCCTTTAATGACTTCCCTCTGTCTCCTATACATGTAAATTACACTGTCTGAACACCCACTGAATGCTAAGTTGTATATTTTTTTCTACTCCATTCTTTTTCATCCAAAATCTGGTCCTCAAAGCCATTAGAAAATTTGTTGATATTCAGTTTTCCATCACAGAATACTATTTGGTGGATATGTATTGGTCAAAATGAGATTACATTTGGTAATATTTGTTTACACTGATATTTTATAATCAAAACATGTTAAACTTATATTTTATATTTTTTGAATTTTCTATTTTGCTCTTTGAAATGAAAAATTGTCAGGAATTACATTAAAACAGTCAAATGCTCAGATCCTTATATTTTAGTCAAATAGTTGGATGCTTATATTTTATATAATTAAACTAGTTTAACTGTCTTAAGAAGATTTGGAGATGAGTTTCATTAAAATTGTTTTCTCACCCAGTTTTGAATATAAAATATTCTACAATCTGAATTTTTTTTGCAATGCTCTTTATGTGCAAAGAATAACTGATAATTTGGCATGTTTGATACATGTGACACCTCTCACCAAATGTGGCACCTATAGTCATATACTTGATAAAGATTTCATAATTGTGACTCTGTGTTTGTTTATTACTTTTGGCTTGTATCCATTTACTTTACAAATAATTTGATTTTTTTTTTTAAATGTGAAAAGTACATGCAAGAAGTCAAGATGGGAGGTTATTCGCGCCTGGTGTCAATTATTTTCCTGTTGAAATTGAACTGATCTTGGAATTTCTGCCTCAAATTTTCTTTCTTTTTAAAGACTGGACTACAGGTGAGCTGGTTTCTATCTTATCTACTTCTTGCCCAATGGGCAGTGAAGGGTGTGACCTGACCCAATCAATAACAAACTTGGGACAATTATTTCAGGAACCTGTTCTGGTTTTGGCTGGGATGGGGTTAATTTTCTGCTTAGTAGCTGTTACAGTGCTGTGTTTTGGGTTTAGGATGAGAATAATGCCAGTAACATAGTGATTTTTTAGTTGTTGAGCAGCACTTACACTAAGTCTAGGAGTTTTCAACTTCTTTTAAGTGCCTTGCCAGCAAGTAGGCTGGGAGTGCACAAGAAGCTAGGAGGGGACATGCCAGGACAGCTGACTCCAGCTGACCGCATGGGTGAATATTCCATGGCATATGGTGTCATGCTGAACAATTAAACTGGTGGGGAGCTGGCTGGAGGGGAGTGGAAGCCTGCTGTTCATGGACTAGCTGGGCATCAGTCTGCAGGTGGTAAGCAATTGGATCACTTGTTTTATATATTATTTTATCATTGTTATTTTCCCCCTTCCTTTTCTATCCTATTAAACTGTCTTTATCTCAATCTACAAGTTTTACCCTTTATTTGATTCTCTCCCCCATCCCACTGAGAGGGAGTGATCATATGGCTGGCTGTGTGGTGTTTAGCTGCCTGCTGGGATAAACTGCAATTACAGTTTAGGAGTTAAGACTGACACTAAGAACTTTTCAACTTATTAACTTGAACATAAAAGCAGGTTTTTTGTCCTGGAGAATTAAGATTGGAAAGATACAGCCACCCTGTATTTGTGGACAACAGGCTAAGAGCTGTTTGTCTGCATAGGTCCTCTATGAACCAAAATGTCATTGTGAGAAGAGGAACTCAAGTTTTATGAATTCTTACTAGTGTCCTACTACCCAGTCCCTACCTGCTGGAGAACAATGGATGATGGAATCAGACAGCAGCAGAAGTGGGTTGTCCAGTGGCACAGGAAAGGTGCATATGGTAAAGGAGGGGCAAATGCAGTTTTGTTTTTACCTATAATCATTTTGAATCTTGCTCTTTGGACAGAGAGGATTGCTTTAGATTCAAGATTACCCTGTAGTTGAGCAAAACAATATGCAGTTGATAGGCTTAAATTTGTTGTGCAAATGAATATCCCTATCTGCATATCCACCATGAGTTGGGAGTGCTCCATCAAGCAAGCCTTGGGGAAAACGGGGCATGACTCCCTGCAGTGGAAGGAGGTCTCTGCATCTGGTCTAAAGAAAGGTGCCTCAAAGGGACTGGGTTGAACTACATGTAATAATTTGAAAAGTAGTCTCAAGGTGATGAAGGAGTAAGGTGGAGAACAGGCTTTGTAGGAAGAATTTGACCTTTCTTTTGTGAGTACTAAGCTGCAAGTCTCTTCAAAGACAGGGCAGAAAAGCTGTAATTTTCTTGCATGTGTTCTTAAACATGAATGGATAAATTGAGGAAGTTAAAATGGCCCAAGTTGCACTGTTTTCTAGAGGTTTGTTTTTTAATGACTGGCAGCTTTATCTTTCTGAGTAAAAGGTAATGATGCAAGCAAATGTAATCCATTATGGCAATCTGTGATGCATCTGTATCTACCTGTAGCGTCATTTCCCTATTTGCTGTATGTTTTCGGTATGCCTTCTAGAGATCTGAAGTGGAAACCAGTCAGCTCACAGGTTTGACAGGAATAACAGGAAAGGACAAATTTTTCACATGGTGGAAGAGTGAGTGATAAAAACACCGAGGTGACAGGAACAAGACAAGAAGACAAGATAGAAAATACAGGGAGGGTCCTAACCAGCACAGCATGGCAACATCCCCTGAATGAGCAGGGGCAGAAAACACAGACAGCATTTGGCCTCTGTTGAAGTTCTGGAGGCTTAAAATATTTGGGTGATGGAGTAGCTGTTCTTCCTGCTGGCAGCCTGGTGACAAGATAGTAGGGAGTGCTAAGCCAGATGCTCTTACAAAGGTATGTTTTCAATGCAAAAGCTAGAATTGTACATATATTTAATTAATGGGTACTGCTTCCAAGGTTGACAGTGTGTGCACCCTTTAATCTTTAGTTCTATGCTTTTCATAAATATATTGTGAAAAACTTGCCATAGATTTATTTTTTTCAGATTAAAAATGGCATTTGCAACTTACTTTTTAAAACTACTGTCTTCTCATGGGAAATTCTGAAAACATTTTCTATAGAAAAAATTCTATTTCTAGAGCATATATGTTTTTTTATCACTTTTCCCTATTGATTACCAGAGATATTTGCATAAAAATACGCACATAGGAATTTATCATCTGCTGCTGCTATTTTTCTGACTTGAAATAAAAATCCCTGTGGAACAAATGTACTCCTAAGCAACAGAAATTTTCATAGGAGTGTTTCATTTTAAATAAAAACAAGCAGAGAAAAAAACACCCTGAAAATATTACTTGCTCCTTTTGGAAAATAGTTTTTACTAATGGCTTCCACAAAGCTCTTAATACAATAATCATGCTATGAAAGCTTTCTCCTAATTTACTTGCAACCATCAGAGTTTAATGCAGAAAAATTGATAGCCTGTCCCACATTAGTATTGTTGTGGTCTGTTTGGAAATTCTTGTTCTACTTGCCAAGATGGCCATTCAATTAAATTTTTGTCCTATATCTAGTGCTGGTGAAAAAAGGAATTTTACAAAACTGCCCATGTTGGGTGGAAAAATGGAGCTATGTTTTATGAATATTTTCCCATGATACATTTTCAGTATTCTTACGTAATCTGTAAAGAAAATTCATTAAGTTCATGTACAATGATTTTCTTGTCTGAGGGGCCCCAGGTCTTTCTAGTTATTTTACTTTTGTTTCTTTAATAATGACTTAGCACGATAGATTTCTAACTAGCCAAATTATTTTCAAATCCTTTTTCCTTTTCCCTGTTACAAGTGTTGGTGGTTGTTTTTTTTTTATTCTTATCCTAAACAGAAAGATCCTTGTGCATAGTCCTAGACACATAAGGGAAAAACAAATCCAGAAAACATTTAATCTTGGCGATTCCTAAGACTGTAAAAAGAGAGCTAGACTATATATTACTTCTAGCTTCATGTAGTCTGCCTGACTTTGCACTGGCAAGGGTTCTGCTTGCTGACACATTCTGCAATGACAGTTTGAAGAACTGTTCTCCTCTCCACCCAAGCTCCTGCGTGATTTCTCTGCCAGCCCACCCTCAGGGCTGCTTCAGGGGCAGCCTGCAGGCACAATTAGAGGACAAAGTGTAAACGTCGCCTTCTGACAGTGTGCATGATGGGGGAATTAACACTGGTTTGGCACAACTTCTCCAGTGAACTTCCACTGATTAGAAATGAAAGCTGAATCAATATAACAGTCCCTAACTATCACAGACATGGTGAAGTTTTGATCTTAGAAGAAGTGTTATATGTCTTTGGGAAAGTCTAAACACTGGAGCACACCACAAAATAAATTACATATACTAATAAAAAAAAAAAAAATAATGACAAGTGAGCCCTCTTCAAGTTTATTTCTAGGCTCCAGAAATTTGAAGAGCAATTGGAAATCATTTCACTGCATGTCAGGTGGCACCTTGTAAAGCTTACCAGAGTGATACAGATAGGGAACTCCAATATTTTTCTTTGTTTAAAATTTTTACTTAAAAAAAAAAAGCCCTTTTAAGTTATTTACTGGTTTATGGTCTATTATGTTGAGTTTGAAAGACTAAGTTCTTCTTAATTTATTTATTTTAGGGTATGAAATTAATGTATTAGATTTGGATAGTAACAGACCAATCAAGAAGTTTCATGTAAATATTGAAGATACATGACACCATAAATTCAATAAGCTTAAGGCAAAAGTACATATCAGGGGAGAGGGGCTTATCCTCCCACCGTCTTTGAAAGTAGTCCCCATCAAAGAGGGGAAACCAGACAAGTTGTCTTAGCTCTGCCAACAAAACCTGTACCAGAACCATTTCTTTTGTTTTCTCTGGTACGATGGCACTCATATTCTTCCCTGCTTTGGAACAACTGATGACAACATTACCCTACTTCCAACTGTTTGATGTGCAGGGGAAAAATTCAAGAAAGTGAAAAGAAAATCTATCCAAGGTTCACCCAAAAGTACAGACAAAGATGGGTGATGATTCATCATCTGCGGCTGTACTGTAGGTGACGAAACTGAACTACATCAGCTCCTTGAACTCATAAAAATGTCTTTTGTGCCACTCCTTTCAATCCCTAATGTCTCTGAGGGAGATGATAGCCCATGGATACTTCCTGGTCTGCATTCCAGCTGATAACAGCAACTAGGGCTTAAATTACTCCCTTACAAAGTATCACTTGTACACTGGAAGAAATTGCTCCCTAGTACACTGATGTAACTTTAAGGAAAAAAAAAAAAAGATTGAGATTATTAAATGAACTTTTCTATATTGTAGAAAATTATTATAGAACTCTCAACACTTGATAATAGTACAGGAACTCCTGTTTTAATGAATTCTAAAGAGAACATTGATTCTCTTAGTTCCACTTACTATCAAATTAACCAGAAGGTTTTTATATGATTACTAATTATACCTAAAACAAAGTGTAATTACATTTTGCAATTAGATTAGTGGTAAAAAAACCCTTAATTTGGCAATTTTTTTCTAAAAGGACAATATATAATCTTTTTCAATTCAAGTGAGCGATAGTGGGCATCTTTGTCTCTCCTTCAGCTTAAGGCCAGTTGAAAGTATGCATAGGCAATAGATGACCTGATATATTGTTTTTATCAGAACAGAACCTCAACAGTGTATGTTTGATAAATTAGTAAATGAAATTATATCATCCAATTTTCCAAGATTCTGCAAAGTGAAAGTAGTATATTTAGTCCTTCATATGATACAAATATCTGGTACTACTGGGGCAGTTTTTGTACTCTATAGTGGCTAAAAACAAATAAAACCTGGAATATTGAAATTCTGCAAGACATCTTATGGATTTTCTTGGTACTCCACACAATGCTCCACTGCATCTGTGGAAGTACAATATCCACAAGAGGTTTCTTCACAGATTTTTTTTTTTTTTTCCACAGCTCTGAAGTCAGTCATATGCTAGGTACAGGACTGACTTTGCCTGAGTTCAATCATCCAAAATCATCTTTAATTTCTGTAAGTGCCTAATATAAATTCAAAAGTTTAGAATTACAAAGATGTTTCTCTCTCTTTGTGAATCTAATACATAAATCTCTAACAGCTAAAGTCAGATGGGAAAGAACCCACCTATAGCTTTTGCTGCTATACATGTCAATTAGAGAGCTTTGTCCAGTGATATAATCTGATTTTGTGATCATAGAATGATTTCTTAGTCATTGTGCATTGTGATAAAAAGCACATAGTAAATTTCCTAATGAATTAACAGTATGCAAGGTGTAGAGTCAAGCTACAGATATGCACTGCTGACTTTGCTGATTTCTGGTACCCTTTGCACAGTTTAACACCCTACTTTCCAGTCACAGTACTTTATCTGGTTTGAGTATTGAATTACTCAAAATCTACTATCATAGCTTCAAACTTGGTGACTTCTGAAATAAAAAAACAGAAGGATACTTTTTATTTCACTATTTAGCTTCATTATGAAGTTGTTAGGGAAAGGTTTTTAGTTAATGATGGTCCAAATACATGATTTAAATTAATAGCGTTAAACAAGTCCAGTTAATGAGTTTTCACATAGGAAGAGTATTTACTCAAAGCTGGAGTTAGGAAGTTATTTCTATCAGTGTAAAAGATCATAAATTTGACTCACAACCTTTCAGCAATTTAGATGTGTAATTGGGCCTTCAAGACACACTCTGCATTGACATGTGTAATATTAAATTACTATCACCATGATTTATATACTTAGCTAGTAGTGTTGTGAGCTACTAAGTATAAACATTGAATTTTAAAGCATGCCTCTACAAATAGTGATTGAAATTCTGTTAACTTTATCATTGACTCAAGCAGAGCAAAGTTATTACCCAGTGGTTTTCAACTTGCCATGAAGGCATCAGGGATTTAAGGGAAAATCAAATTACATAAAACTGGTGAAGAAATTGAAGACAAAACAGCAACTATTTCAGCATCCATTCTAAAAAAATGGCAATAAAGAAAAAGAAAAATGTAAGAAGTAACATATTTAAGCCTCTTAATTTCTGAATTGTAAATTATTTCAAGAAAATAGGTAACCTTAGTAAAATTAAAAGGTACTTGACAGCATCTCTTGAAATCTGAGAGTTAAGTAATTTAATTGTTTTCTGTTTCACAGAATAAATCTGGTAGATAAGGATCTGCCTGTGTTCTTCCTGCGCATACCATGTGTTACATGTTATGCTTTGGCTCTGGCATTTCTCCTATTCCAAAGGGTAAAGTACCATTAGATTGTGTCCTCCTGAGATAAATATGAAGAATATTAGTTAAGAAACCCAACACAATAAAAGATACACATCTAACTACAATACTGCCTTTAATGTAGCATGGAAACATTGATTGTAACACTACTGAGCTTATTCCTGAACACTCTTTTAATTTGTATGCACTTTTTAAAAAATTATTATTATGGTAATATTAATCTGTATAAACATCCAACTGAATCTAAATCAGGCTAATATTGAAATGTTTAATTTTAAATTAATTCTATGAATGCTATTTGGGTGAATAGGCATATTGGCTATCCTGGTATCAGCTTACCCGAACTGAGCAGTGGGAACTTGATAGAATTTCTTCAGGCAAGCATTTCCATCCACCTGCCCCAGTATTTAGAAATGTGATAATTGCAAATTTCCTGGTAGCAGAAGTACTTTGGGAATTTCCACTGGGACACTTCTCTCTCTGGGAAATAGCTAGAATATGTGGTTCTTGAGAAAGGTTCCAGGAGCTGATTGTTTTTTCTGGAAAGGTTTGGGGATGCTAAAATGAGGTTCAGAGGTGCTTCCTATGTTGTGGAGAGAAAAGAGGAAGAAAGAGAGGAAGCTGGAACTTTTACTGGCAGAACAGCATTCACCAGTTTGAGAAGGAAATATTTTCAAACTGGGGCTTTGGTGTAAAGTGGCAGATCGAACTAGATGACCTTTAAAGCTCCCTTCCAAAATAAACTCTTCCATGATTCCATGAAATTGGATCCTCAGCCTTAGCTTGTGAGTCAGATGCCATTATTTATTTGAGAACTAGAAATAAATGTTATATGTGGGAGCCTCTGAGATCTTTTCCCTCTTGAAAGTGAACCCATTATAAAGGAAACCCACATACTGATGGAGAAATAATACCAAGAGGTATCTGCTTTGCTTTTCATCAGCCTCACTACCTTTGGCTGTTCACTCTAAGTGAAATCTGTGCTTTTGAGAAATTATTATCAATATCAGACTTTGTTGTTCTCATAATGATCTAAGGAAAGGAGCGCAAACATACAGCACTGCAGACAACTGCATTGACTGGCAGAATTGCTCAGAGTTTCTCTGAAATTACTGAAAACCATTACAGGTTCCTTGAAAGGTGCAGATAAGGAGAATAAAGATCTATCCAGCACCACTCTGCCAGACTTCTCCTTTCACCTAGTGGTAATATATAGCCTACAGATTATGCATTAACATAACAGAGGCAGCAGCTTGTGTTGCATCATGCTCAAAGGAGAAGGAATCCAGGGGGTATATCACTGTTGTTGGAAGATGCACATTCCACTAACTGGAAAAGGTAATAGATCTTATGGTAAACTGCCCCTACAAATAGGTCTATGTAAAGTGGAATTAAATGGTTAATTTTACTGATAAAGTGTCTTCTATAAACTTCAAGTCTATTTGTTTAAAGGGCAACTGATTACAGAATCACATGTCTGGCTTGTACCACATGCTTCAAATTAAGAGTGAGATCAGTGCCAAATATTGTTTGGAAGTGATTTTGAATTTCAGTATCACTGATCCCTAGGGGAAAAAAACAAAACAAAACAAAAACAACAACAAAAAACCCTACACCACTGTGGTATATACAGTTCAATTTTGGTGGCAAAGAACACTTTTGTGAATAGGTTTGAGACTTCTTGCTTCCTGAAAAAAACCCACCAAACTTCTTTTAGGCCTCTGTCTTTACAAATATGGTCATTTAGAAATAAACATTTTACCTCTCAAGTGTGTCAGGAACAAAAGATCAAGAACCAAAGCTCTATGCAGGGGATTTCAGAAGAGACAAATTATTTCATCTACTTTTCCCACTTCAAAAGTAGATCCTCTCAGACCATGTCATGACCGAGAATCTTGCAGAAAAAAAAGGAGAACTTTATTCTGGCTTTTTACTTAGTTTTTTAAAGCATTTCTGGACAGGAATTACAATAGATGTGGCATTAAAAATAATCTGTAATACCTGTAAATTGAGTCTGCATTATTCTCCTCTATTTTCATCCCCATTACAGTGCCAAAAGAGTTGACACTGCTTCCTCTTGCTCAGCCATTCTCCTCTCTACTAATAAAAATGGAGGGCAACTGAATATGTGTATTTCTCACTGGTGGCCTACATGTATTTCATCACTTGGATAACTCATCTTATCTTCCATGTGCTGACTTCTGCTTCAGTAATGACTGTTCTGTAAACCGTAGATTCATTGATACCAACAACTGTATTCACAGCCTCTTGTTAATACCAAATCATTTGCTTAAATGGAGTCTACAGTGTACGTCTAACTCATACTTTGGCTGATTTGTTAAAATGTCGCAATTTCTTTATAGTATAAATGGTGTTGTTTTCTTTGCTAGAATTTAAAGTCAATACGAACAAATCAAATATAATACCCTATCAACTAATCCAATCTGTAAAATAATTATAAATTGCACTGGCAAAATTTTCACATTCACAGAACAGATTTCAGACCATATGTCTGTTGGTGATGCAACTGAGAATTCATCTTTAGTTCTCAGACAAGGTATGTTTAAAATTACTGTGTCATATGGCTTCAAATGTTAGGCATTTCCATAACAACATTGTCATGCCATCATTTCAGATGCTTTCAGTCATAGGTCAAATTCATCCACTGACCATAAATTCACAACAAGATATTTAGGTGCAAGAATTGCAAGCTGGAATCCTACATTTCTGTAAATATTCTATGTGAAAAAATGTGCAAAAAAAAAAAAAAAGACAAATGATTTCTGTCAAAAATCCTGGTGCTTCTAAATAAGGACTGCACAGAGAAGTGAGATGTCGGGATGAGCCCCAGAAAACAGACCACTGAAGTAGTTGAGCCATGTTATTTAACTCCATTTTTTTGCTCCACCTTAGAAAGTAATTCTAGTACTTAAACAATGTAGTAATGAAGTATATAAGCATACAAAGCAGGGTGAAATATTTTGGTTTACTAAACCAATCTGCTGCAGGACTAGTAAAGATAGGGCAGATTTTCCATTTGCAGAAAAGCTAGGAGGGTCTCTATGAGAGTCTTTAAGAAGAGCAGCATTCTTGAGAAGTCTTTGAATTAAAAAATAATTTCTTAGAATGAAGAGATGTTCAGATTTCACTGAAACCTGTGGCTAAATTCCTTGCAGGTCACTTTTACTGGGGAAGAGGAAATGAGCCTTTCCCATTGTTGCCACTTTCTGTGTGTTTTGTGGCATATGGTAGTAAACTTTTCTGCTCCCAAATAGCCTAGTTGTATAGATTTTCAGAGCTCCTACATTTGGTCAGCTGTAATCCTACTGCAAGAAAAAGAGGTCTTTGAGACCTATGAGATAATTCTATGCTTGGAACCAAGTTTTGTGCACCTGACTGTAAAGGCACTACATGGTCAGGACTTGTGCTATGCAAGTTTCAGCTGACTTGGATGCGGTTTTCTATGACCATAATTTTCCTGGCAGCTGGAAGAAATCTGACTCTGAAAGGTAGCAGTGTGATCTTTCTTCTTCTGAAGCTCCTAATCATGCTGTCAATTTTTATCAAATGCAGATCGCATCCTAGAACTGAAATCATTAGCCATAATTTTTGGCATTTAATTTTATACATACTTGTGTGCAGTGCACTGTAAAGTGTTTAATGTTAAAACAAATTCCTGTGTTCATCCAATGAGAAAGGAAAGGATTGAACTGCTGTCTATTTCTGATTTTTGTAATTTTTCTATAATCCTATTTAACATTCACTTCACAGTTGTTTCTAAATATGTGTATTTGGAATGCCATAAGAACTAGTTATCATCAGCTTATTAACAAAGGTAAAAGAATACTTTTATATTTTTCCTGTTAATTATTACCAATTCATAGTCATTTTACTAGCATGCATTTTAACTTAAACAGTGCAGCTATTACTGGGTAAATGTACTTGAAATAACCACATTTGAAAACTGGTAATTTCTTAGCACTTAATAACTGCTTTGCTTGATCGCTGAAAAAGAGCTAAAAGTAAGATGTTCTAAACTCTATTTATAGTTGCAGCTTCATAACTTCTTTATTTATCCACTAAGTATTTTTCCTAGTAGTTTCTAAATATGGCATTTTGTCTCAGTGTTCTGTTAGGGACACTTCATGGGTTCTGGTGCTAATCAGTCCCAGGAAGTCTGTAGTACCTCAGTGAGGTAGACCCATGCAGGAAAAGTATGGAAGTAACATTCATCTTTGCCACTGAGCTTATGAAAAGTAGGGGGTTTTTAGTCAATCTATCTAAAATATATGTGTATGTCTATGGGTTAATTTTACAATTTATTTTATTTTCAAGATTTATCATGACATCTCTCCACAGAACTTGCTAGATCTGTCTGAAAATTATTTCTGCCCTTTTTGTAAAAATATGTTAATTACCCAAATTTTCTCTGTTGGACAGAGAATTCCTGGTAGAAGAGAACACAAGTTTAAAGTGATTTTATTTCATTACATATGGCTGTCTGTCAAGGAATCATAACCTTTTGTTATTCTGGAAATTTTTACTCCAATAAGAAAGCATTGAGTCTTCAATTACTTCAAATCAGCATACACTGCAAGCCCCCTAGTGTCACTTGCACAGTGGCACAAAAGAGAGGCAAAATATTGCTAGAGTGCCTTGTGCAGAAAAAAATCTGGCTTGCCTGCAGCCACTCTTCCCTCCTGACTGTGAGACAGTGACAAATTTGGTGTTGAGATACCCATTCTGCAGGTTTCCTTTTCCATTCGTCCCCAAGAGAGAAAATTTTATACTCAAGAGTCTTCTTTTTTTCACTGAGCGGTAATACCTGATGGTTCCAAGTATGTCTGAACAGACATTTTCTTGTGACTACTGGCGTGAAGGAAGAAAAAAGTCTCTTTGAACCACTTTAGGTCACTAAAGCCTTTGGGAGTCAATGGAAGTTCAGGAGCTTGGTATTTGAAGATATTTGAAGACCTAGGGATTAGTTTATAAGTGAATGGCCTTTGACTACGAATTTCTTTATGTATTCCAGCATTTACAGAGACTGTGGATACGAGCTAAACCATCTGAGACTTTAAAGGAAAGTTTCCTGATTCCACCTTATTTAATGAAGGGCATTGCTGTGTGTTTTGACATATCTCCAGGAAATGTAATGAGATAACTTCTCCTGATATGGACTACAGGACTCCTGTAACTCTTCATTTTAAGTTAAACAGATGCATGTACTTAGAACAAACCTTTGAAGATTTTTATTTTTTACTGGAATTTAAATTTAAAAAGTTTAGTAATCAAATCATGCTCCCCAAACTCACACAGGCCAAATATTAAGGGTTTTGGACATAAGCTGGGTGGTGATTCAATGTATAGGTATATTTAGCACTCTAGAGCCACAAGCAAGTCTACTAAAAAGGGAATATTTAAACAAACATTGTCTAAGAATAGTTTCAACACTCATATAGAAACACTCTGTGATGCAGGTGCTCATCCAAATATTGGCAGGCATTCAGTTCAGTATCAGAGGAATCCTGAGGAGGAAAAAATACCAAGATGCCTCCCACCTACTTAATAATGTGCAAGTTTTTGCTGTATAACTTGCCATAAGCACTTTGAGGCAGAGAAGGTTCCCACAGAGGTTAGAACAGGAATGATGACTCCCTTGTATAAAAAACTATTAGGGTTGTCTAAGCAAAAAATGTGCTGCTAACAACACGTTATTGTAAGAGTTTTTAATGCTAACAGAGTTCCCAAAGTCTCATTTTTTTTACATTTAACTCTGGAATATTTTTCCATTCTATTTTTTGCACCTCATGTTACAACATTGCTGACGTGCAGGATGTGAGCAGGGCCAGCATGGATTTACATTCTCTGACTTGGTTCAGCTGCATTCAGCGCACAGTGGAGGGTGGAGGATGCAAATCGCCCTGTCCTGCTGTGCCCACAACCCTGAAACAAGCCGTCACTGCATTGCTTCCCCCAGCTGCGGAGCTTTCTTCTGGAAACATCCGCCGCAGGGGGCTGTGGCCACAGCTGGCTGCTTGCCACTCTCTGCACGAGCAGGGTGAGTGCCAGAAACAGGTCCGTGGAGCTCAATTTGGGATCCATAAATTAAAAGCACTTAATGTGAACCAGTCCCCTCAGATATAAACTACAAATTGTTTGCAGAGCCTCGTCCATTTTCAGCCATCCTTAGAAATGAAACGCTTTTGTCCTCTGGTAGGCAGCCTTCAACTCTCAAAGTGTCCTGAATGCTGTTTTCATGGGAATTATGAAATCAAGGAGCTTGATTCATCTTAGTAGAAAATCTGATTTGAACTTGCTATAAAGCAGGAAATAGAAGGGTTAAATCTGTGTACAGTTAGTACAACAACAGAGAAACTGAGATGCTCTACCTAACATTTTATAGCAGGGAAACAATTTGTTCTGTGGAAATAATAACTTAATTATCCCCTTTTTTAACCTTAGAATCTTTCATAAATGGTTACTGAATATCTCACCACACTTCTTGTATTACAGGCCATATTCCAAGATGTGTTGAATCTTTTTTGCATTTTACAGCAATACCAAAAACTCAATGGTCAAGTTACAGTTGCTAACCCTGTTAAGTCCTCATTAATTGAGATGAAATACTGTGTATAGTTAATGTATTTGCTGAGTACCAGCTTTATATTGTTTTCCACATTTTAAAGCATAGTTAGTCCTTTCTATTGAATGAAATTACTAATATATGTAGAATTACAATAATAATTAAAAAAAGAGGTATTTAGGGATATAAGGCTGAAATAAATTAAATATACAGCAGTGTCCAAAAATTAGTTTCAAATGCTCATATTGAACTCAATAAAAGCCAGGATATTTTGAGTGAAACTGAATGTGCTTACTGGTAGATCCATTTATTTGAGCATTAATAATTGTAGATCACTGACTGTATATCATATTTCTCCAGAATTGTTGACAAGTCAGAAATGAGTTTATATGTGTTTTTCTCATTTTCTTCTGTGATGGATTTTTGCTTTTTGCAATATTATTTAAAAGATTTCTTTAGCATTCAAAAGCCTTAACATTACAGGTTTGAAAACATTTATTTTTCAGATTCATAAATAGTGTTTGTGTGTATTTATGTATATTTTGGCTTGCAAAAAAAAAATAGAACTGACTTCAAAAACTAGTCTTAAGTTTCAGGATGCAACAACTGGAGAAATTTAATTTGAATCAAAACAGATTTTTCCAGTTTAAAATGTCTCAGTAGCCTTGTATTGTTTTAAAATATTTACTGTATTAGCTCTCATTTAAGCTGCACTAGCCGTTGATGAAAGCTTTTCCTCTCACTAATCTTTTGTTTCAAGTGCCAATTGCAATTCAGCTAACATTTTGAAAAATGTATAACATGTTCCTTTATAAAATGAGTAGTAGTGAATCAGAGAATATAAATCTGTGATTTTCTATACATTTTAACATATGACCATGAATTATTCAGTATACTAATGACTCTTTTAGCATGTTCTTTGTCTTGCTTCTTATGTGTAAGAAGTATCTTTTACAATTGAAACAGTGCCTTCTCCAGCTTGTCTTTCAGAAAGAGGCTCTGCAGTACCTTGAAAACAAACATGAAAGGAAGTGTTTTAATGAAGATATGGTTGGAGAATATCTACAATGGGTTAGCTATGGAAGGCACCATTTACTTTGTACCATGATATTTTTAGGTCTAGAATTAGAGTTTGTTTGTGTAGAGTGGGACTGTCTGCCAACAAAACACTTTGTACAGAAAAGCATTAGCAGGACACATGAAATTTTAAAGTGATTTTGTATTTTGAATACTGAAAACCTCTATTAGTTCATGACTCAATGTGTAAATCTCTATCAGATGAGCTGAAAGAATGAGAATGTTTTAATTTCCTCACGGGTTTGCATTCCTTTACTAGAACTGAATTTGCATTGTGGTGAAAATGACTTATCCTAGCTTACTGTTCCTAAGAACTGTTATGTATTTTAATGTCATTAAAATAAAAAAGCATTTATCACCAGCAGAAGACTACTTGAGCATCTCATAACTTTCTTGTAGTTTGCTTGCATGTAACTCATATTTCATACAGAGAATGATGCTAAGCAAAAGGTACCTCTGAAAATATAAAGTATTCAGAAATTAGCAAGTACAAGTTTTGCCATGCAGTCATATTCCAAAACTTTCTTTATCTGCCTTCTGATAGCCATCACATATGCAGTCTGTGATAGAACCATAATTACATCTAGCTTTCCTGGGCTTTCATCCTGTGCTGTAACAGAAGGTACTTTTTTTCCTACTGTAAAACATTCTTCCTTTAATCACAGTACATTCTGCACGCTTAATGAGGTAGGGGTGTGTTATCATGTCATTAAAGACTATATCATAATATATAATAAATGGGAGCTGATTTAAGGCTGCATCACCTTTGATGTGTTCAAATTTGCAACTGTAATTTTCTTCTTTTTGTATGTTATGTAAATATAGAATCAAATTCTGTTATATGTGATTATATCAAAACCACACAGATCACTACCTGATCTACCTTACTATCTACTTCCATGGTTCCTTATAGCCTTTGGAATTTCACAGGTTTGTAAACTGATTAACTCTACATAGTTTCTGATAGGTATTTCCCCAAAAATTTTTCCATGGGTGGCCATCTGCCTATATTTACCTGCAGTGCGTTTTTTTTTTATATATAGCTTTCTGTCAGCCTTTTAAAAATTTAATTATTTCAAGATAAACAACGGTAGCAATATTATACTGAATTGTCCATAACGTTTGAGTCAACAACATCAATTCCTCAGTGCCCCTAAGGGAATAAGAAGCTTAATTAGAATGATGGACAGATTTTGGCACTACTAGAAACATAATTTACTATGGGGAGGTCCTTCTCCAAAGATTGATTTGAAAATAGTGTGTAGACATTCATGGAACTAGTTTCATGCTGAAAGGGTACACCAACAGTTACACAGGGCAGCAATGTCCTACTTTATCTTTCAGGGAAAAAACAGCTTAAATTTAGGTTTACTAATCTTATGCTGAACCTTGACCATCATGCATAAGGATTGCTTTTGAAAAGTATTTACTTTATAGCAATTGCCTTGTAAAAATTTAATTCACCAAAAAAAAAAAAAAAAAAAAAAAAGGAGAGAAATGAAGAGGAGAAAAGGAGAATTTGTTTAATAGCTAGAAGTGATTCTTCATTACTCTCATCTAAAGCATTATTTTTCTCATTGCCAAAATGTGCAGAACAAGAAATGAAAAATGAGATCTCTTCTTCTTCACTCCAGTCATAAGTCTTCAAGAATCAGCTCTCCTAGCCAACTGAAGACCAGTTCCAGCACTAAGAGGGGAGAAAATCCTGGGTCCAGGGATCATAAAGACTTCTAGCAACACATTACAATCTAAAATAGTGAACTATTTAGACCCCAAACAGTTGAGGTATGGACATGGAGGTATAGTGTTAGCAAAACAACAAAGCTGCTAAAGAACCTCTCAAAACCTTGCATTCCTTCTATCTAATCAGTATTTTTACTATAATTGGAAATCAGTTATTAAAGCAAATTGTCATACTTTCACCACCTCCATTCAACTATTTTGTTTAGAAATTTTTAAACCACTGTTTAGCTCCATGTTGTTTTCAATGCTAAAATTACATCAATAACCAATGTACCAAATATACCTCAATTGCTCTCATTTTATTTCATCCCATCTTCAGTTTTCAGATTTATCTCTTGCATTATTTCCAGGAAGAACCTGTCTTCTGGTTTCTCCACAGTATAGCTTTGATTACTTACAGTAATTGTTTTATTTCTGAACACTGCTTGTCAAAAATGACCACCCATGCATTCTTGTGTACATTTGACCTATTGATCTGGATATAGGAGGTACAGTGACAATTTAATTACTTTTTTGGCATCGAGTTCTTGATTAAAAATGGACACTGTACTCCACATGCCATTTTGGGCAGGATATTAATACAAATTCTCCAGTCAAAGAACTTAATTCCCATATTAGTGGAAAACAGCTATGTCGCACAAAGCTGTCTAATGATGCATACTCCTCAGAGGTAGCTTCACATTATTTCCCTCCGCTGCTTTGACAGGCACAGCTGTAGTCTGTCCATCTTCAGAAACAGCTCTGCTAGTGCATGCATTACTTTCCTGATGCTTGACATACCCACCTGTACCTGTATCTGTTACCTGATGCAGATCAGTGACCACAGACACCTTTCCTTCTCCTTCCTCCAGGAGGAGGGTGTCCTAGGGGAGCCACCTGCTTTCTCTCTTTCTCCCATAGGAAATGTTGCCTGAGTTCTCCAGGCTGAATTGTCTGTTGAAGTTCAGGACAGGATAAACTGAGCTGACGCTTTGAAGATGTCATTTCAGTACTGTAATGGAAGCAACCTCTGAAATGGACTGAAACAGCTGGTGAAAAGTATTTTTAAAAAGAAGAAGTATTATTCCCAAATTAAATTTATCATTGAGGATGTTGTCAGCACTTTTATGTGCAGTGTAGATATAATACTTGAATGACTTTGAAAATAGCTCCATGGCATTTCGAGAAATACTTTTAAGTAACACTAATTAACTTCAAAGAAAGAAGGAGTAAAAAGGGTTTTCTTTTTTATTTAGTTTTTTTCTAAGTGTTGTCGCAAATTAAATGAATCATGAAAAATTTAAATTGTTGGAGTGCCACCCCTATAATTTGATCACTGTTTAATTTGATTTTTTGTTTTATTTAATCAGAGCCACAGGAACCAGCTCATTTGTACTGTAAATTACACAACTTCTGCCCTTTATTTTATATAAGGTTGATCACTTTTGGCATTTAAGATTGGATTATCTAATCATTGGTTATATGAAATTGCCATTTAATCAATAAGGAAGGTCAAAATTTCTCAATGTGATCCTGAAGCAGAGTATCTTAGGAAGTTGGAGGCTGGTGAAATCCAACTAAACTTTTATATGTTTGTGACGTTATTATTGACTATAGGATCATTATTACTGTAACAAATGACTATCTTCTCTTTCCACTTATGGTTTGATGGCCAAACTTATGGCTTTAGTTACTGGTTATAGCTACTGATGATTTGATGGAGCTCTTTTGCTCATCAATGTCTTTGGTTGTTGTTTGAAACAAGAGATAATGAGTTTTATACTGCCTGTTCTGCAAATATGTAGTTAAGGTATAGACATCTTCAGTCACTGAATATGTCATTGTGAATATAAAGCTAATTTTTTACTATTTAGAAAACATACCACACTGTTTGTTTTTCAGTTTGCAGTTGGGGACAAACTGGTAAAATATGCTTCATCCCTGTTGTTCCATGTGCTGTCACGTAAACCAAGCAATAATGCAGCATCTGCACTCTGTCTTTTGAGTTGTGTTTGTCCTAGGATGGCTTTTGCTCCTTGTTATTTGGCAGATATGTTTGACTTTTTTCAGGATGGCTGACATTGTTCTCAGGTTATGCTCTGGTTAATGACCAGACTAATGGCTTCCTCTAACTTCTATTGCACATCCGTTACTTTGCCAAATGTCTGAAGTGTATGTTGTGATGTTTAGTTTGAGTGGGTTCTGCTGTGTGCACCTCCCACTTTGATGGCATGTATTTCACATCCTTTTCATCAACTAAAATCCAAATATACTCCCAGATAAGTGAGTCTTGACAGTCCATTTTATTTCAACTATCCTTCTCAGCTGTTTTTTTTTTTAATTATTATTGTTTTATGTAGTATATTTGTCTGTAAGAAGGTCCATTAAATACAGTGACACAGACAGGTGAATAGATGTTTGAAAGCTTAATTGTCACAACAAATACATTTGGCTACCCATGCCGAGCATTTTGCTGGCCTGTAGTGACAGAGGAGAAGCTTTAGTGGCTACTGGTAGAGAAATATCTTGTTTGGGGAAGAGTCTGTTTCTGTCAAACCTATGGCTCAGTAGAGTGAAGGATTAGGAACAGAGACTGATGGTTGCTTTTTGAAAGTAAATGTAAGAGACAAGTTTTGCAACCGGTCTAAGCAGAAAATATCTGTATGTGGTCTTGTTTGAAATTTTCTGGAGGAGGGCTTGCTATTTAATAACAACCCAAGATCCTTATGAGTCCTACAACTCTTTGTGGAAGTACAAGAAAAAGGAACTGAAACGGATTATAAGAACAAGAAAGTTTTACAGGAGCAATTCTTGCTGAAGCTTTATGTGCCTTATTCAGAATTTTCTGTGTAAACGGATGTTATGAAGGCAGCAGATTAAATGAGTTAGAGGAGCAGAACCATCCCGCAGAAGAGAAGGTGATGACAACAGACCAGTGACAATAATGATAGGCAATGATAGCTGGGTCATAGCAAATATGTGCTCTGCTCTATGGCTATCCTTAGGAGACCTCCATATCAGAATCTCCTTCCAAATTATTGGCTAGAATGGCAGTTAACAACAAGAGCAGAAGGATTTTGGTTTGTCTTCAGACAACAGCTGAGGCTTCTTCTGGCACAGAAATTGGTACTCCTACCTCTATGGACCTCACAAAATGATCCAGAGTCCATAGGAGTGTGTGGAGTTATGACAAATCACAATGAAATATGATAACAGGAAGACAAGTCATGGGATTCAGACATGCATGTTTCTTGTTTCAACCCTCATAACATCCTGCGTTACCTCCCCATTCACCAAAGTAGTTCTTTTAGTAACTTCCCATGTTCCTCTCACTTCAGGAACTTGTTTTCTCATTTACATGTGTTTTAACTGGTAGGAACTGTGCTAGTAACCAAATGCCTCTGTTCCTAAATCACTGGTAAAACCAGAAATATATTCTAGTTTTTCTTTCCAAATCAACTATACTCCAAAGTGGTTAGATATAAATAATTACCTGCTGACATCACATGCAATCGGAAGCCTGCTGTGCTCATTCTGGACCAAGTTCAATCACATCATAGTAATGTCTTTTTGACCTGACTGAATTCAACATCTATTGCTTTTGTAGTTATTTTTTTCTTCAGCTGCTTTTCATAGTGTGAGTTTTGTTTGGTTTGTTTATTTCTGTAACACTGTCTTCAGAGTACACGACAAGACAAAGAAAGAACAAAAATAATTATATATTTTTTAAAATACTGTGATATATGCCACATTACTAAAGTCATCTTGCTAAAATTTAAGTGTCTCATCTTACTTATTTTAGGGGTAATTTTACTGGGTCCTTGTCAATAAAACTGTAAAACTACCCCACCAAAAAAATCCAGTGAACTTCTTACAGTCTTCAAGTGATAAAAATAGACTGAAAATACCCACAAGTGTGTATTTTCTATAAAAGTTTAAAAGATGAACCAACAGGTCAAAATCAAGTTGCAAACCTCTCAAGAATAATAAGACAGTAAACCTGATGTTGCATGATATTTGACATACAGCAAATGACTATTTACATTTTATCCCAAAACATTTACCTGAGAAAAGGTCATGGTGTTAAATTTGGAGACATTTACAGCAATTGCCAAATGTTTACTATCTACATGAATGTCATGCTTCTTAGTCAAAAGAAGGTTGATGCGCTAAATGTCAATTATTTCAAGTTGTTTGAGGGCAGCACAGATTGCCAAGCAATATAAAAAGAGGTTTAATAAATACTATATACACTGTTAACCATTAATCTTGCCTAACTCTAGAGGTTAGAATTTCACATAGAGGGGATTTATGATGAGCAACTGTGCAGGACATTAAAACTCAATTATTGCTGTCCTGGAAGAAGGCATTATCATTAAGTTGTGGAGGCAGTACCTTGTTTCTTTTGATATTGCTGTCAAAACTTGGGAAAGCATCAAGGGCAATTAAATTACTTTGGGAAATCATGCCATTATGCCTCTTCTTGCAATATTTTGTCCTTTTTAGAATAAGCAATGAAAGGATTAATCAGTACCCTTTGCAAGAAATCTAGAAATTCAAACAGTATCTCCTATTGAACTGTGAGCAAATTTTTTGCTAGGACCTCCTGTTCTTGGAGTAAACCCAAAAGTTACACCTATAGGAATAGAGATTTAGGACATCAAAATTTTATGTCTATTAAGTAAATGCATGTGTAATAACTTACACATATGCCTATTCCAGAGCAAATATTACCATAAAACATTGCTCAGAGGGGAGTACTTGGTCAAGTTAGAACAGGAAACTTCTTGAAAAGAGCTGTAGAAACAAAGCAATTGGGACTTCAGCATTAGAGTCTGATTCCTATACAGGGAGTAAAGTTCAGAACATTTAATTGACTTTCTCCATAAGTCTGAAGTCCTGTCTGATTCCTGGTGGAGATAGAAAACATCATTCCAAGAAGTCTGAACAGAGTATTTAAAATATATTTCTTTGGAAAAATTTGGATCCTTTATTAAAAAAGTCTCATGGTAAACTGTAACTTTCTCTGTGATAGTGGAACTGTTGCAGTGGTAAATTTGTTTGCCATATTTCTTTGAGTCATGGTTTTTCACATTTTGGTCTGACAGTCTCTGGGGAAATCACTTTGTTGCAGGTGATAACCACAACCACTCCAAAGCTCTTTCAGATGCCTTGGTCTAAGATAGGTTTTCAAACATTCTTGCAGGCTCCCTACACAAGTAATAAGATCTCTCTTTGGGTATATTTGAACCTTTGGCTGATAAAATCTAGATTTCTTAGGTAGATTTTGCTAGTCTGATTTAAAAAAAATCTGATCCGAAACGTTGACTGTTTAATTTTAACTGGAAAGTCTTTGTCTCTTGATCTAAATATCTGTACTTCATGTACTCATATGCACTATATCTGTACATAATAATTGTAGGTCATCAGTTTACTTGTCTAATCTAGAGACTGCAACCCCCCATGCACCTTTTTTTTTTTTTTGTAAGCTGTAAATTGATTATTGTGTCAAATCCTTAATCTAAATGTTGTATCCTAACTTTCTTAAGTTACCTTTTTCCTGGAAATTATTTAATCCAGTTGCCAATAACTGAGCAGAATACTCAGTGGTACTGCTCTGTGATGGATTAGGAGTATTCTTTAAGATAAAGTCAGCAAAGCCAAGAGGAAAATAAATGTCTGACTTTCCTTCTGAGTTCTTGAACATGCCCCAAATTCACAAACATTGTGAGAGCCCCCACTGTCAATGCCTCTGAAAAGAACATTTTCAGCCTGTTAGAAGATGGAATAACCAAGTGCCACTCTGATCTTAGCACCACAGGTAAACAAAGTCAGGGTAGTAATGTTTGCCTAAAAAATTATATTCTCTCTTTTACCGCTAAATATTTGAGCAGGTATCAAATAAAATGTTTCAATTATTCATTAAGCTATTTCACTTACTGAAAAGGTGACTGTAGGCAAATAAGTGTCATTTGTATTAAACTATGAACACCTTCATGAGATTTGCTAATCAGATGTTCAGTGCTTAAACCACAGAGAATCTTTATTCATATAGGAAACGCAGTCAAATTTCTCAATATTGATCACAGAACAATTCTGATAACAAGGGGAATGGTTTCCTCTTTCTTATCATCCTATCTTCTGGTAGATGAGCTTAAAAGTCTTGTTTACTTGCTGATATTGGAATGGGTATGAACCTTTCCACAAAAAATGAAAATAATTCCATCCTCCCTACCCTCAACAACCAAGCCTTTTAGCATAAGGAACCTACAACTAGTAGGGTAAAAACATATTTTTCTACAAGACTGAAAAAATACTATTTCACTGTGTGTACTTGTGGCTGTAACTATACTAATAGACAACAGAGACCACAGTCTGTTCCCTGGCCCTCAGGGCAAGTGCATTTTCTGGCTTACATCTGTCCAGCTAAATTCCCTCCTCCCTGCTCCAAACCAGATGCTTTCATCCATAGTGCTTACTGGATCACTTCCTAGTTTGAGCTATCCAGCAGTTCAGGGCAGAGCATTGCCTGGGAATATGGTATCTGGCTCAGCCACAATCATGATACAGTCTGCTAAAAATTATACACAGAACACTTGCATGGCAGTATACAAGCTTTGGTCCTACACTCTAGCTTGCTGTAATACATGCAATCTGTATGTTTGCTTTTCTCTTCTGTTGAATGCCTTCTCTACTCCATTTCTAAACAATATAAGCCCTCTTCTCTTCTGTGTTCTGACTTCTCTTATGTATTTTACAGCACTGTTTGCAGATTGAGGTTAGACTTGATTTACTCTTTCTTTGCCCTATTTAAATACCCACAAATTTTGATAGTCTGAACCAACGTCTGTTTTCCAATAATTTTCTTCCTTTACCTAAAATGTGTTCTTTTGTAGCTCGAGTCAGGACAGTATTGGAAAAGTCAATCTACATTTGGTGTAGTTGAAGCTAAACAACTTTACCTGTTTTAATTTATTCAGAGGACCCTTCTTAAATTTCCGCTACAACATTTGCACTGGGAGCACTGGCAGAAGGCTAAATAAGAATAGCCCAGGACAGCAAAAATAAATCATATGCAGACCAGCAAATAATTTCCATGTCTGTTGCACATTTCATTAAATAAACTCTCACAGTGATATGCTTGCTGTACGATCCTGAAAAGAAATCTTTGAGCTTCCATGTTTGGTGAAATTGTTTATGGCTTTTCCTTAATTATATCAGCAAACACCTACATTAAAAGGTAGTAGATCAAAGCATTCAAGAGTGTGAAAATATAAGTCAGAAAGCTCCACAGAGTCTTAACTCTACTGTCTTATTTATATGCATGAATACATGCTATTGTTTCTGAAGGATGCCTTTCTTCTTGAGCAGGGTCCATGTCTGTGTAAAGGTTTTGGATTTAGTTGTTTTATGAAAGCTATTAAGAGAAGGTTGGACTTTAGGGAGACAAAAAACTGTTTGTTACCAAACTTAAACCTTTAAGGACTGTGGAATAAATAAAATGCAGATTACTTACCCTTGACAGAAAAGCCACCTTTTCTTGTTAATTGGAGTAGTAAACCTTATGATGTATTGACTTGTTAAGATTGAAATGTGTTTGGACTATACCAAGAGAAATATTGTTTTGACAGTGACAAAATATGATGAATAATCTTTTGCATCTGTGTGATATATATACACAGTGCTCAATAAAGATAATACAGTGATTTTAATGATTCATTGCTGAAAATGCAGAATAAATCTGTGCTTTTCTAGTACAATACTGTAGCTCAGCTTATTGTGGGCCCATGCTTATGGTATATACTAATTAATTAACAGATAATTTAGCTGATTGGGAGATAAATATAATAGTTCTTTGGAAATATTTCCAAAGTTGACATCTTAATACCTAACCACCCTCCTAGATTTGTTAGGAGTGTTTAAAGAGCATGTAAAGAAGAGATCCCACAGCAATAAAAAAAAGGTGTTAGTTAAAAAATCTTCATCATTAAAATCAAAATACTAACAAATCACTCAGGTTCTCCTCAAAATCCTGGCTTGACAGAAACAAGATGCAGGCCATGTATCAATAATCACCAAAAAAAATTTAAAAACTTTAGTAAATTCTTACATATGTAACAACATAGGTCTATTTTTAAGCTGATCATCTAGATACTTTTATAGTCAATAAAAAGACACTTCTAAAATATTATCCTTAAAAAATGGAGTTCCACATCAGGTGAAATTAATTGTTCTTTACAACAGTTCATTCTGTCCATCAGCGGTAAAGAAAGTGAATGGTGACTTGTTCCTGGCGTTGTAGACATGTAAATTTAGTGAGATAAATTTGCCTTCAATTTAAAGATTCAGTAGTAAGTGGAAATAAATTATTTCCCTAGTACTGTTGCAGTTTAACAAAGGATATTGCTGTATAATAAACCATCTGCACTGAGTAAGGCAGCTTCTTTTGTGTGTGCCCTAAAGGAAGGAGAGAAAACACTGTACTAGTGCACATGTGTAGGCACCAATGTGCACTCCTTCAAAAGTAACACACTAGTGTTTCTGTGAACTGCACAGTGCACTCGTTTCACCAGGAATTCAGACTTTCCTCATAAATGCACTGGCAGTGTTTACAGCAACTTTAAATTAAAGTTAGCTAGAGGGCCTGACTTCGCATGAAGGCAAACCAAGAGGAATTCTGCCTTTTGGCTCTCCCCAGCAAGCAGAAGGATCTTCTCTCTGAGTCAGGAAGGCCAAGGAACAGTTTGAAAAAGTGTTCTGTCATCTCTTTTCCACTTGCCTAATGTTTGGAAAAGTGTTGGTGCCATGTTCATTCAAGTTTATATTTTGTTCCTCCTTCCTCATCCCTCTCCAGTTTTAAGTTCTTATTGTTCCCTATCCAGATGGATATGCATTAGAGAAGAAATGTTTTAACAGATAGTCATAAACTAAGTGTATGGAGGCTAAGCCAAAGCAAATTGCTCATTTTTCAAGTGCTTACCTTTGTCAGAGGAAGAAGAAAAGAAAAAAGTTTCTTTTTTTGGAAGATGGGGTGTTTTTTTTTATGCCAAGATCTTTTTGCTGTTTACCTTGCCAGGAATTGTACCGATTCCACCTTAAATATTTGAAACCTTCCTAGTAAAAACTCCCACTGACTGAAAACAGGGTTTGAAATAATTGTGGACTTAATAATTTGACAGTTGCAGTGTCTTGGTTTAAGGAACTCAGTGGAATAAAGATCCATGCAGGATCAAGAAATTAACAAACCATATTTTAATGAGTTCTTTCAAATTTGCTCTCCTCTTACCTCACCACAGTCATTTGTTTGTGCACATGCATGTCTGCATGCACATACAAGGAAAATGTAAAAATCTTGCTGTCATCTCCTGGGCATCCCTTAAATGTACGTCACTCTTCCCTCTAAGTTAAAAATTAACAGTGCTGGTGCTAATGCTTTTCTTATCCCAGTGTTAGAATATCCTTTTGTCCAGCCACATTAGGGAGTTAAATTTTCCCCATAGAGAGGGTTATAGTGACTCTTTATATTCTGATGGCATCAAGGGTTGTGCCTGTACTGATTTTAGAAGAGCTCTTTCTCTTTGGACTTGGTGAATTGCTGTCAAAGGCTGGTGTGATCTTGGCTGTTCTACCACATGACATTTTTCATCTGCTCTATTGTTACTAGTTAGTGTCAGAGAGTTTGTTATGGTACGAGTCTAAAAAGCTGTGGTTGTTCTAGCCTATATCTGGTTCAGGTAACATGGCAAGACACCAAGGATTACCTGGCATTTTAGTTATTATGTTGGAGTGTCTAGTGAAGAAATAACTTCACTGCTTAGACATTTATGGTTTAGTGGCATTTCCATCATCTTCTGTGTATCCAAGGAGTTCTGTTTGTTTTTGTCATGGTTTGCACAGCTTAGAGCATTAGGCAACACTGATTAAGTTTGCTGGTTTATGTTGTCTGCTTATATATCTCTGTAAGAGAAGCCTGTGGTTAGGTAAGTGTCTTTCTGTAGACTAACAAGTTCAGCTAAGCCTCTTAACTGCTCTCATTTCTTTGCTTGTACTAGTTCAGACTACTAGTCATACGCAGAATCCCAATTCTTTGCAATCCAGTAGAGTTCCTTGATTACATATGGTGAACCATTATCTGAAACAAGCTCATCACGAAGAGCTAGCCTGATGCACATTGCAATTGTATGAGTAATCCCAGTGCTGAATAATATGGTTGAATAACTTAAAAAATGAATTTTCAATAACTAACTAGTAGTAATAATAGTTTTCCTTTGTTCAGAGAAGTCAGTCTATGGTTAGTTGTTGTCAGGTTCTGCTATATTAATTTCAAACTATCTAAGGTCCCTTGCAGCTTTGCCTTGATATTTTGCACAAATGAAATAGTCTATGAGTAGTTCTTCTGACTGTGCATTTATGCTGCCAGTAAGAAGTTTGTCTTGTCCATTTTTTTACCTAGCAGCATGCATAGGGATTTAAAGGCATTTCCTTTAGGTCACTGTTTAATCTTGCATGAATAACAGTTTCTTTTAAAGAGTAAACCTGGTTTTCATTTGAATATGTTTTAAATGCCAAAAGAACGTGTTTGAGGGCATAGAAAGTCTTTTTATTTTCTTCAAAGTGATTCAGTATTTTTTTCCTTTCGGATTTTGTATTTCTCACTTATTCCATCATTTATGCTTCTGGTTTATGTACATATACACAAACATTCTGTAGTATCATGTGACCCTCTTCCTCCTGAAGTCTTCCTCCAATTTTAAAAAAGTCTTGTCCTCCCATTAAACTTGCAGGGAAATATCTGTTAGACACCACTTTCTTTTTGTCTTTATATGCTTGCCGTATCTTATTATGATGCTTTTTACATAGTGATCATACTTTCAGCAAACCTATTCTGAACATAGAAAGTACTGAAAGGATAATCCAATGCAATAATATCAGATGATGTAAGGCTGGAGATCTACAATGCTGAATATACTCGCTGTGAAAATCTTGTTAATGATACCACTGAAAGTGGGGAAGTTTGAGCTTTGGCTACATTGGACCAGAATATCTTACTGCATCTCTATATTCACCTTCCCTATGACCTTCCAACATGTCTTTTCCAATGCTGTGGATCTTCCTGTTGATAGCAGTCACCCTGGCTCACGAGATTATACTCTTTGAAAATAGACATTAACCCAGACAAAACCCAGGTATGCTTCTGAATTGCATCATCCATACACAGCTAGCAGCAGAATATCAACAAATTTCATTATTTCAGTTGATTATGTTATTTTTCCTTAACACACTGGGATCAGGATTTTCACAGAGGATTTTTCTACTCCTACTTAATATTTCTTTTCTCCACTCTGTGAAGTGCAGGTCTTATATTGCCTCCTCATCTCTCAGATGAAAGTGATGTTAATGATGTGGTAGGAACACATGGCATAGAAATTTATCTTTTCACTGAGATGGATCTTATTGGTACAAACATGGCAATGGGTTTTGTGGAATTTTATTCTGATTTTCTTCTGAACCTATGAAGTCAGGCCTTCCTGAATGTCTGTATTGCAACAGAAACATTATATATTTAGTTTTACTTATGTTCCATTAAAGACAAAACTCTCTGTATATATGCCGTTGTCTTTTTGAATTTACAGTTTTTATCAAAGCACATTGTTTAATTCCTTCAACTATTCTCCTGGTAGATCCATTTTCCAGGTGTGTTCTTGGTTTATCACACAACAATTTCAGTTTCACAGAGGAAGTTACTCAGAAGGTAATAGGCTCGATTACCTCAAATAGCCTATGTGGATTTCTCTCTCATCTGTGTCAGTCTGCAAATATCAGGAAAAGGGAAGAAAGATATTGGAAACGAAACCCAGAAGGGCTTCATATCACCTCTCTGCTGAAGATTTGGAAAAGAACAGTTTCATTAACATTTGCATAAATTTGTTCTCAGCAATACAATTTGAAGTCTATGAGCAGTATGTAATTTCTTTTGTAATTCTGATATCATGTTTAAACTACCCACAGGAATGGAGATCCTCACAGAGTAAATGAGACAAGCCTTTTGTTGAAAACTTCTCAAACATAATCTTCAGTCCCTGCCATTCAGTGCCACATGTAACATCCCAGTTATTTCCTGTGCATCTGCTAAGGTGTCATAATATGTCAATTATCTAACTCACCTCTGCTTAATAGAACTGTTATAATATCTAATTCAATAGAAGGGGAATCTTTATGAAGCTGAATGTATATGTACATGCTTGAGGATTTTAGTGAAGATAATTTTAAAAAACATCTGATTATATAGATTTTCAGATATAGAAATTTATAAAGTAATTTATGTTAAAAAATATTATCCTGAAGCTCCATCAGTTCTTATATACCAAAAGTGAACACTCTTCAAGTAAAATACTTAAGACTTCCCCTTAAAAGCAAAATATGACCTGTTGTTTTTATAAGCTACCATTTAGGACTTGATCTTTTTAATGAAACTGACTGTATGAACTCCACTTCAATACACTGGTAAGCATAAATATAATTTTTTTTTTGTTTTATGTTAAAACAAAGGTCTGGGCCATCTTTCAAATCACATGAAATATGTCCGGGGAACTGGGCCTGAAATATAAACCTGAGAACCTAGAATTAGGAACAGATAAATGACGCACCGAAACCAATATTTTTATTTATTTGCCTATTAGTGACACACTCTGTGTTCACACTGGGAAACTTCTAGGGCAAAAAGTGATAGACCACAGCATTGTGCCAGAATGTGCTGAATTATTCTTTTAGGTACCTAAACTTGAACAAACTAGTCTATTTTTTCTCTGATAATATGTAATTCCCATTGTTACTAATTAAGACACATTATAGTACATTTGGTGGAAGCCTTTTAAAGACAACTTTCATTAGTCCCTCGTACAGAGCTGTATAACAACTTGTTGCTGACAGTCAGTTGTTATTCTACAGTATTTATGTAAAATTTGCACAAGTCATTTTTTAAGAGGCAGTTTCTGTTTAGATAGTTGGAGAAATCCAAGTGCTAGCAATTGGGATATCTTATAGTTCAGCTTGGAGCAAAAAGATAGTAAGTTTCCCTATAAACTAAATTCCTGGCAAAAGCGATGTTAGGAATTCCACTCCAAATAAAGTAATCAATCAATATTCCTTCTCTGTTTACTCTCTAATCTTTAAAACTAACAGTTACACAGGCCAGATAGATTTACTTAGAACAGTGAAAGACATTCAGAAAGTCCATCCAATTTCTTGATTTATTTGTTATTGATGCATAAAATAAGCTTGTCTGTGAAATAGCCATGTTGAAATTGCTATTCTCATGCATTTTTCATTGTTATTATTCGGCTAGACTGACTCTTGAGGGTCAGATTAAAATTCATTCATCTGAAGCTGCACTGGTGACAGAAGATAGTCTCAAATTACCTCTTCCAGTTCATTTGTGTACCAGCATTTGTAAAACCATTAGTACTGAGAATATTCTGATTGGGCAGTGTCTGTTTTAACTGAAATTCTTTTAACCTTCTGTGCAATGAAAACCTAAAAAGCACTGGTTGATATTCTAGGCATTTAATTCAGCCTATGCCAGCACAACATTGTGGTCTTCACAAAGTCTTTTATTACTGGTGATGAGAGGTCAGTGCTTATTAGATAATCACATCCTTTCCCTGCAGTACTGGTCATACACATTTAATACAATTATAATGCTTAACACTTATATAGTGCTTTTCTTCCAATTGCTTTACAGACATTATGTAATTAAATTCTCGGCATTCTTGGGAAATAAGCTAACTCCTTATTACAAACTGGGATATTGGGCCAGAGGCAATAGCAGAATTTTCAAACATAGTCTTTAATTTTTAAGCTGAAAATTGGAGCTGAACATGTCTGAAGATCAGGCTGTGCGGCACCAAGATTACCAGTCATTTTGAAAGCTGTGGCATAAAATGTGCTACCATAGGTCACTGAAGTAGCTGGGGTGAGAAATTGGATTGAAAATCCAGTCTTGATTCTTCAGACTTAGAGTGAGATACTGAAATCTTTCTTTCATGTAGATGGATTCTACAATCTGTATCGAGGAAAAATGCCAGCTGCCTTTGACTGAGTATACACAGACAGGCACTGTAGAGCACATCCATCACTTCCATCAGGAAACCAGAAGGTTTCTGATAAATAGTCTTAATGCACAAACATGCCTAAGCTATAAGACAATTTATTCTGAACCTCACTGAATCTTTGCCTCATAGATAGCATACTGGAGAGCAGAAAGGAGGGCAGCAGGAGAGCAAGCTGATGCCCCCACATATGGAGCAAGTCTGCTTCATAGGAAGCAAAAGGAGACAACAGCTGTCTGGAAGCCCAATTTCCACCTCTGATCATTGTCTCTCAGCATCATCAGTTTTGGTGGCAGCAGGCACAGGAGAAAGCACTGCCTTTTGAGGGAGCACCAGCACAAGGGTAGCATCTTTCTCCTTCTCTGTCTCTAAGGAAAACTGATGAACCAAACATTTCATGTGCCATATTGAATATTGCCTGCCAGCTGAGCTGCCCAGTGTCCTTTCAACATTCTTTTCCCAAACCCCCACAACTTCATTTCCAATGCCCTGTTTCCTTTCACCCTCTTTTATTGTCTATTTGCTTCCAACACAGCCCATCAGTTCACAACACATATGCTACATTCCCTGGCACTGTTGTTTCTTACTCCCTATTCAACACCTACCTCTCCCTGAGCCGTTGTTCACCTTTGTTCTTCTCTTGCTTCTTCAAAGTCCTTGAGTCAGTTTCTATTATGTTAAAACAGTTTATATTTAAGTAACTAATGCCATACCTGTAGTCAAATGCCACCTCCATCCTTCTTGGTTTCTCCTTGGATTTCAATATTATGGAAACTGCCTTGAAATACTACCTTCTCTGTTTTTTTTCACAGCTCAATCTTCTGTCTCATCTCTTACCTCTCAACATTTATTTAGGTCTCTATTCAGAAAACTGATTAGATGCATTTTTGTTCAGGGCAAAAATGAATCATATGTTCATATGCTTAAATAATGTATTGAATAAAGATGCCTTTCTGACTCAGAACCCAAACAACTGTTTGAATGTTCCTGTTTGCCATTCTTGCCTTTGGGATCAATAATCAATGCATTGCTCTGCACAATACCTCCCAGTATTTCATCTTTAAGAAAACTCCCTCTCTGCTCCCATCCTGCTTCCTTCTACCCAATTCAAGTGTCAGAGAGAGACTTACTCATACATCTTTGTGAATTTCCATTGTTGATTAAATCTTCTAATGGCCAAAATTGAACTCAGCCTTCTTCCTTAAGACCTAATTTTTTCCTTTCACTTTCCTCTGTGAAGAGTTTTCATGATCCTAAATCACCCTGTGGGTGCATCCTCAGTCTGAAGTCATTACTTGAGATTATAATAAAACAGACAAGATGATCTTCTTCAGTGTTGATTATTGTGGGGCTGTTTATCTTGTTCTAGTGTTTCTGTACTTTATTACTCATTTCTGGCTAGTACTGTATTGTAGGTATATTTTAGGCAAAAAATAAGAACAAATATTCCTGGCCTAAAATCTTATACTCCAAATTGAAGCATGCCAGTAAAAAAACTAACTTCTACACTCCATATTGAGGCAGTTACCATTGCAGGGTTAGCAGTCTGCTTTGATCATTCTGTATTTGCTCCGTTGTTGCTTTTTTTTAAATTATTATTATTATTTCTGTTATGTGTATTAAAATGTATATGTGTGAACATTTCATTATGGAATAAGGATGGGCTAGCAGTAATGGCACAGGGAAGAAACTAAATGTGAGGAGTTTCAAATCCTACTGAGATCAGGTGGTGACTCTGTTCACTTCAATAGGCTTTAGATTGTGTCTCAAGACAGTGAAAGGTGTGCCTTAGGACCTAAGTGCCTTAGGACAGAAAGTCTATAGATCAGCTAAGCTAGAAAGTTTCCTAGCAAGTGTAAAGGACACAGAGGGTTAAATTTTTAGATAGTTATATGGCTATTAGGATGCTGTTCAATAAATTAAATCAATATTAGTGAATGAGCCACTCTGTGGAAAAAAAAAAATTGCCCCTGAAGCAACCCACACTAGGAGCCATAAGTGTGTGGGGGGTAGTTGGTGTTGCTTTACCTGAGCTCAGGAGAAGGAGTGGAAGGGATGGAAGGACCAATGAGGTGACCAGAGAGCACCATCATACAATTTCTGCCAGGGGCCAGGGTTTTTTTTTGCTTTTCTTTCTTTGAGGCATCCAGTGTTTGTTTATCTAGCATAAAGCAGTGAGGTGTAGGTACAACTGGTGAGTGCACCCAGTATACATAGTTGATCTGCATGGGAAAGCAGAGTGTCATGCAGACCAGTAGATTTGTGCTAGCTCAGATATAGCCCAAAGTCCATGATTGTGGCACTTGGGTTCAAGCTGCCTTGTAATGAGCCAACTGATGCCTCTCTACACTGGAGTGTCATTGTTCCTTCCTTTGGCTTGGGAAAGGTGACTGACAAAGGTATCAGGATGGCTTCCATAGTATGAATCACTGCATGTTCCCTTCTAGTGTGAAAGTTTTGGCCAAAACTTTGGATATAAGGTTAGAGATTTAAAGATGCCACTCTGAACTGGAATCTCCATTATTTTTTTCTAACATAAAGCGAAGTGTAGGTTGTATAACAGAGCACAAGCTAAGTGCTAATAAAAAAAATGTAAACACTATTGCCATCTTGTGGATTAAAGTTGTTTCAACAGACTTTTGTGCACGGATTATACACTCCCTCTGATGTTCTGTAAACATAACACATTTTCAATTAAATAGGCGAATCAAAGTGGCACAACACAGAAGCAATGTCCAGACCTGCACATCAGAATCAATTATAGAAGTGGAGAAACAATCCTGTTTGTCTAGAAGGACTGATCACGTGTAGAGCCATCGGGAGCTGAGAGCACACAGGTCATTATTGAATGAAATAGCACTAGGCATATTTTGTTCCATTGAAACAAAAGGACATTTTGCAACAATAAAATTTGGATGAATCTCTTTCATTTTTCTTGAGAAAAAATTATTCATGTATAAAGTGTGAGCCTGTGATGTTTAAAGCAAATACTGCTCAGATTCCAATGGGGGAAATACACTGCTTTTTAAAATAAGTTGTATATTGTATAATATTAGATAGAGAACGTTACAGGTATATGCATGTCTTAATGAATTATGTTTTACTCTTTGTTTTCTAGGTTTCTACCTGTATATGCAACTGGTCTTCTGATCACTGTTAAAAATAGGATACAATATTAAATATGGAATGCTGTTCTAGATCAGATGAGTGGTCTGTGTATTTTACACTTGAACTTCATTGGAAACAATGTTGATTGTTTCACAAATAATTTAAATTCTGTAAATTGTTTAGCTGAATAAATTTTAGGAAACTATGTCAGAACATCAGATTTTATATTCTTTTCCTATATTCAGTCACCACCAGTTAAGGAATAGAACCGGACAGGAAACAATGGCTTTGTCCCATCGAATTGTGATTTTTCAAGACTTCTGCTCTGTGCTTGTCAGACATCAGGTCCACAAAGGTTTTCTTCTGACTTAATAGAAGACATTAGCCATGGGGTGGCCAGCAGCCTTCTGTTTAAAGCATTTGCTTGAGATGGTAACAACCAAAGCAAAGGTCCTCAATTCTCTTCTCATATCCCTGTATTCAGTTTAACATTGTTCCTTGAAACATTTTTCACTCTTACAGGGATTTTTATCTCTGCTCTTAATCAAAAAGCCCAGCCTAGACAGCAAAAGACATTTTTTTTCCCCCCATGCAAACTTTGGCTTGGTTTGGGCTTTTCATTAACTATTTTCCTAGTCTTTTTTATTTAGGAAAAGTTCTCAGCTTTAACAGAAATATTATAACAACATGTTAACAATTTAAATAGGGTGCAAAACACTGATGGTCAATGACCCAAAGCTATAAAGTGCAAGTATAAGACATTTTGATCTGCTTAGTAATTGCATTTCTGCAGTTTTTTTGTTTGGGAGCACATTAAAACTCTGTTCAGGGTTAATTTATATTTATGCACTTTTTGAACTCTCTCCTTATATATCTATGTCTCATTTATTTGCATGTATGATTTCTTAGAGCCTATTGAATCCCAAATCCTATAGATCACACTTGTTTGATTAATATAGAGTCCTGAATTTACCTTATTCTTCTGTGACAAACACTGCAATTGCATAGTGTAGTATAACATCTGTGAATTTGAGCCTAATGAATAAAAGAGTACAACATTTAATATGTACAATATTCCTAGACAGTTCTCTTTTAGAAAATATTTGCCCTGGTGAGATTAACTTGGATGTAAATGCTACAATAATTCTTTCTACTGGCATGAGCTGGATACTTTTTGTGAAGGTGAAGTTTAGGCTTCTTGTAAGGTAAAGGTTACATTTAATGATGGCCTATTGAGGCTGCAGCCACCACAGCAGGCAAACAACATACTGTCTGTTGAACCAAACCCTTATCACCATCTAGATCCAAATATGAATGTGCATGTAGTATGACAGCACCTGGAATGACACCTAAACACAAGGTACAGAGGGGCCAGACCTTCAATAGGAGGCCATCTAAGCTAGCTGACAGTAAATGTGAAGAAGGAGGATGTAACCCTCCTGGCAAACAAGAGCTTTTTCTCTATGTCAGGCTTATTTTAATGTCATCTTCCTTTGGCTAGGGAGAAGGAAAAATGCCTTGGTTGCTAGATAGCGTGTTTTTTTGGGAGACCCAAGTTAGAGACCCTGCTGAAGTAAATATTTCTATCTCTTCCATACATACAGTAAAACAGCTTTTATGAGAAAAATTAACAGTGATTACTTTGCTGTGCATCAAAAACTAATGGTCTAAATGTGGTCCTAGGAGCTGGATGATGTAAATCAGCATAGGAAGGATATAAATAAATCTGTGTTGCACTCATCCCAGGCTTCTTCCCTTCTGTTTTGCTGAACTTAAGGGCTGATCTGTCAGATGTATTCTAGTAGGTAAAGTGGGCAATCCTTGTTGATGAACTCTCTTGAGGCCAAATCTTTGAGTGCATTGAGAAGGACCAACGCTAGAAATTTTCTTCCTTGGGACAGATACCTTCCAGTACTAAGCAGACAGTGATTTCAGGTTTGAAGAAGCTTTAGGTTTCTTCTTCCTTTATCAGCACAGACTACCTCTACATAAACATATGCACAATTTTTTTAAAAAAGCACCTTGCTGGATTTTACTGCTCCCCCATTGTGATACTTCAAATATTTCCATCAGTTTCAGTAAGAATACAAACACTGCGCATGCAGCTTGCTTATGTACACAGGAGACAGCTTACTGAAATTCACACTGAAGTTATGGATATAAAACTTTAATGGATTTTGCCTGACATTCCAACACCCATGGCTAGCAGACACTGCAGGTACAAATCAAAGAATGGATGACAAATTGCAGGTTATGGGTGAGTCTGTTGGATTGCAAATGGATGATCTAAACTGCAGTCTACAATTTTTACTTCAGTTTTGAGGCAGCGAATCCCATGAGCAGATCAAAAAAGTGACTGTAATTTCAGAGCTACACTTAAACTCTAGTTTTTTCTTAAGTCTCCTTTCAGTCTCAGCTCTGTTGGCTGATGTATGAAAAGGAAGGAAGAGCTATTCCACAGCGCTTATCCATTGCAAGGTATCCCTCATATATTGCAACATGATGGTGCATTTATGGCAACCCTCAGTTGCTTCACTGTCTCTCTGCCTTCTGGGCTCTTCGCTTAAACAAAGCCAGGGAACGTGGAGTCTGTAACAAGACAGCATTACGAGTCACCTGAGTGCAGAACATGGATGGCAATATATTTCTAGGCTATGACATCAGTATTGGTAAATTTTCAAACATCTCCTATTGCTATCTTGCATTCATTTAGAGATATATTGATTCCGGCACATGCTGCAGTATGTCTAACCCTAGGAGTCTGATGGAGATTTGCACCACATGCTTATTTAATAATACACATTTCTTGCATGTCTTTAGACAAAGTTGTTGGGCCAAAAAATCCCTCTTTTTGAGTTGTGCTTTTTTCTTGCTTTCTTTTTTTTGTTTGTTTGTTTTCCCCTCTAATGTGCTGCCCATTTTGCTAGGAAAAGATCCTTAGCATTTCAGAATATAGCATATATTCTTTACACTTTCCTTTAATGTGCTCCTTTTTTCAGCTGAACAAGTGTCATTTGTTGGTTTAGGTATTCTTCTTTTGCCAACCCAGTGCTGGAAATTTTTTTTGGTTGCCTTCAGAAAAACATCTACTTAACCTGCTATATAAGGCAATAATGCCCCATTTTTCATACTCAGAGAGTTCATTGCAGTAGAATATAAATTATTGCCCAAAATTTCCCACATTAATATGCAGGTGAGAGGAACAGAAACATGATGTGTTGTTTTCAGTATAATCTTATCCATCTATACTAAAAATGCAGCAATACCAATCTATCTTTTAACACTTAGAAGCTACTGATTTACCACAGATGTATATGGAAAAAAAGGTGGCTTCAATTTGGAGGCCAAACTGAACAGACCAGTCTAGCTAATCGCAATCCAAAATACATGAAAGATATTAATTGAAATTTCATTATTGTATTTAGAGTTCAAAGGATATTATCTTGCACTGGTGGAATGAAACTTGAACTGAAGCCCTGATGACAATTTAATCCCTTTGCTGGTTATAATATTACTGGGGAATAAGGATTTTTTGTTTGTTTCATGTTGAAACAAATGCAGTATATTAAAAATACAATTATTCAAATATGTTAAGTAACGATTCTTATAGCTGTAATACTGGTGTAATATTTTTCTACAGTCTTAATACTTCAAGTAACCATGCACCTAATGCTCATGAGAATTACAGCATCACAGACTTTTATAGGAAAATGGCTAAAAATAAAGTTGCTAAAAATAAATTTGTTAAAAATATAATTGAATTGTATCTTGTCTATACAGGGCTAAAAAGTTCTAAGTAGCTGTGCATTACTTATTTTAGGTAGTTATTTGCAGTAGAAGTTAAAGGAATCACTCAGTAACCTCTGAATAAGATTAAAAAGGAGTTATGCCTTAGCTGCAGTTGATACATTCAGGTCTAGTAAATATAGGTTGCCTTTTAAACTACGACAACAGGACCTCTCCAAAATGCAGAGGGGAAAAAACATTAAAAATACGGGAAATGTATAAGCCTTGCACTGTGCATTTTAGAAATCCAGAAAACTTAATTTCTTTCTCAAAAGATAACAGATTTTTCGTCAGGTTCCTGGAAAGGTGCCATGTTCGAGTCCACATGCTTTTTCATGCCTCTTTATATATAAAGAAATAATTAAATATTTTTTTTTCCTCCTCCATCCCATCCAGGACAGTCCATAATTTCTTTGAGTAAAATATGGTCACGTCTGTGCCAATTTGAAAAAAATCCAGTTTTGACATAACCATTTTTTTTAAGGTTTTCATTTGTGTGGGATTTTTTTCTTGTTTTGTTTTTTAGTATTTGGTTTCATCTGGGCCTGCCATAAAATTTGGAAATGTGTGAACTTGTCTTTCCAATTAAATTACTTTTTTTTTTTCCTAATTGGGACTTCAGTGTGGATATGGCTACCATTAAATAACAAGCAGACCCATTGATAGCTTCTCTATAGGGTTCACAACCAGATGGTGGCAAATACCCCTCTTCACTCAGACTTCAATAGCTAATAATTTCATTTGCCTTGGGATGCAATTTTCAGTGAGCAAAAGATGTTCATAGTATGACTGAAAGGAGACGAAAATGCCCTGGCTGAATCAAAGGGCTAATTTTTAATATTTCAAGACTCTCCTACCCAAAAAGCAACACAAGTGTGTACCAGGTCAGATACAATTCTTATGACATCTGCCTCTGACACACACTGTCCCTCTTATTTCACAGAGGTAAAGCAGGTTTTCACTAGCTATTTGGAAGGGGGCTGCTACTGCCTCTCAGGAAAACCTGCCACTACCTTTTCTAAAAAGACACAAAACTAAAGGTAGACTGTCCCTAAAATGAGGCAGTTATTAGGTAGAGAAATAAACAGTGAATTCTTAATCCAGAAAGCAAGGATTATTCCCAGCCATTTGCAGATAATCATATCTTGTCAGACTTGTGTGCTCTGAAAAATTTCCTTTTATACTGAGTCCTAGGTGTTAAAGAGAGAGCGATATGCTGGTGCATGCTGAATTACTGCCCGATACTGTGGGTTAATGCCCTTCTTGTTTGCTTTCCCCAGTGAAAACAAGACATCACAGGGTGCTGAATATTGCCCAAGTCTACACAAATTACTGAAAATCTCAGTCTGGTAGAATGAGAAATTGACACAAAATTGTTCTTCTATAAATAAGGTCTGGGAACAAAAGTGATACAAATAGAAATTTACCACTTTGCTTAGAAAAAAAAGTCAATTTATAGTCAATGAAATGTTTACTTTATTGAAAGGGTTTAACTGCTGAGACAGAGCAGAACACGAAATTACCCTGAGCATTTACCATTGCAGACCTACCTGAAAGGGTGTTACAAACAAAACAAAAGTTTCCCCCTGCTTCTTTGTTAATGACTGCAAGAAACTAAGTCATAATTTGGAGAAAAGACTTCCAAAAACAAGTGGTGTAAATATATTTAATTTGAAATGCGGTTTCAAATAACAACTTGTATCTTTTCCAAAAGCATTTTCTTACATTAAAATGGACGGTGTTCTACTGCTCAGACAATTGGACCAGTTACTTGCAATGCACATTAACAATTCAGATAGCAAAAATGTAATCGAAAGGGAAATGTCCTACTTGGCCAACTTTGGAAGAAGTGCATCAGTTTTGGCAGGCTGAAAAAACAATGAATTTTGAGCCAGTATACAAAGAAAGATTTGGAAGAAATATAACTTATTATTACTGTTGCAATGCTTTCCCATTGTCTCTTTGGTTTAATGATTTGTCAAATTTAAGAATTATTTTCTTTTTATCAACATGGTTGTAAGGATATGTGTGATAGTGACTGCATGTCTTGCTCAGTCACAACTATTGTGCAAATGTATGAATATAGTGGTATCATGTTATTCAACAAAAAAGTATTAAACTTATTCATTTGACATATTTTAGCCCATTTTGAGTCTATTCCATTTGATGTGCTATTCCTAGGTAATTTCTCCTGTTTACAAGTATAAATTGATTCACTGGCTGTTTCATACTGTCTACTGAAAGATGGTTTGTACTTCACATTTAATAAAGTTGATATCTTTAGCAGTAAGACAAATTAATTTTCTTCAATTTGGATAGGGAAAAATTTTGCAGCAAAAATAAAGTGTTAAGTGCTTTAACTTTTTTGCAGTCTCAGATGCAGCTCACTTGAAGAATGAACACTGATTTCCTCACCGTTGTTGGAGCCATAAGTTAGAATGAGCCCTCAGAGTAAGAGCTGAGCCAAAACACTGGACTACGCATGTGAAACAGTTTAACAATTCATATTAGTAGGATGCATTCTCTCTCTTAATATAAGTAATTCTAGTGAGGAAGGAAGACATCATGGCTTGGGAAATAGTTTATCCCCAGTGTCTTGAAGCCATAATAACACTATGCAGCCCATCCTAAGACTTTTTCAATAATCCATTACATCATGTTATGCCATCATTTCCTTTCTGTATGGTGCTTATGGTGCTTATTCTACCTAGCTCTAAAAACATTTTAAAGGCAGAAAATATGTCCCAGTGCTAAGTGGCTGCCTCTGCTTGAAGACATTGACTTACTTCCTATTTTGCCTCAGGTTTGCTGTGTGATCCTAGGAAAGTCATTTAGACTCTTTGGTCCTCCTTTTGGACAGATCATAAGTCCCAAGAGGTGATAAAAGAAGTCTGCACGCAGTGCTTAGAATGGCAGCCCATGGCACCTTTATCATGCTGCAGTATGTGTAAACCTTGTCTCAGCCCTTTAGTCAGCACTGGAGTTATATACCTCCCAAAGCCTAGAGCAGGAGACCTGAATATACTCTTCTCTACTTACTCCTCCAGAAGCTTTTCAACTTTGCACTAGTAAAGTGAGAAGAAAAATATGGAGATTTACTTATTTGCTTGGGTTTTGTCTATTTCTTCATAAATGGAAGCTGTCTTAAAATCTTTTCTGTCAGAAGGGAAGAGAAAATGTAACAAACATATTGAAAATGCTTCTAAACCTGATCTATGAGTACCTTAGATTAAACTCCAGTGTCATCAGCCCTTACCAAACAAGTAACAGTGCTGTACCTCTCATCAGCAGGCTGGCAGTCTCCTCTTTCTGATAACAGAAATATCTTGTTTCCAAATCCACAAAACAGGAATATCACTAATGGGGGAATGCTTTTCTCTCAGGTTGACTTTCATAGACAGTGGAGCAGTTATTTCCATAGAGCACCTGAAAAAAATATTGAAGAGATGAATAACTAGGCAGAGTGTGTAGGATACAGCCACTGTAGAATTTTTTTTGTCTATTTCATAATACTATCTGAATATTAATATATCATGTATTTCCCTGTGGCTAAGAAAGGCTTGTAGTTGAAGACATGGCAGCATTACCTGCTACATAAATATCACTAGTACCTATATCTATTGCTATATCTATAGCAACTCTAATAATTGTTTCTTAAGACATGTTTTGATTGTTTTTTATTCATGCTATCCAGTCAATAAGTAGCTGCCTCTTCCTACTTTTAAATGACTGGATCAAATGAATAGATAAAGCATTGCCATTCTGATGCTAATGTAATTTTTGTACATGTACTTCTGTAAATTTCAGTTCAGAGATTGTCAGAAGAAACTTTTCTAACATTTCTTCTGAATCTGCTTCTGAAATACATTAGTGTGAAAAAGATGGGGCAGCAGATTAATTAGTGAGTAAGTGAACCAGTTAATTAATATTACAATTAAATCTGCCTGAGGTATGCTTATAGCATCCTTGGCACTTTTCAAGTAATGAAAAAGTGTTTGGTCTCTCCTCATTCTCAAAGCTCCACTGGAAATGTGGCTTGTCTGAAACAATGCTCCTGTGAAACTGGTCAGAAAGAGGTAGGTGAGTGAGTTATCATGGAGTCAGTATTATTTTGTGTCCTGCCTGTGATAGGGCTATTCTACTGTTCACAGGATTGGAATAGAATAGAAAATTTGTAACTATATTCAATATGTTGCCAAGAGATCAATTTTGTTGCTTTTGGCAATCACTAATGATTTTTTTATTTTGCTAGAGCAGCATAATGTTTTATTTCTGCCCCCATTTTTCATAAAAAGTTAATTTGCATACATTTCTGCAAGAATGAACCACGTTACTATGGGGAAAAAAATGCTCTAAGAATAGTCTGAAACAGAGAGGATTCACCATAGTCTGCAACAGAGAAGATTTACTGTAAGTAAAAAACAGGGTAGGAAAGGTGAAATAAAGTCAGGTAATATGTTTCAGGCCCAAACATTCATACTACAAAAAGGTTATTTTTCCCTCTGATGGTAAATCAGGATCCTGTTTTGTGTGTCTGGTCATCACAATGTTGTGGGGCTAAATCCACATCGATGAGCTAGGATCAGTACTGAGCTCTGCATATATGATCTCCACAGCTGGTGATGTCCCCAGAGTGCTTCCCAAGCTTCATGTCTAGCACAACCTGACCCTGGAATTTACTGAGGCCAGATAAGCAATGCATTGAAAAGAATGCTTAGATTCCTCCCTTCCAAAAATAGTCACTTTAAGCTCTGGGCTGGGAGCAGCCACCTTCCTGGCTCTGGAATTCAGCACCGTATTCAGATCACAGAAGCCTTGGGAAGCAGCAGCAGCAGCAATCCCTCCTGGTGCTGTACTGATGGGATTACAGCCTGATGACCATACTTTGCATGTCCTACCAGGGTCAGAGCCTTGTCTTTGTTCCTGGACACGAAGAACAGTACAACCAAAGCTCTAAGGGATTGTAATCAACTTACTTGTTTATTTATTTACCTTTAATTTAAAGATGAATGCAATGCGTTGAAGTAAAAAATCACTGGAGGGAGGGAGGGATAGAGAGAGGGAGAACAATGGGCTCAGCAAGCTTGGAAAGATTGCAGTATTTCACACATATTAGTGGCAGTGTAAATGAAGATACCCATTTGTACTGTTCATTTGAGAAATGGAGTAAAGGGAGGGTAAATAATGTTTTGTTTTGTAGGGGGTTTGTTTATTTGTTTGTTTGTTTTAAATAGAAGCAAATATATTATGGTTTTCTGTTGGTATTGGTCAGTGTCTGGGTTGAGATTTGTGAAGCCCATTGGTGAACCCACCAACCAGCACAGTCTGGTCCAGCACATATTCTCCCACTGGTGTGATTTGGGAGACATCCCAGGATTGCAGCATATGCACTCAGGAGCCTTGTTCGGGTGTGCTGCAATGCTGACACAGCATAACTGCATCTACCTTCTTCCTGGATTGCTTGTCCAGGAGCTTCAGGGCTACAAAATCTTTTAACTTTTAGACGTGTATCAGTGACCAGGCAACAAATTGACCAGGGTTTTACAGCTGAAAAATCTGAGCCCCTCTGCTCTCCAAATAGTAAAGAGATCCTGCTCATAAAATGTTTCCAAATTTTCCCTTCTTTCTTGTGTTCTTCACAGTAGCTTTGTAAAAAGAAAAAGGAGTTGTATTAATGTGTGTCTTAAGGTATTGTAATACCATGATCATAATTATTTGCCAAGCTTTTCTCAGAGATGATAGTTGTACTCCAAATGAACATCTAAAATATAAATACAAACAACTGGGTAGAGCAAGGCTGAATGTAACTCAGCCTCCCTTCTGCTGCATCTGAAAGGCTGTCACAACTCTTGCCAGAATGATGCAGAAGTCACCAGAGAACTAGAGGCAGCTATATAAGAAGAGATCAAAAAGACCAAATTACAAATATTTAAATGGAATTTGAAAAACTTTTAAAAATCCTTGAAATTTCTATACTTTTTGTTTTCATCTTTTAAATTAAATTAAAAATTTTAATTGCCTACTCGCAGTCTGAATGATACTCCAGGACATTTCCTCACTGCTTAATCCTATGATCCAGCTCATTTTCTCCTTTTTCTTCCCACTGGGGACTAGGGCTGTAACTTACCCTGACCAGCAGCTACTTGTCTTTCAGATGGTGAATGAAGCACTGGTGGTAAGCCTTTAGTAAGGCTTTCTCCACAACATTCCCTTTTTATTGGGATCTCAGAAAATGAAAGAGCCTGAAGAAAGAGGAGTAGGGCATGCAGATATAATTTCTGCTATACTCCTTTTGTTATGTGGAACAACCCGTGCTCTGCCTGCTCTTGTCTGTCTCTTTTTCTTATACTGTGAGCTATTTAGGCCGGGGTGGGGGATACTTAGGCTGCTATCACAATATTTTTCTTACTCTAGCTTTCCCCTTGCTCTAGTAGGGAATTTGGAGATTTGCCTGTGAGTCAGGTTTTTGAGAACCCTTGGTATAAACAGTTATAAAACTGATTTTCAGATTTTTTTTCCCCCTAGATTAATACAGACTGAAAGGACTTATCCTTCCTCCTTAGTCAGCTGTCAGAGTAAGCAAAAACTGGTTGTTTGGAAACTGAATCCTGACACTTTATATTCAACCCATTATATTTCACGTTTTCCTACTACTTAACTATTGTTTTTCACTTTTTAACACTATTTTAAAAGGAAATGTGCAACTTATGACAAGTAAAAGGTGTGAATGACTGAATCAATGACATCATTGATTTAGCTTGAAAGCAGAATCAAATGCCCAGTCAAACCGAACACCTTGGAACCTAGTCCTGCACACTTTGTTCGGATTAAATCCTCATTGAAAACACTGGGCAATTTGATGTAAGCCTTTCATTACCAGAAACTGAGATTTCCATTGCAAAAACCACCACAAGACTGCTATTGGCAATGAAATCTGTTCTTTGCCTAGCATAAACTCTTCGTATAAATTGTTTAAACTGCACCTGTTTTAAATATGGTTTTGGAGGGATAAGGACAGGGAAAATACCCTTACTGAGGCACAGGGTGTGTCTGGCAAATTTTGCTGCTATGTCAACAAAATCGTACAACTAGAATTTGTGCAAAATATAACTCACAACTAAGGTAACTTCTCACTTTGTGGTTCAGTGTAGCTATATTTGATTTTCACATCCACCAGTCCATGAGACATTAATGATTAACTTAAGGCATCAGGTAAACTATAAACTGGATTTTTTATTCATACATGCTCCAGATGAGGTTTTTTGTATATTCAAGGTGTTTTTGTTAATTATTAATTTACATTCTATATAATTGCATTTCAAAAATATACAATGGTTATAAAGCATTCATTTATGTGAGGAGAAAGTTGCTAGCTAGTTGAAAATAAGTTTTACTTAAGCAACAGCTTTTAAAGAAATATTTTTAATTAACAAAATGGTACAAAGGATCTGAATATCATTCCTTTATTGCAAATCACAAACTATTGCAACTACCTATGTAGGTTCCATAACACTCTTACTGTACAAACACTGATGAGATGCATTTTGCAAGAAATACACTTTGCATATGACATTTAAAGCAGTTGATTAAGGAAAAAGGATAATTAAGAGTTGATAGAAATTTTGAATTTTCATTTATCCACTTTTTATATTTTATAATTGCATTAGTGTTATACAAATGTATTTCAGCATTTCTGCAAGCATTAGGACTGACTTACTAGAATATTTGGAATGAAAATATTTTTAACTATCTCTTTAATCATGTTTTTTTAATAGGAAAGCCTAAATATTTTTAGAGGCAGTTTTATTTGTTAGTGTAGTGCACTTGCCAACACAGAGATAGAACATGACTAAAGGGTATCTGTAAAAAAAACATGGTCAGGTGTGTCCTGGTGCAGCGAATGCTAATATGACTTCAGTAGAAGCACATTATGCTTTTATTTCTGACTGTATACTGAATTATTTACACCTTCAAGGCAGCTGATTGAACTGCAGCATCAGTCAATTAGCAAATCAAAAATTTATATGATTCCAATTTAGCATGGAGTCCTTCTCTCTTTTTTTTTTTCTTTTTAGATTTTCACCCTGACAGTGACAAATTACTCCTCTGCTGGCTGAGATTGGAAATTAAAAGCATTTAGAGCTGCTCATGCATTTATGCTAATGAGAACTTCTGATATGATTTGCATGCAAAAGAGGACAATCTGAAAGCTCATCAGTTTTTCATGCTTCCGCATTTTGATGTAGTTGGATTTTTTCTGTTTTCTGCAGAGCAGAAAAAATTTTCTTGGGGAAACAATACTCTATGTGAACAAAAAGAGTTTTTCTTTTAAGTCAGAAAGTTCCTTTTTTTTTTCTTACCCTCCAGATTCTTGTCAAATCATTTGCTTTGCCGTTTCAGAACTGCAGCCCACATTCATTAGCATTTTAGATGTTTATCAAAGGAACGATCCAGTATCTGCCATGCAAGATTATAGCTCCAGCTTCATTTTAAATTCAGCAAGAAAAAAAAGACCCGAGGACAGATGAGAAGAGGGACGTGCACTCTGACAAGCTTCTTCACAGATACACCCGAATTAATCCTATTTAGAGCAAAAATTGATTAATCACCAGAGGTGGGAGCTTTAAGTTTAGTGAAATAGTTAACTCTGACAAATTTTGGGGACCTCTTTGGCACAGCCTTTCTGGAATGCAAATAAAAAATGCCAGGCAGTACAAATGAGACAGCAGATAACTATAAGATTATTTTCTTAAAAAGCTCCTGTTTAGTAAAGAGATTGCTGCCATTTTTAGGCATTTAGTTTTGCTTTCCAATTTGTTATAACAAAAGACAACACGGCAAAGAAGGGTCTGGAGGTAACAAAAAACAACAGTGCATTTAGTTTTCTTTTGTGGTCCATGGAGAAAGTACTGTGTGCAGCTCTGGGGCCAACAGCATAAGATGTGGAACTCCTTGAGTGACTCCAGAGGAGGGCCACAAAGCTGGTCAGGGGGCTGGAGCATCTCTGCTGTGAGGACAGGCTGAGAGCTGGGACTGTTCAACCTGGAGAAGAGAAGGCTCCAGGGAGATCCCATAGCAGCGTTCCAGTACCTAAAGAGGACCTACAAGAGAGCTGAGGAGGGATTTTTTATAGGGCATGTAGTGATAGAACAATGGGAAATGGCTTTAAAATGAAAGAGGGTAGATTTAGAATAGATAATGGAAAGCAAATTTTTCACTATGAGAATGGTGAGGTACTGGAACAGCTCTGGAAGTGTTCAAGGCCAGGCTGGATGGAGCTTTGAGCAACCTGGCCAGGAGGAAGACAGGATTGGAACTTCATGGTCTATGATTTTGTATCCTACAGGTAGTATAATTAAAATAATTTGCAAAGTAAAAGGAGAGAATTGTTTCCCGATTGTTTGCCGTGTTTGAGAAGGTTGATCAGGATATATCTGTGTATTTTTGAGTTTCTGTGAATGTATAGTTTTTGTGTTGGAAGTTATACTTCTGATACTGGTAATTTGAAAGACCCTAACTCTTGTCCTGAATTTACAAAATGTTTTGGTGTTGCAGTGCTTGCAGAACATTACTTGTGGATCCATTAATCCTTTCAGCCCCCAAAAGCTACTATTTAGAGTTTGAATTGTAATAATTCCTTCTCTCTTATTGATCAAGTTCCAATGCATTTTTTAGTAAAACAAAGGCAAAATATGAGTTATGTCTGCACATTTGAGTTAAAATTAAGAAATTAAATTCAGATCATAATATATTCAAACCATTCTTCCAGAATACCTTTTGCAGTTTGAATCAGTTTTTACCCCCAGGTATGTGCAGCAGCACTGAAGACTTCAGAGGTGTTACAGTAGAGAATTTCACCCATTGACTTCACCAGCATTGCAATAAGGTGCCTTAAAAGCAGTCAAAGGCAGCTAACAACAGGTGTATATTATTTTTTGATAACATCTCCTGTCTTAAGGCAGTATTCTTGCTTCACATACTTGAAAATAAAATATCCCTTTCTTCTATAATTACAGCAGTTCCCCTTTTTCTTTTGCTGCATTGATGCCTGGTAGTAGAAATATTATTTCATCCCCTGATGAGAAAGAGAGAGGTGTGCTAGAGTAATCATGAAAGGTGAAAGAATATGAAGTGTCAAGAAAGGAAACTAGGAAAGAAAGGGTCATGCAAGATCATAACTCAGCCTTGCTTGTCCTCCTTGACACATTAGAAGTTATGGTGCAATGGAAAGTGTTGATACAGTGGTATCCTTCCTGAAAAAAACCCCTGAGATAACCAATCAGGAAAAAATGTAATGGTGCAATGGCCTTAAGCTGAAACACGGGAGGTTTAGATTAGATATTAGGAAAAATTTCTTGTCTATGAGGGTTATCAGACGCTGGTCCAGGGAAGATGTGGATGCCGCATCCTGGAAATGGTCCAGGCCAGCCTACATGAGGCTTTGAGCAATCTGGTCTAGTGAAAGGTATCCCTGTCCATGGTAGAGAGTTTGAACAGGATGATCTTTAAGGTCCCTTTCAACCCAAACCATCCTATTATTCTGTGACTCTAAAATTCTATGAAAATACTAAATTAAGAACATTATTTTCCTAATTTGACACCTCATGCAATCCAAATTTTCTCTAGAGCTGGTTTCCTAATCTCTGCTGAAATTCACTTTTTCTGCACGTAGAATCAAAGAACTCCTGAAACAAGAATTTACTTTTTGTGTTCTCAAGTATTTACTTTTATCCTTGCAGAGATATTGCATGGTATTGCCTATTCTGAATACGTTTCTCTTTAGTGAGAAGATTTGCAAAGGCTTACATTTGATAACATTCCCAAGTCATAATTGCCTTGTTTTTGAGTGAGGTATTTTTGCTTCATTGTCCTCAATGATCATTGCCTGTGGTAAGGAGGCATTTTTGCTCTTCAAATTATTTTTTTTCTCAATTGCTCCTACTCAATTCAGATTGAGTAGTGAGATCCTTGAAACCAAAGCTTACAACACAGAAAAATAATAATTTTTGAATAATTTAGATTCTAGCTCAGATTACCAACATAACGCACTTAGTTTCTCATCAATGGCAAAAAAAAATCAGTCTTTGCTGATTACAGCTTATATACATTGAGCTATATATCTTTCACTCTCTTGTCAAACCATCACTTTCACAGGGTCTTCATGACCTGTTTTGGAGGGCTAGCAAGTACTTCTTCATCTTCAACAGACACCTTTGTAAATCACCTTTTGTCCTTCAGGGAAATAGGCTATCAGTGAGTATTAGAAAAGAATTCAGAAGCCTTGGGTCTGGAGGTGTCAACCATCTTGCATTACTCTCTGAATAATCTTCTATCTTCTCTGTGGTCACTTCTTTGTCAGATTCTACTTTACCAGGCTGATGAGTTCAACATCTTCTGAGCCCTGGAGTTGATTCCCTCAGGATTTATATGTTCATGTGCTGGTGGACAACCTTCCTTGAAGCTTGTTCTATGTCCTAACATATTTGTTCTCAAATGCAGCAAATGAGCAATAGGTATCTTTGTGAAAAGAATGCCTCAACCACTAAAACTAGTGTTTGATGTTCTAATTGTAGCCATCGTCTGATGTTCAACAGGGAACTGGGGCTATTTGACTACAAATTTACCTGTCTGCTTGCAACATACTGTTAGAAAATTGCTTTACAATCACTTATTCTTGCCAGAGATTTCTCAGCATTTGCAATTTCCCATTTATAGTTCAGTTTTGGTCAGTTATTTTCGAATTTTATGTGTGCCAAGAACTCTTTATATAGATTTGTATCTGGCCTGCTTTTGTAGTGGGCTTTACCGGCAAATTATTTCCTTTCTCCTGTTCTGGTAGAAACCATAAGGTTGCAAATTCTTATTGTCTTCATAACACACAAAGTAGAGTATGACAAAAAGAATTACTGGGAATAATTTTCCATTCTTCAGTTTACATCTTAACACCAATGTAGACAAAGTCATGAATAGTTATAGGAAGTACTTTAGAAGTGTTGTATTATAGTGCCATGTTCTCTGTGTGAAACTCCCCTTGAAGTCAATAAGAGTTGTGTATGCTATTCAGTGGCATAATCAGGCAATAAATTATGAAAGCTCTGCAAACACCAAACATAACAAGCCACAAACAAACGACATTAAAAAGTGACAAAAAATACCCAGTGTTATGCTAGTAAAAGAGTTAAAGCTAATAGTTCTGAATGTGATAAAATTCTTATGGCTGGTAGGATTTGGCAACCTCTAGTAAATGGGTTAGGAGCAGAAGCTTACCTTGTACACCTGCCTATTACATTGTTTGCAGCCTCTTCTACTCAGACAGTGAATCTCAACTGCAAATATGATGGAAAACAGGGTTCAATAGAGACTCGCATGCGCCAGCTTTGCAGCATTTTCCTGCTCCACATCTCATAGTGGCTTTGTTGGGACACAAATTTAATTTTCAGAGGAGTTTAAAACAGATCTGACATAAAATAATGTTCTAAGTCAGTGGTAATACTAGATGTTTGAAATCTCCTCCCAGAAACTTTGCTTCAGGAAAAGCTGTCTGCAAAAAGTGCATTTGAAAGTATACTTTTTTTTTCACAGTACATTTTAAATAAAATGTGGAAATAAAATTTTCCAGAATGACCACCTTAAGCCTATAATCCAAAATAGAATTAGTAAAAAATTTAGAAGATCTTGACACTTACAAATGGGACTGAGAAATTTGAGCCTTGTATTGACTAGAAGTGACATTCTGAAATTTTCCTCTCAGGTCTTAAAAGCCAATTAAGTATAAACAAAGGATCCCAGAGGTCCAAAATTGCTGTCAGCTTTAGAGCTGAGTCTTAACTTACAAGAGACAAGATCTTTATAGAACACAGCCCTGCTTCTTCTCGGAGTATTTATCATGGTAAAATGAACGGTGTGCTGAGATGCTGCTGCTGTTACCAGAAGCCAGTAGTTTATCACAAAGCAAAAGGAAAACTGGCTGTCATTGCAATGGTGTTTCCTCCTTCCCATTTGGGGGATGTACTCATGTTGCTCCTTAGGCAGTAAGGGTTTCTGACTCTGACTATGAAAATGTTCCTGCTTTACACTTGTGGAGTAATTCTGAAGCCCAGGCTATAAAAGGGGATGTGGAGCTCCAACCAGCCCTGCTAGACTGCAGCGCTAGACAGGTCAAAACCCAATTGGTCTGACTCAGCCTTTTCTGGCACCTTTTTCTTTTTGCTAGAATAAGCCAAAACTACTTTCAGGTGGGTTTTTTGGTGGTTTTGTTTGTTTGTTTGTTTGCTTGTTTTTTGAAAGAAGACTCATGATGTCTTCCCACTCACTCTTCCTTGCTGCAAAAAAAAGTAATAATAGTGCAGAAGAGGTGTTAATCTTCCAATATCCTCCACTCTTTTCCCAACAAAAGCAATTGAATTACCTGGGAGGTGCTGTGTTCCTCTGTCAAAGTTAAGGACATCTGGCCAGTGGTTTCACCTTTAGCTCCTGTCAGAGGTCAGTGAATCAGTTTGCTGTAGGTTTGGGTACCACTTGGAGAAGAAGAGCACTCAATAGAAAGTGAGGAGGAAGGGCACCACAAAAAACCCTGCAACAAATAAATCATATCTCGGCTTGTTTTAAACTGTATCTGGTACCCTAGACCTCATGTAAGTGTTAAAAACTGAAAGCCAGATTCAGTGACCTGTGCCAAGTGGTCTGTCACTCCAGAACAATAAATTATACCACCAAAGCACACAAGGCTCAACCACCCTCATCCCATGCATTCTTGGTCCTCCTCCCTCGGGAGGAGCAAAAGAAAGGATCTGCTGTCTCATAGGGAGGGTCTTTCTATGCATCTGAAGTTTTCCTCACTCCCCCTTGGCCTCACTGTCCCACAGTTGAGTTCTCTGTTTGCAGGAGTTATCACTCCCATGATATTTTCGTTTAGCTTAAAAAATGTGATTTTGTAGGCAGATGATAAGCATTTTTCAATTCTGGCAAAATCAAGGGCTCTTATGGAAAGAAATCATGGTAGTAAACATTGCTTTCTGATCATTTATCTCTTGTGTGCACAGAAAAACATAGAAGTGTGTTTTCTTCATTGATATTCATTTGGCCTTTCATGAGCTACTTAATTTTCTTTGAAAAAAATAAAGGAAGATAGAGGGAGAGGGGAGATATATAATTTCCACAAAATATTTCATAGATGGGTATTTTTTTCCACAATTCAGTGGTGTTGACAGCAAGAAAATGTCTAATACTGTGTTAGTAATTACAGAAGCACTCTGCTTCAGTCTACAGTTTCAAAAAGACAGTGTACATTTTTCATGTCTGCAGAAAATTATTGTGGACATTTAGCCAGCAATAAACTTAGACTTATAAGCAGGTTCTACATTTACTTGAATTACTTTTATGTGTGCCAAGAAAAATTTGGCTTACCTTTATATTTCTGTTTACCGTTTACTGGCTTATACTGTCGCAGTAGTTGTTTTATGTGGAAAGGAAAATTGAGCATTTTTTTTTCTGTTGCATTCCATGTCAGTAGGTGGTTAAAAATTTAATGCATGTATTTCATGAGCACTCCTGAACAGGCTAGAAGGCTAGAAATGTAATGCAGCACTAGGACTGGTCACACATGTGACTGCTTATATTTCTTAAAACGTACTTTGTATCTGCTCCGATGTAACTTCATGCCTACTCCATTATACCACTTTCTATCATCCTGTTTCCAGGACATTTAGATTCATCTCAGCATTTGGTGTTAGCTGTCCAAGCTGTCCAGAAATCAAAACTTCTGTGAAAAAGTAAAGCTTTAGAAGTTGGGATTCTTACATATTTGGATAAAAATGAGATCTTCAGAAATCCCTTACAAAACTGAGGTGGCAAGACTGAGCCACCATTCATTTGCCAACAGTTCACTGGTTACCCCACTCACCTACTTCCCTTAGATCACTGACCTCAGTTTGCCCTCTTCCACCCCACCACAGTGCAGGGCCTTGGTGTTTGCTCTCAGACTGGTGTTTTTCTCCCAGTCAGGGAGAAATTTTGCAGAGATTTCTGAAACATTTGTCAAAATATCCCAGCCACCTCTACATCATTAGCTCCTGGTTAATTGCTCTGATTTTTCCATAAACATTCTCACAACAGTATTTCTTACGTGTATGTTCTCAAGAAGTTTCATGTGAAACTTCTGATGAAAGTTTCATGGAGCTACTCAAGATCTTGGTTTGCTTAATACAACTTCGATTTGATTCTTCTTCAACAATTTTCTAGGTCTCCCCATAAGAATAATCTTTTGAAGGCATGCTGAGAGCATAATTTGTCATCTGGTTTCTAAACAAGAGCAGTGAAGCTCCTCTGCTCTTTGTGAAGTTGACGAGTCATTTTGAACATGTTCTTAGTCTAAATGAGATATATTAATCTGAATCCAGTTTATTGTCCCCAATAAAGGAGTAAGGTTGAGAATTTTTTATATTCTCTTCTTGGACTTATGTAACTCTGTAGTTGGATACAAGTTGTTGGCTAGTTTGTAGTGACTATTTAATGAGTAAATAGAATAAGGGTGAGAGAGGGATGCTTCATCTGTATATATTTTCTGACATAACTGACAGCTAGAGTGATATATTCTCCTTCTTTCTTCTTTTGTTAGAGTAGTACTAATCATACCACACAGAGACACATTTGTCATTATATGTAATTATGTGCACTATGTTTATATTATAATATTTTATATTGGAGAGGCATAGGTTTCATAATGTTTTTACTCCAAATTCCTTTCTGATACAGATTATTTCAGTTTATGCATATTTATAAATGATATTTGAAAGTACAATATCACATTAATTATAATGAAATGTTGATTTGGAAATAGAAGCAACTAGAGAACTGATCTAGATGACTGCATAACTTGTGACAGAGGGGCAACATTTTGTTAGAGCTTGGGGAGCTTTACTTTGGCTCCCTTAAAATACAGAGAATGACCAGAAATTATTGGGAAAGGTTGCTATTTCTTATGTGGTTAAAACACATCTGAGAAAACCTTGATTGTTCAAAAGACTTTTGAAGACCTGTTCCTCTATGAACCTGTTACTAATCCCGACTGCAATGGGTTGTCACTCTCTCACCACCACTTTGCTATTTTCCAGTTCCTCCCCACTTTTCTCCAGCCCAATTAGCAGATTAGCCAGCAGGCTGTGAAGCTTAAAGAAGTATGAATTAAATCAACTTTTATCACGTGCCAAACTAATTGTGCAGTTACCCAAGAGCACAATCATACTCTCAGATCCTTGTCCTTATGAACCCCCAAGGATAGGTAGGGAAATCATAGGTGCCATCAAAGACTTCTTGGAAGTTATGACACTGTCCTCCAAAAAACACTTCCCAGTGGCACACAGATAAGGCCCTGACAGTGCAGTTGGTCACAGGTGGTGGGGCCAGGAGCAATGGGAAAATGAGGGACAGCATTAGTGTAGTCGACCTATTATAAGGGGCTGTTATAAGGCTGGGCAGTGCAGGTGAGAGGCAGAAAACACCAACAACTGCAAGTCAAGCACTGCTTCTACACGTGCTGCCATTAGTAGAAGGAAGAAGGTATTTAACTATGCGGTTTTCAACTGGGTAGTTGCAAATTCGTGTAATATAACAGTGCTGACAAGACAGTTGTAGTCAGGAGGTTTTAACAGATTGAGGCAAACTTCATTATTTAGGCAATGAAGTGTGTTCTAACTAGAGCCATTTTTCTGTGTTGGTATCTTACCTCACATTAATGTGGTAATCATTTTATCTAAATGTGAAATCATCTTCAGAAATCACTTTTGTACAAGTCAGGCAACCTGTAGGGTATACACAAAGGTAAAAGGCCTACACCACTTTATCCAGGTCTCAGTAGCTGTTTCAGGTCTTATTTTGTATAAAATTAAATACATGATTATTGTTTAGATAGTAAAGCAATGGACCAGACTGTTATACGCTACATGAGCTACTCTTACAAGTGAAGAATAGTTCTTAACGTTGCTGAACTGTTTGAGTTCAAAAATCTTTTGGGAAGAACTGTATAAAATACATCTCCATAAGGTGGCTGAAAACAAGCTATTTCTGCATTTAAAGAAATGGGTGTGACTAGGGAAAGCAAACATTTTACCCACACAAAAGAGGAGTAAGAAAAGAGGGGAGCACTTCAGCTATTGGACTGCATTGGAGCTTCTCACCTCACACCTGCTGGACTGTGACGTAACCCTAGGATCTACCACACACTTAGCATTTTCACCTCAAAATCAGACCATCAGATGTCTACCTGCACACAGGGGTTCATACCAATGCAAAGGTTGTTTCTGCACACAAAACAACTGACAAACCTTCTCTACCCTGTGGCTTTCCTCTGACTGTTAGCTCTGAATATTAATGATAACATCCTCTGTAAAAACAAATAAAATAATTGTAGCACAAATACTTTGCTAATGAACTTTATTATTAATCCAATCATGCTGATAAAGAGCATTCAGTGTGAATATCTTGCCAAGCTAATTAAGATTTGAGGTTTTATTTTTTCTTATCTTCATTAAATCAGAGAAAAAGAAGATCCAGGAGTTGAAAAGATCTCTGAGGAGAAGAGCAGAAAAGCTGAATCACAAGAAAGAGAAGACAATGAAAAGGAATTTAGGAAAAGCAGGAAGATAAAGAAAACTTATCAAAATCATTTTTATGGTATGTTAGAGAGGAAGAATTTTACAGTGCAACCATACATATGTATAGTTCACTGTGCATTTTTCTGTTTTGGTTTTGCATTAATTTACTTAAAAATATTGTACATATTTTGACTGCATGTTTTCCAAATAAATTTGAAGAACATGTGGGAAAATTCAGTTAAGCAACAACGTCCTGAAAATTTCCAGTGGTCCAAGTGATCAACACACAGAAGGTCAATATAAATACATATAGAAACATAGAATAATTTGTCACAAACAGTAATAATGCTGTGTCATCACATTACAGCTATGGAGAATGTGCCACCAAAGTCTGGGAACTGGATCATTTTGAGCTTCAGGGGGAAAGTCAATTCTATACCTCTACCCAGTCACATACTGTATCATGTTCTACCTCTTCTGCTTCATACAGGCTGCTGTGGCAATTTATTACATGTATGCTACACAGAGAAAGATTACTTTTTAAATATATTTATAGGTTATAAAAATGAATTTTTAATGGAACACCAGTGTTCATCATCTCCTAATGGTTGCAGAGTTCTGTGGTATAATGAAAATACAAAAGACGACAGTAAGGGGTGACTGAATTTGTACCATTGTCCTGCTATATTCCACTTGATCTTTTCATTTCCTTAACACAATTTTTTAATAACAGCCTCTGATAATGTTTTACACCTAAAGCATTGTCATAAAATATTCAGAAGTTACTATATTTTAGTACTGCTGAGTAAGTACTTTGCTTTCAGTCTCTGACGATTATAGTATGGAGCTGTATTGCTGTATAAAAGACTAAACAACAGTTAAAAATTACAGATTTTATACTTAAAGTTTGGCAATAACATGCACACACACTTTTGAGGGCATGTAAGGTTTGAAAGGCCAGGTACTGCCAGCAGGTACTCTGGCAGGTTGAAGTCTCCAGGGAATAGCTCACTGCAGAACAGAGGAAGTGGAAAAATGCGTGGCTCTGCCACTTTATAATGAGAAGTGCTGTACGTGTCTGCTCAGGGAAGAGTTGCTTTTGTTGATTGCCTCCTCAACATCTTTACTGCATCAGACCTCAGCTGTAGATCCAGTCTCTTCCATGTACAAAGGACACTGCCTCGGTAGGAGGTTGACATGATGCTTAATATTTGTATAGGTACTTTTAAACACTAATCTGCAGGAGCACTGCCCCTGCAGAGGGGCATGAGGTGGAAATTGCCTGCTAGTTTTCAACAAATGTGCGCAACTCCCAGAAATGCATTTCTCTCTTCTTTTATGCCTCTGAATGCTGCTGCCTTAAGGATATTTTCAGACCTTTCCTTTATTTATAATGGCTAATTCTATTCTGGCAGTAAACAAAGAATTCTTTGTTATACAACAAGTACTAACTACAGTTTTTGTCTGTGGCAGGTTAAACTAGTTATAGAGAAGAATCCACCTCCAATGACCAGACGTTGGAAACCACAAAGAGGTTTAAGTTTTATATGCCTTTTCTGGCTAATTTCATGCCTGTGCTCATAAGATATGAGGCTGAGATCTGTTTTTTTAGAGAATCATATATGAAAATAAATGAATAAAGGAGTTCTCACCCCATGCTCTTGGTGAAACATAGATTTCTAAGTAAAACTGTTCCTTCTATCAGGATAAATCTGGACAACTGTTTCCACCCCCTAGTCAATGAAGAGGACACAACACTTCTAACTGTTCTACATGGAAACAGGGAAACTTCCTGACTGGTTCAGAGAGAGAGGCCACCTCCAAACTTCCATGGGGGAGCTGAGGCTCAGAAAGATCCTTCAAACTGTAGTCAGTAGAAGGGTGAAGGATAATAAAGCATAACAGGAGAAAGCAAGCCCATTTCAGGTATTAAAAGGAGTTTTGATAGCTGAGTGATCACACAACCTCTCTTACCCAAGTCCCTTCTGGTTCTGGTATTGAATTTCTGAGTCTGGGAGACTGTTCTGGTTTCCATAAAATTTCAAATGACAATGAATTATTTTGGACAGTTTAAGGAAACATTTTCATGTGGTTCTCAAGAATGAGGTCCAGATCAGCTTTAAACAGACTTGTTTTCTCTGAAGTCACTAGTTCAAGAGTGACCTGCAGAGATCTGTCAAAGCATGTAAGTTCCACAGTCTCCCAAATCCTACAAAATAATCAAACAAAATCTGTGCTGAGGGGTGGTCAGGATTGGGGCAGAACACTGCACCAACTATTTAGTTCTTCATCTTTCCATTACCTTAACATTAAGGGGAGAGACATCTGCAGTCACAGAATCAACCAGGTTGGAAGAGACCTCTGAGATCATCAAGTCCTTCCATCTGACTTCTTGCCTCTTGCCATGATCTGTCAACAATCCCTGTCATCAGTCCATAGGCCTTTCATTTCCAGCAGATGCTGGACACAAACATATTCCTTTTGTTCTTAACTAGGTACAATAGCTTAAAACCTTCCCCCTGACATCAGTGGTGTTAAAGCAGAATAAATTCCCATGGAAAATACAATATTCAGATGTGCTGACACCTTGAAATAGTTATCAAAGAACACATCAAATCATTATCCAGCTGCATCTTGATTGTCATTAAATATGATTATTATTATGTTTTTCAGTGAGAAAAGGGTTTTACAGTGACAAAGACACCTTTCCCAAATCATGTTTTGATTACATGTCATTATAAACTTACGTAATTATGGTTATTTGAAATGAATGCAAGAGTATATTTTTCAGTGTTTCAGTTTGGTGGGTTTTTTTTATCCTAGCCCTCCAGTCCATCCTGTTGTAGGCTGCTAGAACAGAACGCTGCAAAGATTTTTTTCATAGCCTTTAAGTTTGTTGTTTTATATCAGCAGCACCTTTCAGTCAAATGCATAAAGAAGTTACGACTAACAGCTGTAGTTTTTAAGCTATCTAGAAATTAAAATAATTGAAATAAATGAAAAAAGTTCTCAAACAATATTATCTTTCTTTATAGGTTATAAAATATTTTGAAAAAAGTATCACTTTTCACACAACAGATATTGAGAGTTCTAGTTTTCGAACTGAATAAAAAATAAAAACATAACTTTGAAGTTTGGATCAAAAGAAATAATTTCACCTCATAGAACATATCTGTCAATATTATAAATATTGAGTGATCTTTGTTTCAAATGGAATTTTTACATGGATTATGCAAATAAGTAAATTTTATGTTCATGTTTATTATGAAAAGAGACATCCTATTCAGGGACAGTGCTATTTGCAGACTCCTTCTCTTTTGCCCAGCCTCCAAGATGCCTTGGGAATGGATATTGTTTTCATCTTCTATTGACTGTAAAGGAGTTAACTCACGAATTACAGAAGCATAAATATAATGAATGATGTGCTTTGGTGTCTCACCTTGGTGCTCAAGGAAAGAAGAAATGGAAACACCCCTGAGCCCTAGGAAGATGCTGTTTACATGCTGTGTGTCTACTCAAACCTCAGAAAGAGGGATTTGCTTTTATCCATAAAAGGCACAGTTGTCCAGAACTGCTAGTGATGAGGCAGGATGCTGAACCACCACACAGGAGTGATTCTTCCTTTCCTTGCAAGGGTGCTTCACACAGGGAGCCTGGAGGAGCTCAGCAGGAGCCCCTTCTCCCATTGCCTTTCCACTGGCTGTGTAAAGCAGCAGGCTCCAGGTCTGCAGCATGCTCCAGGTCTGCTCCCCTCCCAGCCTGACTTGAGGTTCCCTTGCACCTTGCAGAGCTCAGCAATGTGCTGCTGCAGGTCAAGTTTGCCATTTGGCCTGGGCAAGGTTAGGAAAGGAGCAGTGACCCAGGAGCCTCTGCCTGTGACCAGAGAGAAAATCCATCCCCTTCTGCAAATCAAAGTCTCTGCATCTCAGATAGATGGGATCTTTTCTGTCTCAGATGAAGCCGATGCTTCTGGCTTCTTGCTTTTGCATATGTGGCCAAAATATCACACATCTGTCTCAGGCAAGCAAAGGGCTACACAAAGGAAAACTATAGCACTTACCTGAAAAAAGTTGAAGTGAAATAGCAATTGCATTTTCCTCAGATAAACAGAATTTAAAAAAATCTTTTTTTGCTCACTTTTCAGGAATGAGGTGCTCAAATGCAAAATTATGTATTTCTGGGGTGGAAGATTGCAAGAATACCTGAGGAAGATCACACTGATGTGACTGCAGAATTAGCTCTGCCAGATCTCATCCTTTGCAGAAGAAGAAACCATCCTCCTTTCAGAAGGGTTTCAATATTTAATGAGCATTAAGGCATCTTTGTGGAAAGTGAAGTTTAAAAATGGAGTGCTAGGACTAAAAAGAAAGAAAGTGAAGAAAATGATATACAGAGCCAGCCATTTAGTTCAGGTACACAACAACTTTATTTCTCATAGTATCTTTATTTCTTTCACTCCTGAAATTCATTTTTATAGTGTGTGTATAACCATGTGTGTGGACATTTATGTGTGATATTGATCAAGGCACACACCATAAATGGACTTGGTGAGTTTAATTTGACTTGCTGAGGATTTGCAGTCAGTGTGCGCTGATCTTGTTTTCCATCTTCTTTAGGACCTGAGACCTACACAGAAGGAGCAGCTGTGGTTTAAGAAGCAGTTGTTGCAGTACACAGGTTTGACAGAAAATTCTACTTTCCAGCACTGTGCCTGTCCTAGTATCACATGGCTAACCAAATATGGCTGATATAATCCCAGAGCCTTCCTTGTGCCTTCCAATAAATGTGCCTTCTTGTGTTTCAGCAGATGTGTTTAGCAGTGTAAACTGGTGGTTATTACTCAAAAAATGCTTGGAACTATTTCCTAGGGATTTGTGGCTGGTAGTTTACCTATGGTGAGTACCTTTGACTAAAATTGTTACTTAACATTATTTTACGTGTCAGTCAAAACATGAATGAGTGTAAACTAATTTGTGTATGTGTGTGTATAGCTACAATTTTTCCACTTAACTTGATCACCTCCAACAGTTAAAAAAAGTCAGATAATCCTGTGGGTGAAACTCTATTTTAAAATTAAGCAAACAGTAGATCAAAAGAATCTCCAGGGACAAAAACATTGCAAAATATTTTCTGTAAAGCTACATGTAAGACTGAATTTATTTTTTAGAAAGCGCTAATCTGGATTACTGCTTTATTGTGTTGCAGAGAAATAAGAGAAGGTAAAAAATAGATAGCAATTTCAAAGAAGAATTTTTATTAGACACAAGATGGCAAAAAACCACCAATGTATTAGCAAAATGTAATGTGTCTCCTTAGACGTTATCATGGAGAAATAAATTGTAAATATATTGGATAAAAAGGTCCATGTTCCAGAAAAAAACCCCACATAGTAGTGCAGGACTTGTGCCTCAAGCAATTCTTGGTGATAAAATGAGACTTTCCTGCAGTACAGGAACAATGTGGAGCTGAGGGCTTCAAGCATACTGGTGTAAGGGAACCCCACTGTTAATTCCCAATAAGGGTGTCTGCATGGACAGACAGATTAGCAGTTTCACCAGTTCTAGACCTTCAACTATGAGTAACACTGATGAGCTAGAGCCCTTTAAAAGTTGCTTTTTGGTTATGTGCTCTTGGGAGAGGTGATGCAACTCTGAGTCAAGTACAAGGCCAGGCCAGCGGCTGGGATGATCATGGTAAAGTTTCCTAGGAAGGTGAAAGATAGGAGCTTTCTATGGTAATCAAATGTGTGATACTCTCTCCAGCTACTTCTCTTCAAAATGGCTTTATTTTTCTCTAAATCACTCTACATCTCTCTTTCAAGTGCAGTTTTGCAAATACATTGTCCAGAATTTCCTTCTCTGATCTTAATTATCCATCAGCCAGCTTCCCTCTTATTAATTAGTACTCAAATTTTAGCAGCAGCTTGAACCGGGTCACTGTTCACACTTTGAAACAACAGATGCAAGGGGGTTTGTGAGTGACAGGATAAAAATTAGGCACCATCTTGGCATGAAGCTTGAGAAAGATGTTAAGAAACCTCTCTGCATTTCATATTGGAATCTATTCCACATCTCTGAGTACTGTATATACTGTACAAATGCTTTGGTTTAAGTCTGCCAACATTGCCTCTCCAATTTGTCAGTCCTGGAATCCTTTTTAGTAAGTGCTACAAATGTAGAACTCATCATTGTTATTATGTTCCATTAGAACATTTGCCAGTTTTGAGTTCTGTCAGATATACGCGATAGCATTTGATAAATCACTGCTGACATGATCCACTACAAACAACATTCAATTTTTTGGAGTGCTTTCTACCAGTATTGATAAGTATCTGAGTTTTAAATGCAATGCTGCTTCTACACATTCAGTCATATTGCTTATTGCAAACATTTGGGATGAGTTTGCTATTGACTACTTAATTAATCATCTTGGCTCATACTTTTTTCTGTCAGTCAAGGATTCACTAGTCTACTTTCACAAAGATATTTTGTAATAGAAAATGTGGCACTTTCAGTTGCATGACTGATTTGGTAGCCTGTTTCCAAAAATGGGGTGCTACAACTGCAGCAAACCTTCATTTGTACCTGAGGCTTGCATTTCTTTCATTTGTAGGGTTTGTTCAGCATCTAGATTGCTGCAGCAGACAGGTCGAGACTTCATAAATATGCACACAAACTGTCTTGAGCGAGTCATCGATCCAGAAAATGTCCTGTAGAGCAAAATCTGCAAAGCAGAATGCCTCACCCTGTAAACATAGCTCCTCAGATACAGCCTTGTTTAAGTCCTTGGGGAGAAAGAGAAACAAAGAGAAGTAAGTTTCAAAAAAAATAAAAAATAAAAAAATGGGAAAGGTACAGGTTTGGGAAAAACTGGGATATCCTTATATTCTACTTTTCATTAGAAGTGAAAATATTTCAAGTAAAAAGTAATAGGATTTTTGGAAGGATTTCTATAAATCACATAATTTTCATCATAATAATTTAGTTGAGAAGCAAGCAGTTATAGTCTTGTAAGATACATATAAAGATGAAGTCAGTAAAGAGTTATATTCCACAATATGTTCCAAAGGCAGTATTTTCACCTGGTTGTACTTGTAATTTCATAGTCAATACATTTTTTGTCACTTACTTGTTATTAGGGAGTGTTCTCTTATTTTTCACGTGACCATTTACTCATTTGTATTCATTTCCCTTCCCTGTGGACTAGAAAATAACCTCAGACTTACGATATTAATGCACTGTATTACCAATGCACCTAGGAAATCCAGTGAAGGACTAATCTCCCAAAGGATAAGGCCCTGCCCATGAACAGGTGAAAAGATGGACTCTGACCCAAAAGACCTACTGGCTGAATATAAGGCACCATCACTGCAAGAACATGAAAAGATCACAGACAACAGAATCAGCTTCATTTTCTGCAACACAGAGGGAAGAAGCAATCAAGGGATTAATAAGAATCCCTTTTCACACTTCTTCGGGAGACAAATCTTAGAGACATAGGAGAACCATGTGAGGTACAAGAGGTCAAGAAAGATGGCATTTTAAGAGCATGATCAACTGTGCTGAGAGAGCTTTAGCTTTTACAGAATAAGAACAGACTGGAAAATATAAAATACAGAGGCTAAAACTGCACCATTTTGTAGTGAGTGTGTAGTGAGTAATTAAGTACTTTGTGAAGCATATTAGGCCTAACAAATGTGAAAAAATAACAAGATAGCAGCCACATCCAGAAAACTCAGACTTTTCCTTAATGTTGATTTTGAAAACATTTGATAACTTCGATTGTTTTAAATTCCACTGTTTTATTTGGACAGCTGAAAATTTAGCAAAATGAGATATATATTTACTTAGATGTTGAAGAAATTACAGATCTTTTTAAAAAATTTAATTTCCTTCTGTCCATTCTTTACTTAAAAAAATAAAGTAAAATTCTCTCTTAAATCTCTAAGCTGTCCTATTACTCTTTCTGTCATTAATTCTTCCTACAACCCATCATGGTATTATTTTAAGTAATAAGCCTTTCATGAGCAATCTCATTTCTTCCACCATTATATTACCACTTTTGTGGGAACAAAACTATTTAGTTCTCTGCATTATAGAAGAAATTACCTCAGTTTTAAAGGTCTTGAACTGACATAAATAAATTTGCCATATATCTGTGGTGCAATTCAGATCAGAATCAGGAACACATCTTCTGAAAACCACTTTTTCTGCCAGCCTTGAGCTTGAATCACTTTTCAAGCCCTGTCCAGCAGAGTATGAAATAGAAATATAGACTGCAAAGGAAAAGTCACCAAAGAAACAATAAAACATCACCTATATAGCTACCTTAGGCTATTAAAATATACCACTGGCTTCTCCAAACAGTTCCAGCAGATTTTAAAGCTACAACCTGCTGCAAGTCAACTTTGAGAAATTTCCCCTCAACAATCAAATTATACCTCTTTTATCCTTTATACACAAGAAGTTATCATTTTCATTCCTATGCCTGGATACAACTTAGTCATGCTGTGCACTCATCCAAATTGCATCTTAAGTGCTGTACCTTGTTGAAACAAGATAGAAAACTAAGAGGTCTTACTCACGTGTAAAGTATCTCAAGGCATCCCCTTGAGTGCCTCAGTCATGTTTTCTCCTTTCTTCTACAGCTTTCTCTCTTGCTAGATACAGCTCCCTCATTGATAAATGGCATGTTTAAAGCAGGCACAGACTGTGCAGCCACCTAACAGCCTATCTATCCACTGTCCCATTCAATTGATGTTCCATCTCCCAGTTAAATACTTCTGACTTTTACTTGCAGCTTTACCTTCCGCTATTTGTTTTCTCCTTGTTCTTTGAATCATCTTTTACCTACTTCTCCTTTTTTTTCCCCAGTTTTTTCCTCATATTTTCAGGTCTGGTGCCCAACAGCCTGCTGCTCCTTACTGTGGGTGAGACAGTTAAGACACAACAGTAAGTCAGAAAGTAAGTGTGATGTCATCAGTAAGGCTAGCCACAGGGGCAGCCTAGGAAATCAGAGTAACTGGGCCTTGACTCTGCCTCCAGGTCTGATCTAATCCACAGTGATAGGTCATTCCCTGGGACCTTTCAATCAGACAGTGATACCTGACTGTCAGTCTTGATTTCATGCACTTTCACTCAGTATGTGCCACACTCTCTTTCTTCCTTTAGCTTTTTCCCTGTGTTAACCATGACAGCCAATGTTGTTTCAAACGTGCAGAGGCAAATGCACTTTTTTTCTGCTCATAATTATGGGAGGGGAAGAGGAGCTGTATTAGATGCAACAAGTGCAATGGGAAATATAGTACAGGTGTAGTTAAAAGTGCAGGATTTTTGGTAAATGTATAGTGTCAAATCTGCAAAAATTCAGAGGAACATGGGAGATTGTGGGCCATATATCAGAAAAAGGCAGTACTTCTATCTAAAATACCCTCTTCCCCGGCCTTGCATAGGTTGTCAGCATTCTAAGTACTTGACATAGCAGCCCATATTAGTATTTTAAAAAAGGTCTTAATATCCTCCTGCAGCTCACTGAGTTTTTGGACCTGTTTGTTCATTTAGCTTTTGCAAGAAAACCTCACAGTCTGGAAACACAACTTATGCTTGCAAAAGACCACTTATACCTTTCTGGTGGCATTATAACACACAGTGGTTCCCCCCAAAGTGTGAAAAGATCACATACTTCACCAATACAAGGACTTCAAAACTTTCAACCACAGATAAAAGCACGAAAAAAACCAAAACCTCTTTGAGCTAGGTGAAGGAATGATCAAAGTTCCCTGAACATCGAAGGGGTTCTGTCATAACCTCAATCTCAGACTGAAAAGATCTGAAGGCAAAAATCACCTGTATGTGCACACAGGTTTACATGGTATGTTCCACACAAATATGGTATCTTAAAAGAACATTGAGCAACAAGGCAGAGCACTTGAGAACCAGAAAATGTCAATATAGTAGAATTCTTGTTGTAAACCAGCAGAAGATACAGCTTCTATTAAATAATTCATGCAATAATGAAATTAGTTGAAGTAAAGTTGTCTCCATTAGCTTATTAAGTAAATTGTAATCAAGTAACCTTATCTTGCCAAAATTTGACCACAATTTAAAATTCCCTCAAAGGTAAGATGTAGAAGATGCCTGGGAAAAATTAAAAAAGGGGCAACTACCACAAGGCCAATAACTATTTTCTTTTTGTATGGTAATGAAGATCAACCACAGAAGAATAGGTGTACAACCATCCAGAAAAGATTTCTGTTATAAGAAGCTTTGGATCTCATCTCCCCCAGGGAGGAACCAACATCCTGTGAAAGATAAAAATAAGGATGAGAAGTTGCCTTCTGAAAGAAAAGGGAAAAAAGAAAAAAAAAAGAAATCTGAAAGGTAAGTTTAAGTGTGCCCAATAATTAATTAGCCAATAGGTGGTATCTGAATACATCATTGAAGCTAATGCCTTTTTAACAACATGCTATATAAACAGACCAGTCTGCAATAAAAATATATCTTCGTGTTCCCTTCTATTCATCTTTTAAAATATTAATATTTCATTATAGTGCAGCATTTCACTGAAAAAATTCTCAGGTGGAAAAAAAAAGTGGCTCTTTCATGCATAGTGCTTGACTTGGATTAATATTCATCAAGTTTATCACTTATGAAACCTTGGTTGTTCACGCGGCATTAAGCTGGACACCACTGACATTTTAAAGGATTTCCCGAGCTTTTATAAACTGTCTAGGAGTTTAAAGAAACTGCTTTTTTCTCTTTAATTGCTCTTAATGTTCTGTAAGATTCCTTGAAGATTCAGAGTACAGTTGCAGTTGTGTAATTTGATGCAGAAGAGTGATATATGGATGATTAAGAACCACAGATATTTTTTCTGTTTACAGTCTGTTTCTTTCAGAGACGAATACAGAACCCAAGCATTTAATGTAATAGATTGGACAAATAACCTTCCCCATCTGCAAATGCCAAAGACCAAAATAACAACAAAAAATCCTCATAAAACTAGGATTGGTTTGAAAACTGCCTAATGTATTGAACATTTTCAGATTAAAACTTTATCGCATTGTATTTCCTTTGACACCACTTGTGTTCAGCACTGCAAAAATCTTACTTTAAAGCATGCAAGGATGGTAGCAACAAAAGTCCATCTTCAACAGTCAGGAAACAGGGAGCAGTCTGTCTCTATTTCAGGGAAGAAAGGCACAGGAAGAATTAACTGTATTTAACTGAATTCTATTTTTAGATGGTTTATCACATTTAGAGAAGATATTGGCAAATCCTGACCTGTGAGCCACAAATAGAGCAGGGTAATTTATTTATATTTTGGGAAAACAAATAAATTAGTTTTCTGGGTCTGAGCCATGCACAAATTAGCATCTTTTTTAGTTAATAATTTCTACCAAAAGCGATCAAAAAACCCAAATTCCTATGCCAGCAAAGTTCATCTTGAACATTTTTTGAAGTTTTAAAACTTTTGGATTCAAGGGCTAAGAATTGCATGCATATTTTGGTGCAAAGCAAGAAATGGAAAGAATCTTTTCACCATTAAATAAAAGAATACATTGTTTTGGGATGAGAACATGCCTTCTCATCTCTCTCAGAGATTTTGCCCAAAAGTTTTAAAGACATCCTTTACTGTCTTTTTAAGCCTGGACTATTTCACAAGATATTCAGAGCAGAAAACTTTGAGACACTACCTGCAGAGAGCAACACCTCAGTAGAAGTCCTTACCATCTCAAGTGTCTGTCTTGAGGACGTGGCTTATAAGGTCTCTGTACTCACAGCAATATCCTCTTCCAACTTGCAGTTAGCATTTAGGTAAACTTTTGTGCCACAAATCCTTCCATCCTTCTAAAATGCAGCAAGACCCACACCAATCATAATGAAGTAGTTTATTTTCAGATTTTCAGGAAACATTTCTTTACCAAGAGGGTGGTCAAACACTGGAACAGCCTCACAAGGGAGATGATTGATGCTGCAAGCCTGTCAGTGTTTAAGTGGCATATGAACAGTGCCCTTAACAACATACTTTAACTTTTTGGTCAGCCCTGAAGTGGTCAGGCAGTTGGAGTAGATTATCATTGTAGGGCCCTTGCATCTGAAAATATTCTGTTCTGTTCTGTTCTATTCTATTCTATTCTATTCTATTCTATTCTATTCTATTCTATTCTATTCTCATGTGAGATCAGGTTGTTTGTTTTTTCAGTTTGCTTGACTGGTTCAAAGTTACTCTTTCGAGACTGACAAATTATTTCTACAATTCACAAGTGATCTGCCCTGAAGTTTTATACCTTTCTCAGTACTCAGTGCTGCATTAGGGTTTTGTTATGTTTTGTTTTTCTACTAGAAACAAAAAGAGCCTACAAGTGTGGAACTGCATATTTCAAATTTTAAATCAGCATGGTAACACAGTATTGACGCTCCCCACTGTGTGCTGGTGAAACAATGCAGATGTGGCAGCAGGCTGATACATCAGCTTCCAGCTGTCAAAATCAAGTGTCTTCCAACATCTGTACATTACCAATATTTGTGAATATCTAAAATATGATAACATTTGTACTCAAGGGCCAAATTTCTGCTTACTGAAGTTGAGTGCAATGGGTAACCTTTGGCAGACATATTAAAATTTCTGTAGCACCAGTAAAATGAAAAGGCCTTAAAAATGCAAATGAGTAAATGTCCAAATGAATTTGATATAGCATGATTATAAGCAAGATTATTTTGTTAATTAAGTTTCGTTTTATATTCTACCACATTTCTATTATTGAAGAACAGCCCTCATAGTCATGTAGTTGTTTAAATCCTTTCTTAAACTTAGGCATTTATTTTTTAATCATATAAACTGTGTGACCCAAAATTTATGTTTAAAGAGAAATTACTTTCTGTAGACTTGTCTTACCTGAAATGTAGATGATTAACTTGAAATTAATAAGACTGTAATGTAAAGGTCATATATTTTTATTGGTATAACTTGTTTCTTCCGCACCAGCTGTTACTTGTTAAGCCAGTGTTTCTCAAGAAAAATAAAACGTTTAATTAATCAAGAATACAGTTTACCATTGAGTTCTATTATGCTTTTATGCACAATAAGTGATGAAATTTCTTCACTGAGAAAATAAATGTTTGTTGTCTTTAAGTACAGGGAAGAGAATGGTCATGACATCAGGTGTTTTATAAGCAAAACAATTCAAACTTGTATTTGTTTGCACCAGAAATAAATACAGCTTTGCAATACACTTTACTATGTCAACTAAAGCATTAAAATACCCTGAAAGCTATGCAGAACAGAAAGCTAGCTTACAACTGAAAAAAAAAAAAATTGCCTGAAATTAATTGTAGTGTATTTTCGGCAACCTCTAGTGTATCTGAAAATAATAAAAATTGTTGTTTATTTCCAGCTACCATAAGCTGAACAGTGGAAAAATCACCAATAGTTAAGAGTTCCTCGATGCAAATACTAGAATTTTAACACAATTTCTACCTGCGTGATTGTTTAAGACAATTGTAACTTAAACTGCTAAACCTACTAAAACTGTTAAAACTGTTAAAATTATTTCACTCTGTGTTAATTTGAGCAGATTCTGACTTTTCATGGATCTTTTCACTATGGCATTCAAGATATTTTCATTGTAAACTGTTGGTTTACTTTTCCTGTGTGCTTGCTTCCAGTCTGCTTCAGACTGCCACTTTTCCAGTAATACCAAGACCCATGTGGTTTCGTACACATTCCCTTATCCTTTCATTTTCCACATTGTTTTCAGCTATCTGCTTTTTCATACCAGATACATAGTTTAGCTTTTGCTCTGACTCTGCAAAAACCAGAGCCCAGGAAGCCATTGATCATGGAGCTTGTACCTGCAATAAGCATCCCCAGGAAATAGATGGTACAGCTCTGCCTTCCCGTTTCCATTCCAGATGAAAATGAAGCCATTCAGCAAATACCTGCACCTTCTAAAAGTAAAGCTGCTGTGATTCTTCTCAGCTCCACCCTTGAGACTCAGCAGCTAAGAAAGAGCCACCACTTCTCTCCATGCCCAGGCAGGGCTGCCATGCAAAGGGTCCCTGAGGCACCTGTTCAAGGATGAGCATGCTTCAGGGCTTCCTTAGAAACACAGGTCCTGGATATCTGTGCTAGAGCTTTCAGCTGCCTACTTCATTGAGACCAGTCCTTCTGCAAAGAGGGGCTTTTGTTTGTCCTTTCTTTTTTTTAAAAATCATTCAAATCTGTCACAGTAATTTGGTGTTTTCACTATGCCTTCAACCTAAATATCAACCGCTTCTGCACATTGGACGTAAAAGCCAAATACAAAGATTTGCACAATGCTCTCAAGAGTTCCATGGGAGTTTGGGTTGATTGCAATTTTTTTCCCCCCTGTCTAATCATGTTTTTTTAATGCCTGAAGTGCTCCTAACACAGAAGATTATGTTTAAGCTACAGTACATGGAAGAATGCTTGGAAAGCCCCACAGAAACACAAAAGAAGATTGCTCAATGAACAAGAGGGGAAGGCATAAAAAAGCTTGGTAGAGACTTGAATTCCTGACCGAATGAGGCTATGTGTCTGGTATGTATGGAATGCTTAATGTCCAATACACTGGGCAACTGCTGCTTAGGGAAACATCTTAAACTGTGAACATCTTTATTACACTAAGTGACCTTTCTCCAGCTTCTTGTAGAATGGTGCACAGAAAAACAAGGTTCAATGTTTATTTTTATATTTATATTCCTAACGTTATTTTAGTGTATTTAGAAGTAAAAGCATATCTTGAAAATTCTTTTTATTTTACAGTGCAGATATTTCATGTTCTCTCTATGCAAGGTATGTTCAAGGAATTGTCTGTACATTTACTGAGAACCACCATAGTGTTGTTTAATCGTATCCAATACATGTGCATGCAGTAGAAATTTATTTGGCTACCTAGTGCAATATAAGGTGCATAGTTGGCTCATATGCTCTTGCTCAATTTAAACATTAATAATAAACACACACACTATGGGTCCAATATCAAATATGGATGTTTTAATGGGATGTCTAAATCTCAGACATGAATGCTCAAAACAGCACTTAGATCCACAGAGTGGGCATTTACACATCGAAGTGTCCATGTAAGTACCCAAATGTGCAATTTGGATATCCTATTAAGATGTCTGTATTTGAAAATTAGGCTGACTTCCCAGCATTTTTTGCAACATGTTGTGCAGGGATTTTGGCAAAATGCAGGATTTAAATTCAATTGCACTAAGGGGTTGTTGATTGTTTGGTAAAAATAAAATAAAATAATAATAAAAAAATATTTCCAGTTCTAAAATTGCAGTTTTAGAAATAGATGTTGCTCCATTTTTATTTCCAGTGTTTTATATTGTCTTGTAATTGAGTATCGAGATACCAATGGAACATTGCTGCCTGAAGTCCAGTACCCTCATGAAAAAGAAGTTCTAATGTCTCGGGGCATATATTGAGGCTTGTCATATTTTAATACAAAGAACTATAAAATGCACTATCACAGGGTGCTGCAAGTTCAGCACCCACTGAGGCAAAGAGTTAAATAAGCTCTCTGTTTTATGGACCCTTAAATTGTAAGTGATGTTCTGAGTTGCACATTGTGAGTACAGCTATGAAACAATATATGTAACAGTTTTCTAATTTTCTACAGAATCTGAGTAGAAATCTGAAAGCTCAGTAACCTCAGTGGAGCAAGAGCACCGTAAAAGCCCCTGCCAGACAACTGTAGTCAAAGTAGATGCATTAGGATTATTCACCACTTCGGAATATTTACAGGAATGACCACAAAACTATTGTGAGTAATTTTAAAAAGGTCTCCCAACTTTATTATTTTATAAGGAAATAAAGCCTTTTTGGAAACGAAATCTGAAGCTTTTCCTCTTGCTTAAATTATGGAAAATAACTCAAAATAATTCAAAGTCAAAACACAAGTCATAAAGAAAGGAAAGTCTGATAGTTTCTAATGAAATGTATTTTGTCACTTCCATTTTATTTATGAACACAGAAGTCTCAGCTCTGTGACAGCCATGTCAAGATTTAGTTAGATTTCAGCTACCCTTAGAGCAAATCTGAGCCAATTTGGGTCTCAACATTTTTAACACAAGCCACCAATTTATTACTGCAAGCTATTTTTTTAAGGTTCTGTTTCAGTCCTGATGAAGTACTTATGTGCTTGAGAAAGGTTATTTCCTTTTTTCCCCATATCATAAGGGGATAAAATATAGCATTCTTCCCACAGACCTTACCTGTACTAGAGCTGTGTATTTCACAGTTTCTGTCTTGTCAGTCTAACAGGCATTTGTAAGATAAAACCTGTATCTTAGATTTTGTATGTTTTTCTACATCCTGTGTTCTATACAGTCTTTATCAAGTTCCCGGTGTTTCCATCTCTCATTTACAAAATCATGTAATGCCTTTTTTAAGAGAATGATGGCTTTAAAATTTATTTTGTTTTAGATACAGTTTCCCTTTTCAATTGAAAGTCAGTCTCATCCCATTCTTGAAACAGCTCTACTGTCAGCATTTACTAGATGTGTTACCATTTCTTCTTTATCATACTTTTGTGATACATTTGTGAGGATGAACAAAATCTGAAGGGCTCTGGCACTTCTCTGAATTTAATAGAGCCAGTGAGCATTGGTCTGAACTGTGGCTTGGCCAGGCATGGCAAGCTACATGGGCTCACATCTGGTCAGTGTCCAAATAGTTGTACTCCCATGGCACAAACATTCAGTTAATGCCATGGTGAGCAAAAAGCAAAGTTCTTCAGCTGCCTTTGACAAAGGACAGCAGTACCCTTTGGGCTGGATGAGATGCAAAACCAAATCCTCCCACTGAGAGCCATCAACAATCCCATGGCACTTCCCATTAGGCACCCACAGTTTCTGTTTCAGGTTATGGGCTCCATCCATATCAGTGTTCTGCAGTTAACTGCAGTAAGATAGGTGTATCTTTCACATAAAATAAAGATGCCATATAAATTATTGCACTGTTAAATGACAACTCTGCTTTAGAAATTCTCTCTCTCTTCATCTTCTGAATGTAAAGCAAAGTAACATACCATAAGGAGGAATGATGAAACATGTAAACATTTGACCTAAAGAATGTGTTAATGTTGCAACAAAATGTCCTCAAATCCCTCAGAGCTTCCTTTTTTTTTCACTCAAACAATTAGGCAAGAATAACCTTGGATGACTTCAGTTAATTATAATACAGTTATGATGAATGTGCCCCATTATGAAGACAGAATTAATAAATGAAAATTACTTCTACCTAAACCCTAGCATTTCTGTAAAAAAATTATTTTTTAGTTTTTCCACAAATACTATTGAAGAGAAGAAAGACACTCACTTTTTTCTACAACCTTTCCTCTGTTTCCTGGTTTTCAGTTTTGTTGTTGAGAGTATCCACATATGTATATCTATGTAGAAGACAAAATCCAAACAAACTTCTGCAGACTTCAATGCTTAGTACATTGTGTCCACGTGGTCCATGAAAGCTGTCATAACCCAATTGGCTGAGGAAATCTTACATTTGAGCCTGCCCTCTATCTTCATTCAAAGGATTTTCTATGTAGTTTTGAAGCTTTTTCTAAAAGCCTGGTTAGAATTTTATCAAAATATTTCTGCAGTGTCGAACCTCTTTTCACTCAATAAAGCTATTAATAATGCTACCTCATATTCTAATTTCCTGGTATAAAATAGGTACTTCTGCTACTAGAATCAGAGGCGATCAAATAACCTGGCATACTGATGTGTCTTCTGTACAGCATCATCATGAGGCAACTCCAGATTAAAATTCTATTTCATAATTAAGAATTAGATTGACACATTTAATTTTTTTTTGCATGCTACCATTCAAGACTTATATTTGTTGATACCTATTTCTCCTAGCCAAACATATTTCTATGTGTTTTTCTCCACTATATGTAGTGTTAATTACAGTGACACTGCTCTTTGTCTTTTCATAACTTCAGTGCATGTTAAAACTACTTCAAACTATGATCTTTTCTACTCTTTGCTAAGTTGTAGCTAAAATCTTTTATTCTAATCATAATCAGAGGTGAGGAAACAGTATTTCTTCTTCACCTTCAACTACATATTTGTTAAAATGTGTTAGCAACCATAGTTAAACAATTTAAAGTTTCCTTTTCTACCTGTCCCATATACTAAGTAGTTTCTCAGGTGTTTCTGAAAACTAGAACTCCTTTAAAGCCACTACTGCAAAGTATTAATGGAGACTCTGATCTAGAAAAAATACACACATAGTCTGCAGGTAATTTTTCTCAACTCCGTGTAGAGACCTATAACAAATTAAGTAGGTACTTTGGTCTTCAGAAAAATGGGATTGGGATATATACTCTAAATTAATTAAAATTCCCAGTGGATTTCTTTAAATCTTACACTGATCAATGGCAGTTCAATGTCATACTGTTGACTTGCACCTTATAAATGTGGAGTTTGCATACCATTAGACTTAGGGAATGAGACCTTGTAGCAAGCTTAGTGCAAGAGGTTTAAATAACACAATGGAAAAAGCATGTAGTTGTTCAGTCCACCCATCGCTTGAGTTTCAGACTCATAGTGAACTGCAAGCAAAATCAAGAAACACCTATGCAAATGCCAGTGATCTACCCCAAGAAATACATGGCAATGTAGTCATAGATTTCTGTGAAAAGTAAACTAAATGTTCCCTAACATGTTAAAGCCAGCGTAGAATTAGACAAAATAATATTGGTAATTCTAGGTCCACGTCATTGTAGCCCCATACCCCTCCATGCGCAATTTCACATACCTCTAATTTTCCAGCTTGCTTTTTCATGTCCTTTGTGTACATTCACTACAGTGGGTCATAACAGAGAGGAAAAAGGTAAAAACTGTTATGAAAAGCAACATTCCAAAAATAGAATTGGTTTTCAGTAATTTTGAACATCTTTCTTACATGGAAAATAATTCACTATTTATTGCATTTGGTGTAGCATAACGTCAGATTAACTGCATTGAAAAATAAAAAAAAAAAAATAGGATAAAGCACCGGAGAAATATCTTCTCCTTAAGTGAAAACTGCAGCTTGCATCTCCCTCTGTGGTTCATAAATGCTTCTCCTTCCTCAAAGACCATTTCCTTTTCTCATTCTACCTCACTGTCCACAGAAACTGAGACTAGGAGAGAAAGGATATCTTGCAGACTAGGAGATTTTGAGGTGAGTTCCCAATGCTTAAAGGATTACCACATATGTGACAACTCTCTTTGTTTCCTTAAAACTTGCCTCCTGAAGTAATCTGTAAGGTTTTTCCCCTTTATCAATATACCGTTTTTTCCCACTAGTCTGACTACAGCTGTAGGTTGAATACTTTCAACAAATATGGTCACTCCCTCTCTGAAGTCTTTGCAGACAAATATTAAAATTACCTCTAGTGAAAAACGTCCACTTCTATTTCAGCATTCCTTAAATGTGGCAGTGGGAGAAAATGGGGAAATAGAGCAGAAAAGCAGCCTAGAAGAGAAGAAGCAGGGAACAGTGTAAATGGGTAAGGTGCCATGGGAAAATAAGAGAAGGGCAACATGTGGTAAAGGAAGTGAAGGATAATGAAGGATGTAGTGAACATGAAAAAGAAAACTGGGAAGCAAGGAAGAAGAGAGATGAACACTGGAATGCAAGAGGTTGAGCAGAGGAGGAAAAGTGCCAGCTTGATGTGTAGATTTTTTAAATGATGATTTTGGGTTTTTTGACAGCCAGACTGATTCTTGACTTCTGAGTCAGTTTAAGATTAAAGTTGACATTACTAGAAGAGTTGACTCAGAAAGTCCAAGCAGCATTAAAGAGCAAGACCTACACTTTCTTTTAGACCCAAAGCTAATATTAAAGAAAATTGGGAAGTACAAAAAATTTAGACCAAAGGTGCAGTGAAATCAATATTAAGACTAAGAAAGCTCTGTACAAAACACGTTATAAGCTGAAAAATCAATTTTGGAACTTTCAAAAGCACTGTAATGAAATATTGCAGACAAATGGAAGAATACTCCCAACCATGAAAGTGTGAAATACCTCCTTTATATATGAAAAGAGATACTGTATTGCAATAACAGAGAAATACTTACTTTATCAACTACCATTAGGAAGACAGTAAAACACCTCTATACCATATCAACTAATATTACAGAGACTGGTAAATATGTGCTTAGAGAGTATTCGGTATCTACTGGAGAAGGAGAAACAAAATTGCATGAACTGGCAAAAAAACCCACATATACTTGTTTAACTAACACTAGGAAAATTGTGAAATACAGTAATACAGAGATGGAAACAAAATGAACTGAAATACATACAAAACCTAATCCTGCTTTCTGAAAGAATAGGGTTCAAGAGAATGGAGTTATTCTGGATCCGCTCACTGGTAAGCAAAAGAAGAATTTCTCTCATTTAGTATATATTACTTTGTCTCTGAGAAACAATAAAATTAGTTTTGAAAGCTAAAAATACCTACTGAACATACAATAGAGTTCGCTTTTGAAATATTAAATTTTAATGGCCTCTCCATGAATTTTCTTGACAGCTAGACTGTGAAAAGTCTGTGGAGCAGCTGAACTTACTCCAAATAGCAATTGTTTTTCTTAAGCAAAAGTTAGAGTTGTAGACCAAATACAGACATTATAAGGCTGTTTTGGGCAATCTTTACAATGAATTAAAGTGTCACATTTTGCATCAGTGCAAATGGAAGTGACAATAAATAGTTCTCTTGTCCTAGTTAGGAAAGAATGCATTCAAGAGGGACTATTCTGTATGCTGGATCTGAACTCTGGATGTTTTATCAGGATAAAAACCCACAGTGAAAAAAATTATAATTTGGAGGCTGTACTGTCAACTCTTGCAATTTTGAGAGCTTTGTGCTATGTGGTGATTTTCCTAGATCTCCTCTCCTGAATTGAAGGTATTATGTGAAAATCTGTTTCTTTTGTCCTTTTTTTAAAAATGCCGTGTCCTTACTATGATACAAAATTCTTTAAACACAAATCTCAATACATTAAAAAAAACCCAAAACCTCAAAGCAGAGACAAACATAAAAAAAAATAAAAATAGCCAAATGTACCTTTTTTAAGATGATGTTATGAGTTTGTGGGAACAAACTCTTCATCTTGACTGTCTGTTTTTTACATCATGCTTTCCTTCCCTCATATTGTTTTAAAAATTCTTACTTACAGAACTTCTTAAGATCAATAACCAGACTAACATTATAGGAAGTACTTGTGTGGAGGGGAAGTTGTACTTGTTTGTGTAACACATTATTTCTTATTAAATACAGGTTTTTCTACTTGCAGTCACTGACAAAACTGTGCATGTTGCTGTCTATGTGTAAATAAAATGATCTATCTTCTAATTATACACTTTGCCTGTTGTGTTACATGGTCCAATCATGGGGAAAAATTATAAAACAAGAAGTGGTATAAAGTTCTTGCTTGCAACACAATGTCTAGTTAGACATGGATGTGGCCAAATCTATCTAACTTTCAAGAAAGACGAACTTCAGATTTAGACATGCTTTCCATCTCCTTACCCCTGAATTGTGATGGAGAAATTTTGTGTCACAGTTCAGTTCTCCAACCAGACGAGGCTAGCTGGGACTGCAAGGGCAGCAATGTTCATTTGAATACATATTAGGTTTAACACAATCTGCACAATTCAACTGTGTTTGAAAAGACTCTTTAATTTATTTTTTTCCCCTATTCATGAAAACTCTATAGAGCAGAAAGAAGCAGCAGCAATCTGGACAAAGGGGAAAAGATTTTCCAAGGGAAGTGATATCAGTACCTTAAAAGATAAAATAGTTTTTTTTTTTCAGGAGCTAACAGAAGAAATTAAAAACTGAAGGTTTGTGATGCAAACGAAGCTGCAAGGAACAGTGCAGGCAATGTTTAACTTAAAATGCTCCTAATCTAGAATTGCTTTGCCTGAGCTTCCCAATATTGATGCTGACAACAGAACTCAGCTGTCTTAAGAGCACTCTCAGATGTATTTCTTCCTCTAAAGGCATCCTCACACGAGGAACTAAAGCAGCTTTCAGAAAGAAATATTTCCTTTCTAGCACAGGCAGCATCAGGTTGTTTATCACCTGAAGCATTTCCTCATAGGCATGCTAACACCCAGGTTTCCCAGGGAGTATATCTTACAGTAGAGCTCAGGAGCAAAGAGCTGTTTGTTAACCAGATGCTGAAAAACAGAAACATGAGGAAGAATAACAGGGAGCAGGAAATTTCCTGCCCAATCTCTGCAAAAGAAGGAAAGAAGATGGAAAGGAAGACAATGGGTTCACGTGGGTGTGGGAGCTCCACACTGCTGTTCCTCCTTAAGGCAGATGAATGCGTAATTCCCCATTGCTAAGCTTTCTTGCTGGAGTTGCTCCCTTTCAAGCAGCTCAGCAGCCAGTGTGTCATCACAGGCTGAAACCACTCTACAATGTAGTGTTGGAGAAGTCAAGAACATGGAAGGACAAGGCTCAGTTCCCTGCTTCACAGTATTTTAATTGGCACAAACCAGAGCAGCTCCTCTGAAGTAGAAAGAGCCCCCTCCAGAGAAAAGTCAAGATACATCAAGGACGTTTGGAAGGTCAAGATCTGAGTCTTCAGCCTGAACCAGGCCAGGTGTATTTGATGAGCTCCCCTGTCACAGCAGTGTAGAACAGCTTTGTAATTTTTTTTATTTCTACCCTGAGCCTGCAAAACCTTTTTCCAAAAGGTAGGATGAAAGGAAAGAAAGGAAAAGTCTCCACTGAAATTTTTAGGTTTGACTGACTAATCATTTTGCTATGATGAAAAGCCATTTTGTCACAAAATTCCTGTCTAGCTCCAGTGGTGATACTGTTGTCTAGTATATCTAGATGTCAGGCAGTCCTCCTAATTAGGCTATTTTTGTACAAGATTCTGGATATAGTTTGTGAATCCCAAAGCTTATGACTCTAGTTCCTTATCAAGATAGGGAAATCCTCACAGATGGAAATTATAATGCTGTACTCCATAACTCAAAATTGTTATATAAAGCATCTACTCTTCTGTATTGGGACAGACTGTTCTACTGTCATAGCAGTCTTCCAATTCCCTCAAAATAGGAGGCAAAAAGGAGAGATCTTTGTATGAACAGAAAGGCATTTGATCAAGACTTTACACACGTTGCTGGACCTAGAAGTATTTCCTAACATAGCAGTTAGACATGTTCGTGTAAAACTTCAGAAAAGGAAAAGATAAAATGAACATTAAAGAAGTCTGATGTTTATTTGAAGTGCAGACAACAGACATAAAACTGTGCCAAAACCATCGTGTCAGCACTGCCTGGGGAGTTAAGTTGTTCCCTGACTTCAATTCTGTTTTTGTTCCATTAACAACACTTCAGTGGTAAAGTGGAAGAAGTGTTTTGAGTGAAACTAATCTTATGCTCCAATTCTGGTGCACATCATAGGAGCAAGTGTTGGTTTGCCATAATACCACCTTCTCTGGATTTGTGTCTTGCCTCAGGTTTGTTCCTGCTTCCAAAGTGGGTGCCAACCAAAATTGTATAGTATTATTAGAATTTTTGCCAATATCCTTACTGTCATTCCCTTCCCAGCTCATTTCTAGGATCTCCTTCAGCCACTGTATAGGTCATCCATTTGCTTATGTTCTACAGTGCAATGTTTATGGGACCACAACTATTTTTTTCCCCTCTATTATTTCTTTCTTTTTAAATTATGGCATGTACCTCAAATTGATAAATAAAGCTCAGGAGAAAAGAAAAACACTTAAATAGAACTCTGTACAGACATGTCTGTACTGGTTTTGTTCATCACTATGTCTTGCTGAGTTCTGTTTAACAGTTTAACTGTCCAGTCATGCCAGTACAAGCAACACAATCAACAGCATGGTGGAAGCAGGTGCATCACAGCAACAAGCCCCTTTACATGTTGTGCCTGAAGATTCTTCACGAAGTGATCAAAATCGAGATAAATCAGTTGACTAGTATTCATTAATTTCTCTTTTTTGCAATCTCTTTCAAATCCTGCTCTACTGGACAAAATAGCATAACCTAAAGCTAATAATCCAAGATTATTAAACTTGTCATACAGAAAATCATTCCTTGAAAATACTTACTTATCATGTAGCTTCCACTGAACCTCTTATTTCTCTCTTCCTCAGAGAGCAACTGAGTCAGAGGGAAGTGATGAGAGTAACTTGTTAAAAAGGGAACAGCACAACGCTTGGCCTCGAATAGTGTGTGCTGATCTTGACATTCACAGAGAAGGGCTAAATTGTGACACAGTCTCAACACATATTTTCAAGTGACTATATATAATGATTTATTGAAAATGTTCAGAAGAAGATATTGATGTATGATGGCTAACTTCTAATTAAATGAAAGCATTTGAAATTTATAGTTTGGAAACTTGAACTTTTAAACAAAAAATATTCAAGTGAGGGAAACTGAAGTTAAGAACCCAGGAGACCTTCCAGTGTTCAGCATCTCAGTGTCTCTTTAGCAAGAGAGAAACTGAAAATACTAATAAGGACAGAGGACACTAATCAAGCTCTCTTGTTGACAGTTTCTGTCACTGTTTTTTCTTCTTGTAACAATAAAATTAGTTTACAAATATTTAAATGCAATTTCAGCTCCATAGCTAAGAAAAGCATATATTTACTGAAATGTATCTGTGAGTAAAAGCGGTCCTAGCCTGTGTTTGGATATACAGAATATACTAAATTATGTCTATATAGGTTGTTTGGTTTTGTTTGGATTCTTTTGCCAGACTAGCAGATATTTATTATTAGAACAGCAGGTATCATTCCATGGCGCATCAAAAGCTATATTGCATTTTTAAGGATCTCCATTACTATTTGTTCTTATTATAAGGAAAAACCTGTTTTCTCAACACTTGCTATTGCTGTACAGTTCCTGAAAATGTTATAAGTACACAACAAACATCTGAAAAATTTAGAAATTGAAGAAGTAGTTAAATTTGGAGCTGAAATTTATAACTCCTTAAAGCTGAATGAAAATTTTCCCAGAAGTCCAGAATCATCCATAAAGTTGGCGGTATAGCTTGGTTCTCGGTCACCGACTGGATGCTACATTTTCTCATATATAGACTTCTCTGGATATGGATCTGTATATACAGATGTTAACATTATCAAAATTTTCTTCTTTGGTTCCATACCAATTTCACTTTTGTAAGCCTTTTAAAAGGAAATTAAATTGACACCTTACATTCAATACGTTGATGTATCAGGTTGCAATTTCTGCTTTCAGATTTTGTCTCTACAATCAATCTTATTTTGAAAGAAAATAAGAAAAGATCAATACAAACAGGTGTTATTTGAAGATTCTATAGTTCTCTTGAAAATGCAGTGTTATCACAATTTCAAGTACTCTTCTATAAATTTTACCTAATTTCCTCCTGCCAGCCAATTTTAACTCATTTTTTTGCATTGCTTGTCTCAGAAGAACAAAGTGAAACCTGAAATCAGAAAATTTGGCTGCTTTCAGATGCCACTATAATAATGAAATTCATAGTATATGTGCTTTTAGAGAAACATCAGAGGCCATAAAACTTAAGAAGCAGCCTGGGACCCTTTTTAACTTGCACTGAATTGCCGTGCCTAATCAGTGACATTGTAGTGGTGGTACCAGGAGAATTTTGGCTGCTTTGACTGAAGAATTTTTTTTTTTTTTTTTAGAATTAGTGCTCACTCCTCAGTGAATCCCAGGGGGAGGAGTGGGATGCAGATTCACACAGACTACATATATATATATATATATATATATTTGTACACGAACTTGCAAATGTAAAATCTCAAAGTTTTTCAATACCACAAGTAAAGCTTACTTCACAGATTTCCCTAAAGTATGGTCTGATGTAAATCCCAGCTGGTACAGAATATAAGCCAGTCAAGTTCCTTCTGTAATACAGTTCACGCTGCTTATTGCTGTATAAGAGACATTACTCCTCCTACATCATCTTCCTCCCTGCAGCACTGTGCTTCTGTAGACTTAGCAATGCTGGAGCATTTCAGCTGTATGTCCCTAATTTTTTTATGCAGATTCCTTCATTCTGTGCTGTGTAACTTCCACAGCACAGCTCTCTAAGCTAAACTTTGTGAGCTTGCCTCCCACAGCTGATGCCACTTAGCCTGCCGCAAATTGATGTGGATGGCTCTCTTGCTTTGGAGACTGAACACTTTCACCTTCACACTACACTCAGCTTTCACTGGCCTGGGGCTTAAGAACCTGAGATACATTCTTAAATAGGAAATTCCACTTTGCATTGCAACATGCTATAACCATACTACCGGACTGAAATTTCAAGTGTACTAGAAAATTCCACCTTGTCACTCTTCAGAAGGGCAATGGTTCCAAGAATTAGCACATTTCCCTCATCCCCACTTCATATTAACACTTGAAAACTAAGTACAGATTCTTTTTCAACTGATGAGAGTCAAACAAGTCAAGTACAGCAGTAGCTTGTGCGTGTTTTCTGTTGTTAATTATACGCATGGTAATACTGTATTTATGTGATCATTTTAACACACCCCTTTGTCACTGATGAATGCTTATCAATGGTAACATCGTGACAAAAATGACAAAAGCCAAGAAGTTCAATGGTAGGAGTGGAACTTTGCATTCGTCTTATGTTACTGCAAAGAAAAACACAGGCTGTGCCCTAGGTCATGTTTTCAGCTGCTTGGATTTTGTCAGTTGATGTTACAGTCTTCTAAGATATGTTTTTATCTGTGGATTCTTTTGATTTTGTCTTAATGACAATCAAATTTCTGGTGAAAAGATGACACCATTCAATGCTTTGAGAGATACTAAGACAGGATGGTTAGACACCTTATATGTCTGCTAGCTAGCCTTGGGTGCTTTATGACCTCTTAGCAAAAATATATGTTTATCATTAACCTAGGGTCAGTTATTGACCCCCTTAACCTGCAAGTGTTGCTTTGTACACAGTTGACATCAATGCAACATAAATTACTGAAGCTTCTCCCCGACGGATTTGTAAATGGTATCATTCCTTTCAATATCTAGATACCAGTTATCAGGGGGAAATTCATGTGAGAATTAAAAAACATGAGGTTAATTGAAATTAGCTCTCAAATGAAAAAGGAATCTTAAAGGAATTTTGAAGTTCCATTAAGTATGAAAATAATATTTATTCCCATGTGGGAGGCAGAAATTAATCTCAGATAAAGAGTTGTGACTGCATTTCTGTTTTTTACTTATCTTCCCATCTTGGTTTTTCTTCAACACCCTTGCCATATCCTGGGAATTGTCTCTGTGCTGCTTTCCAGTATATTTCTTTTTTTTTTTAACCCTCCTTTGTGGTAGATTCCTTGCACTGCTCCATGAAGTAGACATTTGGTCTGACAACCTTGTCCAACAGACTTTATGGGCTCAACGCTTCTAGTTGCGCAGCTTTTTGCTGGACAAAAAGCTTGCTTTGCTGCCAGTGCATGCATATAAATGCAGACTTGCCTTTCTAAAGCAAACGCTGAAATGTATGGGTTATGTTTGAAAAACTTTTACAGGAAAAGTTTACATATTGTAACATCAAGATCCATGACAGTTGACAGGCAGTGCTACAAAGATGCCCAAGATTATAGATCTCTGTGGAGAAAATTTACCTATGGGAGAGCAGGAATTGGTATTCACTAGAGTTCTGCCACCAGCTTTGCTTCTGAAATAAAGATCTAAATTCCTCATGCAGCTTCATGTTCAAGAGCAGCCACAGACAACACATTTCTCTTTTTACTGCCCACTCCTAGAGGGTGGTTCCCAAATTCATTCCTGCAAACCACAATAATTCATGCTCTTGCCATCAGGGTGGTGGCAAACCACAAGCCTGCTTTTCCTCTTTTCTGCTGTTGAATTGTATTAAGTGACAGAGAAATAAAATAAAGTATGTTCTTCCTTAACAGTAAGTTTCTGTATAACCAGATGCTGTAAATACCACTGGGAAGCTTACCATTCAGCAAAGAAAGAAGATGATCCATGAAATCTTCTTTCTTTTAACATGCAAACCAAGCAATTGAAATATTTGAAAACACTTGTTTCAGGAATAACAGTAACATCAGCTCACTATAGGCAATGTGGTTTTCACAAGGCCTTGGGTACGAGGGTGACATGCACCTCATGCCCTTTTGGGGGAATAAGTTATCTGCTGTAATGCTACAAACCTCAGTTCTACATAGTTGCATGAAACTCACTTACATAACCATGTGGTATTTTAAAAGGAACTGAAGATTGTATTCTATATTCTTCTTTTTGTATTTACTAACAGTGTAGTTTATGATTAACAGAACTGAACTGGAAAGACAAATCAGGTGGGAAAAGATGTGATTACAAATGAGATACATATTTTCTTGGGTGGGAAAGAGCACTAAACAGCACTACCATGAACAGTGAGTTGAGGCACTGTAACATTATTGGGTCTGGCTGAGATGGAGTTCATTTCCCCATAGCAGGACTCACAGTGCTGTGCTTTTCAGTGGTAGCTAGAAGGGTGTTGGTAGGACACGCGTGCTTTGGCTACCGCTGAGCACAGCATCAGGACTGCTGTGACTGGGATTCCTTCCCCAATCAAGGACAAGATTTTGGGAGGGGACACAAGTAGGCCAGCTGATCCAAACTGATCAAAGGGATATTCCATACCATATGATGTCAGCTCAGATATAAAAGCTAAGGCAAGGAGCAGGAAGGGGCTGGAGGGGCTTTCGTTGTTTCTGATGGCTGCCTGCTAAGAAACCACTATGCATGGTAGAGCCCTGCTTCTCAGGAAAGTGGCCAGTCATCACTGCTGCTGGGAAATAGAGTAAACCTTGTTAATTTTCACTTCTGTGTGCGCAAGCTTTTCCTTTGCTTTGCCTTAATAAACGGTCTTATCTCAACCCATGAGTTGTCTTTGTTCTTATTCTCTCTTCCCTTTATAGCTGAGAAGAAAAGTGATAGAGTGGCTGGGTGGGCACCTGGTGTCCGGCCAAGGTCAATCCACCACAGATGGTACAAACACCAACAATGTATTAATGCCTTCTTGACATAACCTTTGGGCATTATCCTAGGGAAACCTGTCCCTGGGATTTCTGATAGGAAGAGAACAAGTAATAAAGGTCAAACAAAATTGCACTGAGATACCTTGAAACAATTTTTAAGCATGTTAAGGTGGTTAAAGTATTTTTAGACTGTTTATTGGAGATGACTTAATGGAGATTTTCACTCTTGTATAGAGCTATGTTCCCTTTTCTTTCTAGCATTGCTTTTTTTCTCCTCCTCTGCTCCATAGTGTACTGACAGTTCTCTGTTCATCTTTTTATGTCATCCTCTCTATCTCTCACTATATATACATCCTGATTTGCCTCCTGCTCAGTAACCTACCACTTTATTTCCACCTTTTTTCCATTTATCTTTCTGATGGCTGACATGATAGAATTTGACAAGACTGACATAAACCACAGTGGGATTCATCTTAATATTATAAAAAAAATTCCAAGTGAAAAATACATTCCCAGAATATTTTAATCACAATATTTTAAACAATGTTTTACTCTAAAGGCATAATATTTAAGGCTATAAGAGTTCATATAATTAATCTTGAATTACATTAAAAATTATTACCATAAACAGGTAAGAAAATGGCAAGTATCACAAATGTGAGCAATTGGTTCATGTTACAAGCAATCATTTCCTTCAACACAAATATACAGGATAGTAAACTCCATTTCTCAGACGGGCTTGCTTCACTACTGTGCTGTTATTTTTTTATCCTTCAGCCACAGTATACTAGATCTGGTCTTACAGCAATTGAAATATTGCAGCCAACCCACCTTCACCCATATGTCAAGGGGGAGAAGGGTCTTACCAACATTCGTGCAACTGACTTACTATCTTTTGATCTCAAACAAAAATTTTCTGATGGCCTAAATCAAAAGCTTTGGAAATACTCAGAATTCAGCAGTACTTCTGAATGGATGGATGGACCAATGTAGCAAGAAGAGTGGCATTCATGCCATTGCAAGGTAGGTGAGATTAATTTATTTTGCTTATAGTTCTTGAGTTTGAGATTGTGAAGCCTTCAAAGGTGAGCACTCATGTATGTTTTTTTACGATGGGTGAGAGTCAGGGGACATGAAATTTCTGAGAGCATTTTGGTTATGCCAATATGGACTTGTCAAGCTGCCAAGGCAATGTAGTTTGGAGGAAAAAAAGCATTGAACAGAAGAAATTCTGTTCAAGAAAAACACTTGAATTAGATATAGAAAGTGTGTTTATTTTAATTTTTGTGCACTAGTTGAATTTGTGAAAATCACTATTCATTGTAATCAACAAAACCATTAATGGGAAAGAATGACATAATGTAACTCTTCAGCCAATAGGATATCAGATTGCTATATCCCTACTTGTCCTCCTGATTGTCTCAGGACCAGATTTGTTATAAAGCAAAATTAGAAACTTAAGAAATCACTTGTTAGGAGCAGGCTTGATGGGTGCAGAACTATGAACAAGATGTTTAAAAAGCTGATTCAGCACCTATTTGAGACAACAGCTTCAAAAATAGCATTCACCTGGCAATAATAATACCCCATCCCACAGTTTAGCAAAGCACATAGTATCTGAAATTCAAATGCATCATTAGTCTCTATCAAATTGCATTGAATCTATTGGTACTGAAGTTCACAGCCACCCATTTTGATTCACAGCCACCCATTTTGAGAAATAAAGCTTGACATTGTGCCAAAGTTCTGTAACAGTTGTTACTGCAAAGCTATTACATCTTCTACTCATCTTACATAAATAAGATAGATATGCCCAAATGTGATAGATATTTTATGGTAGATATTAATATTTCTGTAAGGAATATAATGATTAAATCAAAGAAAAACAATTGTCAAAACTCCCTAAACACATTTGTCTATGACAGAGAATAAGAAGAATGTAGACTTTGTTTCTTTCCTATTAGAGGCAGTCATTTTGTAATCTTTTTTATTAATGTTTTCCAGATTTTATAATACTTTTTATTAGACAACCATCTGATTTCTTAGAAATCAATGTGTTCTGATAACCACAAGAATCATGTTGACAATACTGAGGAAGTAAAAAAAAAAAAAAAAAAAAAGATGTTTTAAAACTTGAGCATTATCTCTAGTTTCTGGGCAACTTCCATATAGGCACAACAGACATAACAATGGAAAAGAAAAATTACAGACAAGAAATGAAACAGGATTTAAAAATATTTCCAACTCCTGTGCATTATCTCCTATATCTATAAATATAACCATCAAGTTAAAATAATTTTATGACAATAGCCCTTTTTATCATTATTCTTCACACAAACTCCTCACCCAGTACTCAATTCTCAAAATCCCATCTTTAATCTGCTGGATTTAAGTGTTAAAAGAGCTTTCAAACAATGGAGAGCTGTTGTAATCCTTCGACAGAGTGGAGGGGGTTAAGTAGCAGCACTTTAGTCATGCCTGAGTTCTGTGATTTTTGAGCTTAAGTAAAACCTTTTAACATTATTTGACTACACCAGGTTGATTTTTTATTTTTTTTCCAGTGAAATTGCTAACCAACTTGCTGAATCTCAAATTGCTCCCATTTTCACAGGAACCATGCCAGGGTATTACAGAGAAAAAATAGCTAATTTGGTTCTGGAAGGGACCATAAGCTGTTCAAAATAAGATTACATATATTTTTTAAAATACCTTGTTTGGATGTATATATGCGTGATTTAGTGTTGGTATTCTGTAATTTAACTGTATGATTTTATGCCTGCTGAACTTTAGGATGCTCATGAAAATTGGGTGCTTGTTTCTCTTGTTCCTCTGATGAATGAAATTTCAGTAAGTATTGTCTTAGCTCCTTTTTGCCTGCCTTGTGCTTTCATGTTTACCACTTTCAATTATGGCTTACTATCTTAGTTTTTCCTGTTTATTTCTCCTATTTGCATGCATCTTTGCATCCTTTCTTGCAACACACTCTCTCTCTTAATCTTTGCATTACATTGCCTATTTCTCTTCCCCTGCCTATTTTCTGTGTGATACCTGTTAGAAAACCCTTAACCTTTATCCTTTTATATCAGCATCTCCACAAACTACTGTGAAGCACATTCAAAAATTGCAAAGGAAAGCATAATTCCTAGGGAACAGTGGGCAGATATTTGTAAGAGTCAAGGAAGGACTGGAAAACAAACTCTTCGCTGTGGGCCTGGTTCACCTCTGAAAAGTACTTGCTTTGGATATTTCTTTTTTACATCCCTGCGCATGTTCAAGGGAAAGCAGAGCTAGCCCCCTGGTTGCCTCAGCTTTAAAGACAACCAAGATCAAGTAACACCTCTTACAGCACAAACACAATAGCAACCTGACAGAATTACACTGCACCACATCTGTGTTTAACTTGGAAACTGCATTTATCTATAGAAATTTTAGGGCATGCAAGAGATGAAACAGGAAACAGTGAAATCAGAGACAATAACCAGTAATCTTGTGCTTCCTGCCTAGCATTACAATGTTGAAAATATTGTGGCTACAGACAGCAAAACATGATTTTAGCAGCAAGGTAGAAAATAGCCCCTCTCTCTAAACATCTTCTTAACTTAGCTTTCTGATCCTGACAAGCAAATAGAGGGTATGCTCTATTTGATCTCTAAAATGAAAAGGAGGAAAAAATACCTTTCCCAAGCAACTGGAGAATTCCTTTAGTTGTGGTGAGTACTCAGTTATTTCACATATAAGTAGACTTTTTCCTTGATATAATTATGTATTTAAGATACATAATTAACCAGTTTCTAAATTGATGTCTCAAGTGAAGATCACTCACTGAATTCATATCCTTGTTTTGATATTCAGTTTAAATGGGGACCTGATATGTCTTCTACTAACTCAAAATACACACACTCCTTCTCAAGCGTTTTATTTTAGAATCAAGGCCTGTCAAGTCAATGCCCTGAGTAGCTAAAGACTGTTTAAAACAACCCCTACACTGGTCTACATAAGCTTTAGTACATCAGCTTACCTGCCGCATGGAATTCATTCTTCAGGCTAGAATAGAAAAACCCAGTTATTGACAAGTAAGAAAACATACAAACCTATAATCATTGACAAGTAAGAAAACAAACAGACAAGCAAAGACACAAACACAACCATAATTAAACTGTGTATAGAATCTGTTTACTAATTCTTATTCCATATTGTCACTATGGTGGGTTGACCCCGGCTGAATGCTGCCTTATAACTCCCCTCTGCAATCGGACAGAGGACGGAAAATGTTGTGAAAGGCTTGTGAGTTGAGATAAGTATTGGGAGAGATCACACACTGATTACCATCATGGGCTACTGAACTTGGGATATTATCGGAATTTATTACCAGCAGAATCAGAGCCCAATAATAAGAAGTAAAATAAATACTAAAATTCTTCCCTTCCCCCTCCTCTCTGCCAGTGGCATAACGAGGCAGGGAATGGGGGTTACTGTCAGTTGATTGCGCATCATTACAGTTCATTGCACGTCATTGTTCCTGCCACTGCTCAGGGAGAGGAGTCTTTCCCCTGCTCCAGCATGGGATTTCTCCCATGAGAGACAGCTCTCCACAAACTTCTCCAACCTGAGTCCATCCCAAGGGCCACCGTTCTACACAAACTCCAACAGGAGTCACTCTTCCATGGGATGCAGGCCTTCAGGCACACCCTGCTTCAGCATGGGTCCCCCACAAGGTCACAAGTCCTATCAAGAAACCTGGTCTAGAATGGGCTCCTCTCTCCATGGGTCTACAGGTCCCTGCCAGGACCCTCTTCCAGTACAGATTGCCCAGAAGTTCACAGCCTCCTTTCCAGCATGGGTTTCCTCAGTGGGCTACAGGTGAATCTCTGCACTTTCACTGACCTCCACTGGCTGCAGTGGCACAGCCTGCTTCACCATGGTCTTCCCTGAAGACTGCAGGGGAATCTCAGCTCTGGTGGCTGAAGCACCTTCTCTTTCTCCACTGACCTTGGTGCCTGCTTAGTTGTTCCTCTCACATATTCTCACTCTGTTCTTCTCTGGCTGCAGTTACATCTGCCTAATAGCTTTTTTTCTCCCTCTAAAATGTATTATCACAGAGGCATTACTACTGTCTATGATTAGCTCGGCCTTGGCCAGCAGTGGGTCCATCCTGGAGTCAGTGGACATTGGTTTTGCCAGACATGGGAGAAGCTTCTAACAGCTTCTCACAGAAGCCACACCTGTAGCCCTCCCAATATCAAAACCTGGCCATGCAAACCCAATACATTCCACCCTTAAATATACAAACTGGGATTGTTGTGGCCACGATGCAGAGTAATAACCATTATAAGATCACGGTGCACTACCAGAGTTCGCTCTTTCTAACAAAAAGGATAAATTCAGCTATTGCGGTTGCATCATGTTTTTTATGGATGGAATATTTTTCAGTATGAAGTTCGATCATCACTGCAATCCAGGAGGAATTCATTGCATTGTAGTGAAAGTAAGGTTTTGCCCCATGATAAAGCCTGGCTTTTTCATTCTTCACAGTGATTAGGACAATTTCAAAGCTGAGGCCCTGGGCAACTGACAAATTAGCCCAACAACAGAATTCCTGTGGTAACTGCAGTAGTTCTTTTGGATCAGAACCTCCAGTGATATGTGGTCAACAGTCAGTAACTCAATGCTATCAGTCAAATTCATAGCAAAGATTAATAGGAAAAATACAAGTGTCACTGATCAACCACTCATCATGAGAAAACCCTGCTGGGCATGCAAGTAGTAGTAAAGAACATCTTGAACCACCCAGAAATTTAGGCATTATCCCCACTTATACATTATTAATACAAAACAGAGACACTGTAAGATATCTGTGGTAGAGCCAAAACCAGAGATCATATCTTCTGAATGCTCATGATGTAATTTGTCCTTCCAGTTACTCTTCCAACTTGCTCAATGAAAGGAACATAGTGTTTAAATCAAACTCTCAACAAGACAACAATTCTTTTCTACTGAAACACTTCAGCGATTTGCTAAAATCAAGAACATCAGCTAACATTGCAAAGCAAGGATTTTTCTGTGTAAGAACTCTATCCTGTTATCCTTAGTTGATGAACAAGGGACTCACCTCAAAGAGAGAAGGGAGGCAGAAGGGGCTGGGAAGAGTGTGGGTGATGAATGCTGGGAAGGGCTAGCAGTTACTGGAGGGACAAACAACACATCAAGGGCACATCAGCATGACAAATATGACACTCTGCCCCCCACACCTCTCCAGCTGCCATCTTTATTGTATAATAATTGCTTGTGTCTTGGCAACAAAATGTACATGGAGATAGTGGTGATCTTATTCTAAGAAACAAGGTTTTTTCATCTTACTCAGGATTTTTTTAAATGATGTTACTATTTAGAACTAATTAAAAATTGTTTTTAACTAATGAAGAAAATAAAAAGACCAGATCCTTATTTACCAAAACACCAGCAGTTTAGCACTCTAAATTCCAGTTTTCTTCAGAAAGATGTTTCAGTTTAAAATCATGGTTTTCACTAGCTATTCTTTTTAAACATTTCCTTTCATGTTTTTTACATACCCAGTCATCCCATTTTTCATTGCTATATTGATATATATTGTAACATATGCATATTTCAAAGTACTTAGGCATCTCTCAACTGTATCAAAAAACCACACCTACTTCTCATCTATACAGATAAGTATATCAAATGCCAGCAATGAGATCAGTTAACAGAACCGTATCTGAAAAGTTAAGAACATAGATTAAAACAAAATTGCACACAAAATACAATAACAAAAGATTTCCCCAACTAGGTTTGTTGTTGGTAACACTAGTAATGTTATAAAAGCATAAAGGCTTGTTAGTAACCCTCTATATCACTGTCTGGCAGGATAGGAAGATGCTCAGTGTGCCACTAAATTAACTCATTGCTGTTTTCACAGAGGTGGTTCAGCTCATTTCAGATTGCATTCCCATCCAGATTCCACATAACCTGCGAAACAAGACAGCATTGTCCAGGATGGCTAAAAATCAAGACATGAATACCCCACCTGTGTGCAAAATAGACAAGTTATGGCATTAACAAGACTAAGACCTAAATTTAAGCAGTCACTTCAGAAGTACCGTACACAGCAGTGCCAGTAGACTCTTTGATCTCTGGTGGCTGAGACGATGGTAACCCTTTCTTTACTTCTGCACCATCTCAGTAGGCATGCTCATCTATGTTCCTCTGGCCATCTCTCAGGCACTCTTCCTTTTCTCTACAGTGGTGTGTGCTGCGGATAAGCAAGTCAGAATTCATTTTAAATTAGGTCAATATGGAATCACTTCTACACTATATATGTAAAGTGGACTCCTCCCTCAGCAATAATAGAGGTGAAGGTATATGAGTAGCCTAACCTTAGCTTCCTCAACGCTCTCAGGGTTCTGAGAAAAACTCTATCCTAGGTCTCTTTCCTCTCTCAGAAACACTAAAATTTTCTCAGTGAAGATCATTTACAAAGCAAAGTTTAGCACCATGGAAATACAGAGTAGACTGTGAACAAAAAAATGTTTTGGACCACAGCAGCAAAAATCTAAGACTAGTTCAGGTTCACAAGCATGAATGTCAGCCAGCCTCAATGTCTTTCCTGGAGCTCCAGCACAGATATCAAACAACAGAACAGAAGAAATTTTCTACAAGCGTACTTTCTTGGTTGCTGGTTACTACACTAAAGCTTCTCTGAAAGAGCATGTAGCAGACCAGGAGCAACCCTAAAACTCAGCTCTATGATAGACTTCAATCATGATAGAGTATTCACGCTGAGCTGTTAAATTATTTTAGAAATTACAAAGGGCAGGAATTTTTAGTCATTTATTGGGGTGGAAACAGAAACTCATTTGACCATTTTTCACTCCCTGACCATTCTTTTATGCCCTTTTTTTTTTTTTTTTTTAAATTACAGGAAGGATGCATATATATGATTTTTTAGAATCTTTCTTTTTGCTGTTGTGTGAGTAGTTCAATATTTTACACTCTTACTAATGATTACTATTCATGTAACTCATTAAATGGCAGGCTTAAGGAACTTAAAGGTCTCTTCCAACCTAAATGATTCTATGAATTCCAATTTTCTTTGTGCAAGTATCTTACTTTTCATTGTTGAGTTTTAAGGTATGCAGAATGGATTAGTTCAAAGAGACCAGAAGATCTTTATCCTTTGACAGTGTAACAAATCCTTTATTCTCAAATTACTCAGCAGGTCTACTTTTTTCTAATACCTCCACCCACTGCTCCATAACATGATAGATAGATGTCAGGAGCATCTTCATTTTTAACAAGATTCCTTTGTCCTGTTTTAGTGTGCTCAGTAACAAATAGCTTGTTGTGTTCCTAAACTTTTCAGTGAACTTCAAAGTGAAAAAGCTCAGACATACCTTATCGAGTACTGAATACTGTAGGTCTGATTGGCATTTGTTACAGAACTTTGTTGGCTACTGATCTCATGACCTTTCAGGAGTCTAAGAATCACTGTGAAGTATCACTGATGTGATAACTCCATGCATAACATATTAACAGAAAGTGAGAAAATCATCAATGCTTGTGTGAACCAAACTGAGTTTTTCACAGCTCAAACAATCCATAAAGCTTTCTCTTCAATGTTTTAAGAACTTTTCACCTCTTTAGTAAAATAAAGGCTCAAAATGGAAGAAATTGAATTCCCTCCCTTTCTGTCTTTATATTTTTACACCTATGTGCTCTGCCAAAGCATTTTTGCACTAAGTGATATAGTGTTGAACTCTCTAACACTTCCTGCCCACTTCATACCCCTGCCTACGCTTCCATCTTGTTTTCTCTTCACAGCCAACATAGTAGATCAAACAAACAATCCTTTTATCTGGAATTGTCTGAAAAAATACCATTTTTTCATTGGACATCACTGTCGTATTTTTTTCTGTGACCATGGATGTATGTGTGTACCATATAAGTATGTATAACTCTTGTATACACATGTGTACATGTCTCTCATTGCAAATGCTTCATGCATACTCTTTGTCTGAAATCACCAGCATTTTCTTTGCACAGTTTGGTGAGTCAGAAATAAGTTAGTATTAACTTCCTTCTGATTTAGTAAGTCAACCACCATTTCTGTATGTCTCAACTGTTTGTCTCTTTCTCACAGCATATCTAACTAAGGCAAGAACAGCTAGAGAGAAAGCAGATGAAAATAGAATGGATGAGCCCTGCTACTTGAAGACCAGATATCCCTCAACTCACAAGAGTCTACTCAAAAACTCACAAGGTTCTTTATCAGCTTATTTATAACCTTTGTAACAGGACATCTGATAATTTGTTTCTCCACCAAAACAGAGTGAGATCTGCAGTTCTCCTCAGTTTGTTCTCAAGCGATCTTAGTCAGTCTGTGAGGATCCCCATTGTCATCCATGGAAGGAATCCACTGGGACTGAACTTTCTCAGCACTAAAATCTCTGGGGCCGAAGTGAGGATGGGGTCAGAGCAGGAAAGAGAGAGCACAAGCAGCACCTTTTCTTCTGCCATGCATCCGGAAAAAAATGGAGGGGAAATTCTGAAAATCAGAAGAAGGAAACAAAGGTTACTACAGCCCTACCTTCAGATGGTAGCTGGAAATAAATCAACACAGAGAGATTTATTCTTGTGCATAACCCCTCCTGCTTCACAAGGCATCTTTGTAAATAGTCGAAAGATAATTGCCAGTATTTGCTAATCTTAAAACTATCACATCCTGTTTTCAGCTTTGACCTCTCTAATCTCTTTCTCTCTTTCCACATCTATGTGCTGTATATTGTATCTTTGGGCTACTTGAGACAGGCAATGCAGGCTGCAGAAAATGACAAATGACATCGTAGTGATGCTCATGTATTGACCAGGATGTTCGGGCAGCACCAGGGAACAAAAGTTCAGCTCAGTTACAGTAACATCAATTGGCTGTTATTAACTTCACATTGAACAGCAGAGGCTAATGGCAAGGGAGACGAACACTTCTCTAAAAACAAAAGTGAAATAATAAAAAGCATGGTTGCAAAATATTGACAAGCTATACAATCAGACCAAAGCTTAATTTAGAATCATAGAATACCCTCATTTGGAAGGGAACCTGAAAGATCAAGTCCAGCTCTTGGTCCTACACAGGACAACCTGAAGAACCACACCATGCACCCAATAGCATTTTCCAAAGGCTTCTTGAACACTGGCAGGCCTGGTGCCATGACTAGTTCTCTGGGGAGCCTGCTCCAGTGCCCAACCACTCTCTGGGTGAAGAAGCTTTTCCTACTGTTTAATCTAAAACTCTCATCACATAGACTTAGGACATTCCCTCAGATCCTGTCACTGGTCACCAGAGAAAAGAGATTAGAGCCTGTCCCTCCACTTCCCCTCATGAGGAAACTGTAGACAGCAATGAGATGTCCCTTCAGCCTCTTCTTCTCCAGGCTGAACATGACAAGTGACATCAGCAGGCCATACAACTTCCCCTCTAGAACTTCACCATCTCAGACACTCTCTTCTGGACACACTCTAGTATTTTTATACCCTTATGTTGTGGTGCCCCAAACTGCATATAATATTCAAGGTGAGGCTGCCCCAGTGCAGAGCAGAGTGGGACAATCCTCTCCCTCACTGGCTGGCAATGCTTTGCCTGATGCCCCCAGGACATAGCTAGCTGCCAGGGCACTGCTGACTCATATTCAACTTGCCATCGATCCCCTGGTCCCTTTCTGCAGTGTTGCTCTCCAGCCTCTCATTCCCCAGCCTGTGTGTACATTCAGGGTTGCTCTATCCCAGGTGCAGAATCTGGCACTTGTAAATTTTCACTGTAAATTTCATACAGTTGGTAATCGCCCAGCTTTCAAATTTGACAAGACCTCTATGCAGGGCCTCTTGTCCTGGGATTTTTTTTTCCTTAACATTTTTACACCATTTATTTAAGCAGTAATTCTCTATTTAGCATCAAACATAGAATTGTGAGCATATGAACTTATCTTGGTCTATTTCAGTATCTGACAGACAAGTTCTGTTATAACAAAAGCTGTTCGGCAGTTTGCAGTCTCAAAGAAAATGCAAAAACCCCTTCCACATCTGAGCTGCAAAGGACAACCCATCTGCCTTGCTGTATGAACACTAATTGCTATCTAACACTTTTCCCTTATTGACTTGTGGGGTGACTCTGAACTCTTCCTCAGCTCCTGACAGAACTCACTTATGAAAATGCACTACTGGTATGGATGTTTTAATTGTCTTTTTATGCCAGGCAACTTCTTTCTATGTAAGTACTTTTTAGGATGTTTCTTCCCTGCCCATTTCCAATCCTTCAGGCTTTATAAGAATCATGGGAATCTGGACTTGTCCTGGTCAGTATTTAGTCATCTTGTTCCTCAGTCAGGAATTGTGAGTCTAGAAGCCACTGAGTAAAAATGTAACAGAGAAATAATTTCCTGAAGTCTAAGACACAGGAGAGGTCAAAAGCCCCAGCCACTGGCAGATTCAAGGTTTGTGCCCTGGGGACCTGCGTGAGAAGTCTTAGTTCTCACCTACAGCATCATAGACTGCCGAGCCCAGCCTCCAAATGTATCATCTTCTGGCCTGCTGTGGTACTGTGGTCCCCTTTCAATACCAGCAGGACTCAGAGCATCTAAAATGAACCCTGGTATCCTGTGGCACATAGCAGTTATGATGTACCTCTTTATTGCATTCTAAGAGAAGTTTCCCTATAAAGAAATATTGATTGAAGAAAAAAAAACTTATAAGGATCAATGGTTTATGTTCCAGCTGTGTTTTATGTTACAATAACAGCTCTTTGGAGAGTTGGTGCTGAGTGAGTGCAAAGTAATACCAGTAATTCCCCTCCTGTTGGATCATCCTGTACCAAATTCTTCTCCATTCTCACCATGGACTCATGGGCAGAAAATAGCTACCATGTTCTCAGGGGATAGTGGGAAAAAAAAGAGGGGAAACATAGGGAGTGGAATATGAAAAGGAAATCTGCTCCAAAGAACAAATGTTCCAGGAGAAGTGCCAGGGTATGCTGAGAGAAGAAGTGCCAGACTGCCCCCAGGCACTCAAATCCAAAGTTCAGTAGCTGGTAGTTAAAAGACTACCAACCTAATTCATCACTGCAGAAGTACCCCTCTGCAGAAGTTGCAGAGGGGTACATGCCTGGATAGTGGTGGCGACCCAAAACTCCATTGCTCTGAGCCTGACATGCTTGCAAAACAGCATTCCCACGATACCTTTGTCGGTGCTTTTACAATAGCAGCGACTTCCTCAATTGTATGTGAGTACAGAGCTAGTAATGAATTGTTTACAAAGGGATTTATTTTGTATGTCTCCATTATTAAATATTATCCATATAAAAGGCACATGATCTTTCCTACCCAGGGAGCAATAGGATTTCTTTCCCTTCAGAAAGAAACAGTTTTCCTTCAAAATCTTAGTTTCCTTTTCCAAGCACCTCTCCCAGCCTCTGCCACTGCTTAGATGCTTGTCCTTCCCCGGAATGTCCTTCTCCATGCCACTTCCTGTTCTTCTTCCCCTGCCCCAGCAGTGCTTTTTGTCCTCACCCACCTTGAGCTGCTGTCCATTACCTGCTGAAAACAGCCCCAGTGTGAGCCCTCTCCATGTTCTCACCTGCTGTGTAGCACACCATGTCCCACCACTACACTCACCAGCTTTTCCTGTGAGCTTACTGCATTCCCAATGTGTGGCCAAAGAAGAGTCTAGAGTACAACTCTTTCAAGGAGCAGCTGAGGGAGCTGGGGTTGTTTAGCCTGTAGAAAAGGAGGCCCAGGAGAGACCTTATCACTCTCTACAACTACTTGAAAGGAGGCTGTACCTAGGTGGGTATCATATCCCCTCTTCCAAGTAACAAGTGATAGGACAAGAAGAAATGGCCTCAAGCTGTGCCGGGGGGGGCTTAGATTTGGTATTAGGAAAATTTTTTTCACTGAAAGGGTTGTCAAGTATAGGAAAAGGTTGTCCAGGGAAGTGGTAGAGTCCCCATCCATGAAGGTATTTAAAAGATGGGTAGCTGTGGCGATTAAGGACATCATTTAAAGGTGGACTTGGCAGTGCTGGGTTAATGGTTGGACTCAACAACCTTAGAGGTCTTTTCCAACCCAAATATCCTATGATTTTATGATCCCACCAAGCCAATCCGTTATCATCTCTTATGTACATGCAGCTTTGCCACATCATTTGAGCCAAAAGACACTACACAGTGGCCAGGTACAGAAAGGTTAAAGAAAACCTCAGTATGCCTGATGAAGCAAATCCATGTCCCCTAAAAGATTTTTCAGTCTTAAAGGAGTGACCCTTCAGATCAGGAGTGATGGAAGGACTTTGGTCTACTCCATTCTTTAGAGATGATTATGACTTCGACACTCAATGTGTTCACAAAACCCACAATTTAAACACATTTTTAAAATGTGTCAAGGATTTATAGACTACTGCTTGAGAGAACTTCAAAACTGGGAAAAGGCAGGACTATTTTTAATGTAAAGCCATGGCTACCTAGCAAAAAAACACTTTTGTATTCACATAAAGTATTTATTAGGTGTGAGGTTTTATAAATTGTTTAGTTCTGCAGCCTTTTAAAAAAAAAAAAAAATAAAGAAAAGAAAAAAGAAACCAGGCTACTCTGAATGCATTATCAAGTATCCTGTGGAATATTTCACATAAAAGGAAACAGAGAATGTATAAATGTAAACAGGCTAATTATATGCAGATATAAATTATGCATGTTGGTCTTATGAAAAAGCATCCCTGATTTGCAGGGGTCTTACTCAGCAGCTTTGTGTCTTGTCTAAGGGGATATTTAGTATGGCTGTGATATGCAGAATTTAAAACAAAACTTTGAATTCTGCAGACGAAAAATACGGTCCAACTGTGATAAGACTGCACTGTTGGGAGCAGGAGGGTTTATTTTATTTTATTTTATTTTATTTTATTTTATTTTATTTTATTTTATTTTATTTTTATTTAATTTCATTTCATTTTACTTTATTTCATTTTATATTTTATTTCATATTTTATTTTATATTATATTTTGTTAGCTGTTCTGCTCATTAGCCCTGTTAACATGTGTGTGTGCCCGCCCACAGATCCAGTGCCAAGTAAAAGACTGTGTTAAGACATAACGTTTGCAAAGGGATTAGGGTTATTTTGAAGTTTCTTAACAGGGATATGTAAAATATTCTCAAAGTCACAAACCTTTTCATGGTTGAAACATTTCTGATTAGTCCCAGACACAAGCAGCCTGGGCTGCAGAGGTGCAGAGCAGCTGCAGTTCCCACCATCTACCCTGGGGACAGTGTGGGGCCAGCACCTGTGAGGAGCCAGGCTAAACAGGACCACTTCTAGAAATAGTTGAAACGGGTCCCTGCCCAGACAAAATTATGTTACTCACTATCTTTTCCCCCCAGTCCTGCAGAATCCCTCTTACAAATAACAGCAACAGCATATTTGAACTTAGGTTGCAATATTCATGCTGAGGGATCCTTCAAAGTGAGAGTAGGATTATATGTCCTTTGGATACCCCCTGTGGGTATGACCCACGTCCATGTTTCCTGTCTTTCTGGCATGGATTAGTGAAATAGTGCTGAAAGTGGAGGCACAGGCAAGAAGGTTAATGGAAACAAGTCTGTGGAAACATGAAGTTAACACAGCTGAGGTGGAACCAAAATTCAAGGAGCTTACTGCAGTCAAGTCGAGGTGACTGGTAATATTCATCCTAAATTTCTGAAGGAACCAATGCATGTATTGAAAAGGCTATGATTTTTAATGAATTTATCAAGCCAGGGGTGATACTGAACGATTAGGGAACAGTAAGTGCGGAGGCGAAAAAACACTGATTCAGGCTATGACAGCCCCATCCATTTGCTCAGTCCTGCTTGGGATATGTCTATTAAAAAACAGATAAAAGGGTACTTCAGTATTAAGTGACAGTACAAAAGCATCAAGACAAGGTATAAACACAGGGAAAGGAATCCTTTCAATTGGAAAAAATGTCACAAAACAAAATGCAGTCTTCATTACCACTTCTGGCAAAATAGATGCATAGTGAATAGTTCAGTAACAAACACTCGAGAGCTTCTGACAGTGTGTGGTGGTATACAGCTCCATTAAGAGGAGCTGCTGTACCTAGATTCTCCAACCATGCAGACACACAACATTGCTGTTTCAGAAAGCTGGGGGAAAAAAAAAGAAAAGAGCTATTTCTGACTTGTTGTCTATTGCTTCTTCTGCTACATTGTGCGATGGGGCAAGAGGCACAGCTTGCATATTCACCTGCCATGATAAATTACATCAATTTCATTCCCTCAAGACGGAGCTACTGGTGCAGAGAGCCACTAAACACTACCAGTTGCTTTATGACACTACAGACATTAGACAGTAAAAGGCACACTGTGCATGTGAAACATAACCCTGTATCCTGGGACAGGCTAGACAAAACTGTGAGAGGGAAAGTGGGATATTTCATTCATATACTGTAAATATGTCCTCATCATGCTGCATCCTTTGCTAAGAAACTGTACTCTATTAGAATGAGTCTTAAGACAGCCAGTGCCATCTCTGACCCTGTCAGCTCTTCTGTCTCCAGCAATGGCCAGTACCAGCTGCTCTAAAAGAGAAACAAAAAAAAAAACAAAAAAAAGGCAAAAAAGCAACAGCCAACAGCCAGCAGCTATTCAATAACAGGTCCTCAGGGAAAGTTTCTTCCCAAGCCTCATTAAATGTTGGCTTCATTCTTAAATTCCTTCTAAACTTCTCAGATTCTATTCTGGCCTCTTCATCTCATGTCTGCACTGTGGACTGGGTTTTCCAGCAAAGATTTTCCTTGGCTGGCCTCAGCAACATCTGAGCCTGAACTCACAGCTGGTTCCAGCAGTGAGCAGAGGCTGTGCACCTCTCCTGCACCAAGCTACTGGTGGGGACAGTCACCACAATGCAGATCATGGTTATTTTACTTCAATGCAAGCAAAAGAGGATTTCCCTTACCTGATTCCCCCTGACTGCCAACAGCATTTTTCTCTTTTTCTTTGGGATGAGATTTCTTCCGGGATTTTTGGGGAGGGAAAAAGGGGGCATTTTCAAAGCCCTTATTGGACCCTATCTAAAGTACACTGTTGTATAGCAAAAGAGAATGAGTGCATGTCACCAAATTTCAGTTGACTATGCATTTCACACTGGGGTGCGCCTCGGCATTCAGAAGACAGAAACAGCACTCAAGTATAGGGAGAACCATAAATTGTTAGCGGATTAACGCCCTAAGGGTTGTTTAAATATTGCAGTAATCATCTTGTCAGGCAAAGTCCCACATTCTGCTAAGATTAATCTGACATTCATCAGGAATGGCACAATAGAAGAGTATTTAATTTGGATCACACTGGACTGGAAAACTGGCAGGAGGACAGAAATTACCCAAATTGGAAAAAATCTGCAGAGAGTGAGCCAGACAAGAAAAGCAAGCAGAGAGCAACAAAGTGTGTATGTGTTTACTGGACAGAGATACATTAATTACAATGTATGCATACATACATTAACTTAAATGTCTACACACAAGTGTACAAAAGACTGTGGAAATTTCAAGAACATTCAGTATGGTCTAACTTCATTTAGCTATCAACTCCTTGGGATTCTGCTTTAGACTTCAATGAGAGTAGAGTGGGACTACTGACAATAGCTTTTGAAACACCTCTCCAGCATCTCTTCTGCCTATTCTTTTCATTCCTCTATCATATTATTGAAAAGGGAAATTTGGTATATCTCCTGGAGTAAAAACTGGACATGAGGTGAATTACTTTCAGGATAGAAGTGCTCTCTTGATAGCACATATTTAATAGTTGAACATTTTAGTGGCGCAAGAAATGTGTCTCCTCTTTGTAAAAGTCTTTTTTAAAAGTGACTACATCAGCGGACAAAGGAAGGGCTACAGATGCCGTTTATCTGGACTTCTGTAAAGCTTTTGAGATAAACCCCCTCACAACATCCTCCTTTCTAAACTGGAGATAGAGAAACTCAATGGGTGGACTGCTAGATGCATAAGGTTTAGATGGATAAGAGGGTAGTGGTCAATGGTTTAGAGGGCCAATGGACACCAATGACAAGGCATATCCCTCAGCGATCCACAGTGGGACCAGTGTTATTTGGCATTTTCATTAATGACACACACAAAGCAAGTGCATCCTACACCAAGCTGAGTCATGTGACTGACTGACACACCTGAAGGGTGGGCTGCCATCCAGAGGGACCTGGACAAGTGGGTGAAGTGGGCCCATGGGAATCTCATGAGGTTTAACAAGACCAAGTGTGTGGTGTTGCACCTGGATGGGGGCAACCTCTGGTATCAATACTGGCTGGGGGATGAACAGAACAAGAGCAGCCCTGCTGAGAAGGACTTGGTTGTGCTGGTAGTTGAGAGGCTGGACACGAGCTGGCAATATACGCTCACAGCCCAGAAAGCCAAACGTGTCCTGGGATGCAACAAAAGCAGCATGACCCGCAGGTCCCCTCTACTCCACTCTTGTGAGATCCCATCTAAAATACTGCATCCAGCTCTGGGGTAACCAACATATAAAGGACATGGACCGGTTGGAGGGAGTCCAGAGTAGGGCCAACAAGATGATTAGAGGGATGGGAGAATTCTCCTCCAAGGAAAGGCTAAGAGAATTGGGATTCAGCCTGGAAAATAGAAGGCTTCAGGGTGACCTTACTCCAGCCTTTCAGTGTCTGAAGGGAGCCTACAAGAAATGGACAGAAGCATTTTACAACAGCATATAGTGAGAGAACAAGGGGGAATGCCTTCAAACTGAGGTTTAGATTAGATGTTAGAAAGAAATTCTTTACTGTGAGTGCAGTGAGGCTCTGGAACAGGTTGCCTAGAGAAGCTGTGGATGCGCCATCCCTGGGAGTGTTCAAGGCCAGGTTGGATTGGTCTTTGAGCAACCCGGTCTAGTGAATGGTGTCCCTGTCCATGTCAGGGAAGTTGTAGGTAGGTGGTCTTTAAAGTCCCTTCCAATGCAATCCATTCTATGATTCTGTAATATGATTCTATGATTCTTTTGGCAACTTCACTTAAAAATCCTCTCTCCAACTTTCATAACAATTACAGAGTTTTTACATATTGCAGTAGTCTTCTTATATGTTCAAAACAATGATAAATCTGGTAACAGCTGCATATACATTATTGGCCTTTAACCTTGGGAAAATAAAAAATAAAAACACATTCCCCTGGATCATTGCCATTTTTTTACTCAGTGAGTTATTTAGCTTATTAAACTTGTCAAAACTGCAAATACAAATAAAATGTTGGTTTATCTTACTGATTATTCAACCACTGCACAATGGTGTGGGTAAGTTCATGACCGAAACATTCATCACTGTTCACGAGATGTCTGTACACTACCTTCGCTTCTCACTTTACAACCACCATGGAACACAATGTCGCATTTCAGTCCCATCCCCCTGCCATGTTCCCCACAACTCATAAAAAAGAGTGCTTTAGAGAGGACAAGTTTTAAATAAAATGCAAAATATTAATTGTGCCACAGTCAAATGGGCATATTTACAAAAGGTTTCCAATTCCATAACAGTTATCTGCTGCATTTGTAAGATAGCAAACAGCAAAGATAATTTAGGGCTTTGAATACCAGCACGGAGTATAATCAGTGTGAATCAGAAGCACATTACCAAATTGAAGACATTTTATATATGCATTATGTCAGATCATGAATCAGTTTTGTATAAACTAAAATCTTGGAATACAAAACCATTCGCAAATTCAACCACAGCCACGCCAGTATATAATTATGTTACATATCAAACAGCTATACAATGCAGCAAACTATCATATTGAGAGACCTTTGCTGCTTTTAGGACATCTACAGAGCCAGGTTTATATGGCACATTACTGCCAATTCATCTATACCCTTCTGAGTAAATCTGTTGGCAGAGAGGGGCAGATTACCACTAATGGCTCTATTATGGAAAGAAGCTGCAACCATTAGCTATTTTACATATGGACAAAAGAGAATTTAATTGATGGCCCATCGCCCAGCAGGCAGAGAGAAATGATGATTTTCACCTTAATGCCAGGCATTAAAAATTCACAGGGCTGTAGAAGAAAGAGATGTTCATTCAGTCTCACTCTGCTTATGGGTCATTTTAAGCATAACTTGAGATGAGAAAAGCAGCACAAGGGGAGCTGTTCTGCTCTGAGAAAGCTTGAGTCATCTGGGAAAAAAATTCACACATTGCAGTTTTACTGCAATGTTATATTGTTAAAAAGCCAATATCATGGCTCTTTTATTTTTCTTTGCTACGATTTTATTGACGAAAGTAGTGTCCAAGCATTCAGAAAAAACAAACAAACAAAAAAAACCAACACATTTTTGTGGGTGTTTATATTAGCAAATGAAGGAAAGAAGGAGGACTTTGGGAGACATAGTACATCATAGTAATAATACAATTTATTTTCACCTATTTAAATACAAATGCTTATTTATGTGTTTATACATATTATTTCCTTAATTTAGCATATACTATAGGCTTGCCTGTACTTGTATGTCTTCAGATTTTATTTGTACACAAATGAAGAAGCCATTGCACTGTAGTGGTGGATCTAGTATTTGCATTTTTCTGGTAGGGCCAGTATTACCTTCTCAAGTGAGAAGCTTTTTATTATTCTTCTCCTTCTGGAAGACCCCTACAGATTTTGCTGTCTCCAGGATGTCTGCATTTCTCACTTCACCTATAAAATGGTGAAGCATGAAGCTACAAGGGACTCACAAAATGAGAGGCACTTACTCTGGGGTAAGTCACAGATTTTGATGCAGGGGCATCTCTCCTACTTTCTGCCTTCCTGTAAATGTAAAGACTGCTGGGTTTGCAGTAATTTCTAAGGTGATCTAAGATAAGCTCCTTCCTTCAATCTGAAGTCACAGGTTATTAATAAATTTTGAGGTGGTTTTGCTAGTCACTAAAGAGCATGATGCCATAGCATACTGTATGATCTGCAGAGAAGAAACTATCCAAATGGAAAACAGCTGCTGAGCTGGAGGAAGGGACAAAGAAACAAGTCGTGGACAATGGCAGGAACTTTTTAAGTGTCCAACTGATGTAAGAGGATAAAGTTAATTTGTCGTGTTTGCAATTTGTATTTTATATGTGCAGTCAGGGAATAGTAAGAATATATGAGCCTTGTCTCTTTTATGTTCAGATAGCTAGAGTCAGGCTGAATATCTCCAGCCAAGGTTGTTCTGCATACAAAACCCAGCTTGTCAGGCTAGAACAAAGAGCAGACAGCTTTTTGAACTGGAGACACTAGAATAGAAATAAGATCTAAAGCAATGCTGGAACACACTACTTACTGTTGTAAAATTGGACAAGGTAAATAAAGAAGGGAAAGTGTCTGTATGCAACGCTAGACACAATATTGGATGGATTTTTTGCAACAAGCACAGCTTACTTATGATAAGAAGACCTGGAGGAAACAGTGGGGTGATAAGCCATTTAAAGTAATTTCAGAAGGTATTGCTCATGGACATTGCAGTGAAGTAAGGGGAAATGGTGAGGTGGAGAAAAGCAAGCTAAAAACAGATTATTCCAATTTGGTTTTCTTTTCCAACATTTTGCCATTGTAGCACATTCTGGAAGCAGAAAGTGCTTTCCTTAGTCTGGACTTCATTGCTTTAATCCATAGCGGTGGAAAGCAGAAAATAGGCAATAGTGATGGTCAGACAACTTTGTTCCAAGCTCTTTCAAGAATTCAGAATATTCTCGAGCACTATGTAGGCTGTAGTGGTAAGCCAGCATGAGTCTGTGGCAAAAGCAGTGTCTAGAACCTTCACTATGCAATGCAAGGGGGGATGAAGGCCCTCCACACTGCATTCCTAACAAGTGTTAGCATACAGATGCTCTGGGACAGTTTTATAGGATGGTTGTGCAGGATATGTTGCTATGAATATCTGATGGCAGCAACCAGAGTTTTCTTGGTTCCTTTTAGTCATTCTAGCCCTCTGCCAGTAAGAAATTTAGGTTTATGTTTAGATCAATGTGAAGATCTCAACTCCCAACTAAGAAAAACTGCTCTTTTCCCTTTTAGGTAGCCAGCTACTGCTAACACAAATCAGCTGCAGTAGAGATTAAGATGGTTGATGATGGAATTATTACCTTTGTGGAGCTGGTCTCCCTGCCAAAGTTCACACACCTGCAAAATGTGGGTAGATATTTGCATAACAGGATCAAACACCTAGCAGTCATTTGGACTTTCTGGTAAGGAGAACACTGAATCCAGCAAGAATTAGATATAGATGTACCTTTCTAAAGAAGGTGCACATGAGAAGTGAAACTGTGTATTCATTTTAAAATTCATTTTAAAAATGCTGGCATCTCTAGAGATTTTTGACATGTCAGCATCGGAAACAGGAAGGCTGGAGAGAACAGCCAGCAGTAACAAGGAGCAACAACCATGTGGTCTTCTCCTTCCACTCTTCCTTTTTTCCCCTAAATGAGACATCTGATCAAAGGCTTTTGCAGAAATGCTAATGAAGGCTTATTTTTTTTATTTCCATGGAATGCAGCACCCAGGGGAGGAATAGGTGGGCAAGAAGAGTCAATCTGCTCTTGCAAGATGATGTAAGAACAGGAGTTTGCTGTGCAAACAGTGCTGGGAAAGCGCCTGCCACAAGTCATTATACTCTGATCTTTTTCAACTGTTCAGGTTTTGAATTTCAAGACCGGTCTTTTGCATGTGTTCTCAAGGCAGAAATCCTATAGGAGCTAGTAGAGCTTGCTAGGAGCCACCCCTAAAATAATTGGAAAGAACAGGAAACTGAAAGAGTTTTAAAGCCACTCTGATTGAAAGAAGAATATTCTCAGAGAAAAATATTATATTCCTACTATAAACAAGACAAACACATTTTCACTTGTATGATTTTACTTCTTTGCCTTTGGCCTTGGATGCTGCCACCAAAAAAAGTGGATATCACCCATGTTCTTAATAAAAAGCTAAAGGCCAATGATTTCCCTTATTACAATCAAGGCTGTGGTCCTACAAATGTATAAAAATTACACCTTATTTTCTACATGTTTAAGCAAAAGCCGCCAAGAATCTGCCTTGAAGTGGATAAAACTATATAGGTACACAAATAAGAGGTACTAAAATTAGGATTTCTGCAACCATGGAGAAAAGGGAACCTTTTTAGGATATGTAAAATGACTAATATATTCTATGTTCATGTTCATTAGTCTTTTTAATAATAAGGGCAGAGAAGTGGAATTAACTATTTCTGGCTTGTTATCAAGGTTATGCAGGTTAAACTGAAAAATGATAATGTATTCCTATAGGCACTTAATGGGCAGTTTGTGCAACCATTTCTTGACATGAAATTGTACTGTTTCTCTCTTTCCAATACTTTGGCTTGACTTTTAGTAATACCAGCTGATTACATCTATGTAGGTAGAGCAGTGCAGTTACTTATTCCTCTGATTTAGTTCTTTATTCCCTCATACAAAAGATACATTCTTATGATATTTTGTTCAAAATCAAATTAATTTTTCACCCTTTCTTTTTGGTATTACAAGAGCTGCAAAGAAAAATACTTAAAAAGATACCAGCATGAAGTCTGTTTAAGACAATATTGGTTTTAGATTAAAATTTCATAAGTGTGTCCAGCACTGATTTATACAACATTGCATAATATGTTTTCAAACTGTCTATTACAGGTTTCTCTAAAGTATATAGAGATAGCCAGTGATTAAAGGCTTTTTGTTCAAGTCCCCTGTTGGTTTAGAAAGCGGTGAAAAAAAGGATTCTCAAGAAACATTACACGATTAGTCTGAGAATGCAATGCAATTCCTGAAGTAAAATTCATACCTTGATTTTGTAAGACACAGCTCATGCAAAAATATTCTTATATCAGTTGTATGAGTTGTATTACAGCCTCTCAACGAAGTCAACTTGGTTGACTCAACAATGTCTAATTGTGGAGTTGAGATGAAACCTTCACACCTACCGCTTATTTCATGTGTTCCCAATGCAGAAATTCTTTCCTGTCTTCTGTGATGTGATGTGATGTGATGTGATGGAGACAGCAAGTCAGAGCCAGTTGCCTCATAATGGGCCAGTAAGGCACAATTCTTCTTTGTAAATTATGCAAAAGACTAATTTGTGATCCATTTCTTGGATCTCTGACACTGAAGAAAATGATACCAGTTCTATGTTTTTGTTCCATGAATGAATACAACTTAGGGTTTTCTGGAAAACAAAAGCATGCTGATTTTTGATGAGCCCTGTGCAAGAAAATCTGAGTGCAGAAGGGGGAGCAGACATTAAACAATGACCACCTTCACAAATTCAGTGACCTGCCAAAAAGGCACCAGAGATAAAGGAAAATTCAAACTGCCACCATTATTTCGAAGTGTTCTTGCTTAAGCACACTATCTGAACAAGAATATACTGTTCCCACAGCCACAGGATCTCCAATCACTGCAGGCCTCCTTTCCAAGGTCATGGCCGAACTCCTAACAGGGCACATTTGTCCCCTGCATTCTGACAGCTGACATCACCAGCTCTCAAATCCCTTCTATCAGAACCCCAAATTTGCCTGGATCTCAAAAAGTAAAAGCCTTGTCTACAATGTTGCCTTATGCAAACCTCTTAACTCTAGGGAAATTAAAAAGCATGACAATTTGTCAGGTCTATTGAATTAATTTGTTAAAAATAAACATGGTTAAAAATGGAAGAAGTGTGTTACTTTCAACAAGGCAAGAGGAACTTCCTGATTACAGCTTGACAGTTCACCAGAAAAGCGTGCAGGCGAGGGAATGCGATCCTAGAGCACTCTTAGCATCAGTCCCTTGGTCACACTGTCTCCTAGGACTTGGTGTGTACTATTTCTTGCCTCAATACCTCCAGAGCTGGGATTTTTGTGGGTTTTAAGTTTGAAAGAAGGTTTTCATTTCTCTTTTGAAAATCTGCGCATTTCTCTAATGGTCAATGTGCTTCACTGCGGTGTGCCTTAAATCAACTGCTTTGGAACTGTGTGAATATGAAACCCTTAAAGCCTCCTTCGTGTTGCTCCCTTTCATATAAAGAGGAGGCCAATTTCTCTATTCATCTCTAGTTCTCATCTCAAAAATTCAAAAAGCTGAAGTTTTCAACTCACACTATATATTTTTTCTCAGTAAAGCTGTGGTTTTATTTTGGGATTTTTTTTGTTGTTGTTGTTGTTTGTTTTGTTTTGTTTAGTTTTGGGGATTTTTTGGGGGGTGGTGTTTACCTCACTGTGAAGAAGATTCATCAGAGTTTAATGGTATTTTCTGTAAATCGCACACAACATGTTAAAACCTATGTTAGGTTGAGGTTTAGTCACACCTAAAGAGACTGAATGCCACATCTGTCTGTTTGCTTTTTAAACTGAAAAGATATGTGAAAAGTTGTAATATTCTTTAAACATAGGTTATACAAAAATTGAGACTGAGCAATTTTAACAAAATAGGCATTTGTCCTACATCTGTAAGATAAAAGGGTACAAAACAAATTGAGGAGAACTTAGAGATAAGGGGGTCTTTATATCCTCTCACAATACCCAAAGAATCCCTGACAATGTAGGCAGATTGTTTGCAACTCAAATGCTGATTAAAGAAACTACAGTACATACGTTTACAGAAATGAAGTATCAGTATTAACAGTGCTAGTAGGAAGCACATTAGCTACATACCAATACTAAAAGCTGGGTTTTGGAACTTCACCACATCATTCCAATGTTACAGTTATCAGGATTAACTCTCATTACAATTACTTTTGTGGTCCATAGCCAAAGAAAAAAGAAAAGTGAAATAGTTCAGTTCAACAAAGGCTTCCACTCTTTCTAAGTCTTACTTGGGGAAAAGACCAAGGTTGGAAAATGAAATCTGCACTGCACTAATCAGTGTAAAGGTTCCAACTACAGCTTCAAATATTATGTACTGCAAAATAATCTAGTACGCCCCTCCACTCCATTCTTAAATCTGAGCAAATGTAAAACATCACCCCATATATTTGCCTACAAAAATCAGTTATGTCTTTTCTTCCATGTTTTTTGTTTTCCTGTGAAATCAAGGGCAGTTGAGCACACAGGGCCAGGGAAGTTGCTTTGTGGAATTTTGTGGTTCATCTTTTCCTTACTGATGAAAAAATACTAACATTTCCTTGCATGGTGTCTTTTTAAACTGTCAAAAGATTCTTGATTAATCCTTGTTCAGTGAAAAAATGTTCATGCTCTGGTCCTCGTGTCTGTGGAAGCCAGCTTTCTGCTTCAGCACCTCTTTTATTAACCCTCATCTCACCATGTGAACAATACAAGTTTTTGCACTTCTGGAACTCTCAAATTATATTCTATATTTGCATACTGTGAGAAAGCTTTCATGCATGATTGAGCCTGTTTACATTTTCCCTATCTGATTTGAACAGCTCAGATTTTATGGGTGCCTCTGACTCAGCTGAAAAAGCTAGCTTGTCTCTGCCCAATTAAGGCTTCCAGAGTAGCCAGAAGTACCAAGAAAAAGGAAGGGAGCTCCAAAGGGCAGAGTCTTACTTAAATATTTGAGATAAATTTCTTTCAGAGGTACCTTACAAATGAAAGCAGAATCAATCTGCGTCTGTACTTGCTTCTTTATTACAAATCTCATAAAGAGTCCTGAATATTTGCTATTTTTTAATTCACATGTTTTGGTCTGGGCCTTTATTTTTTATTTCTAGAATTTAGAGGTGCAATTCACAGTTCTTGCAATATTTTGGCTTGGTTTGTTTTTCTAGGAAAACCTAAAACCAGGAGAAAAATCTATCTTGTTATGGCAGTAAAAAAAATGAAAAAAGTAATGAAAACTATCTGATTGAAACATTTTAACTGATCTAAACGTATTGTCCAAAATATTTAGTTTTATTGGGGCTGAAGAAAAATAAAGAATCTTTCCCATTGTTGACTAGCATTTTCTATAAAGAAAGTTCATGTAATGTAAACCAAATATTTGAAAGTCTATTATGTTCACAATTCTAAAAACATATATACAAAACATACTTTAATCATAAACAGTGATATACTGAAAGTTTCCCAGGTTAACCACACGAGGCCAAGCCAAAACATTTTCTGCCCACACTGATGAAATGGAGAAGGAATTTTGTTTCCCCCTCTTAAATCAAACAGACTTATTCAACAGCTCTACCTAAAAAACCTTGTGAGAAAACACTCCTTTGTTTAAGATTTAAAACCCACAGAGCTTTTAAGAGCAAATAAAGATTGTGCCAGATGCTGCACAAATCACATATGCACAGTGCAGCACTGATCCCTGCTCAGCCATACCTCAGTACAAATAAATAATAGGTGGAGATGAAGCCTCCAAAGAGTCCCCTAGCAAAACCAGGAAATGTCTGATTTTATATTCCTGATATTTTTAAGCATATCACTTAAATCAAATAAACTCAAAATCAAAAGGAGAAAATTTTCTAGCCTTTCTTTTACATCATGAAGAAGAAAGGGCAAAATTCCAGTTTTCCATCCCACTGCAAGTCACCTTTAAAAGTGCATGCTTTTCCACAGCATTAACTCCTGTTCATTTAATTAATAATGACAGATGCTCAACATCTGGAGAAAATAAGGTCTGATTTAGTGGCCACGTTGCAGAAGTGGAAACTTTTGGCTGCAGGTTTGGAGTTACAGAAAGTTCGAAGTAGATATTTAAGCCAGTTGAGCTGCTGAAAGAAATCACATGAAGTGATGCCTAAAGGAACAACATGAGAAGAAGTCTTAATTTCAGTTAGATGGTGTATTTCCATATTTCATGGCCATGTGCGTCCAGCCCTTCTGGTCATTCCTTTGTATCTCCCCCATCCTCCATGCCTGCCCTATGTTGTACTTGCTAGATTAGGCCAACCATAATTAACTCATTAACTGAATTTTAGCCATCACTCATCTGGTACATCTCACTATCATATTTTCATGTATAGTTCAGTGGCAGATTACAAATAAAGAAAAAAGGCAGCAAAACTCAGACACTCCAATAGAGTGAATTAAATCACATAGCATAATGCTGACCAAAACTCTTTGACTATGAGCTCAAAAAACTTCAAGTCCAGTATCGTAGCCATCATGCTGCCATCGTAGGCTTCCTTCTCTGGCACTCGAGAGGACAACCTGCTGCCAGCTATCATCACACAGCCTTGCAACACTGTTCCTATAGCCCAGTGTGGGCTCACCTATAAATGAAGCAGTGACTAATTTAGTGTGAGATTCAGGAAAATTGCAAATGCTGAAGAGGTCATAGATACTTCGATACTGCAAATGCTATGCCAGTGTTTAGGAACTCAGCTCAGGACCTCGCAAGTAATGATTAAAAATTATTTGCAGGTCAGTTTAAAGGCTAAAATATGGAGCTGACTGCTTAGTTTTCTGCATTTGAAAATTGTTCTTATGTTATCACTGGTGTCCTACATTTACCTGAGACTCCTCCTTCTAGGGTAATTTGGGCTCAAGGAGCTTCAGTGTAAAGACACTTCCATTTTCTCTGCTAGGGGAACATTTTGTCAGTATCTGTGTGATGGATGCAGGCAGCCAGGTGTTGGAAGTGCTAGGGGAGAAGTGGCATGGGGGGGTCTGTAGGGCTCTACCACACTAGATACGGTTTCCTATGCCAACACTTGGCCACCTACACCCTATAGACATACACTAATACTTTCAGCAAGTCAAGTCTGTTTTGTCTGTAATGGTAATTGATAAATGATCTCCCTTTCTTTATCTCAAGCCAAGATCCTTTCCATCATTTTCTCCATTATCTTGTTGATGAGAAAGAGTGAGAAAGTGGCTGAGTGGGTGGCTGGCAGATGACCAAGGTCAACCCATTGCAGCATGTAAATAATGTAATGCATCATCTAATTGAAATGTAGCCAGTGTGGTTATTCTGTTTTAGTCTGCTTTCTCCACAGAAACAAACCCTCCCCTTTTCCCCCACCCCAAAAGAAAACAAAACCCAAAAATTCAAAACCCAAACAACATACCAACAAAAACACTACAAGTCATTCTTGCAAACTGGTTCACAAAAAAAAATATGCTGTAGAGAGATGCTTAGCTTGCATATAGAAAAATATATTGAATAAATATTATGGAAGACATTTAGCCACAGAGCATTATCTACAAGCTACTGGCAATAGATTTTGTGGGACTTTCAACATTTTGAAAAAGAGACAACTTACTTTATTCAGACATAATTTTTCATTATTGTATAAAACTAAGTCTAAAATAAAACCTTTTCTAAAATATAATTCATAGTCCATTCTCTCCCCTAGACTCTTCTGCCTTACTTTAAAATATTTCTTGTGTGCCTTTTTCCATCTTAGTCTAGAAACAAGATTAGGGAAACAGCATTGGAAAAAAACTAATCTTCTGCTATTTCCAGACTAAGTAGTAGTCCAGGTTTTTGGACCTGTGATTATCTGAACCAGTCTTCATACTGTGAATATATAATTTTGGCTTTAAAGAGGGGAGCCTGGGACCATTGCAGGTGCCAGGAAATGTTTCATGTCCCTTCAAGCGCAAAAGTTGCGAGAAGGAGATATTAATACATTGCTTTCAACATTATGCCCACAGATAAATCAACATTCTCTATAAACTGAGGTGAAAATGATCAGTCCAGAGAAAAAAAATGAAACATTTCAGCCCTTTTGGAACTGATCTTGCTGGAGGGGTAAAAAAAAAAAAAAAAAAGAAAACAAAGGCATAACTGGCACAGATTTGTCTGCTGGCAGTATTAAGGTCATGGATTTTAATTGAGATTTCCTTTCACTGATGGTAATTTCTGTTTTATCTGAGATTCAGAATGTGGAGTTTTCTGGGTAGAAATCATAGTCCAACAATAGAATAAATTCTGGGAAGACCATGCAGTAAATTTTACCTTTTAGCCTTCCTGAGATTTGGCATTATTGTTCCTAAAGAGATGAAATTGTGGGGTTATGTATTTTATTTAACATTCTTCCTATATCTGATATTTGCAAGGTTTGTTTTCTCCAAAGGAGGACTTAAAAAGACAATCTCTCCAGACCAGTTATAGTTGATAATATTCATTTAGATTTTAAATGCTAACTGTTATTTCTATTAAGAACAGTCTAAAATTCAGTTTCTTTAAATTTCTCAGATTCAGTGAAGGCAAAGCACTTTTTGATGTAAAAATTTAAAATGTTCCCCCCTTGCTGAAAGAGTAGTGTCAATTCATAAGGTATTGAACAAGAAAATTTGCTGTGCAAGACCAAGTGAATTCACCCATTCCATGCTTTCCATGCAAGATCAGCTGTACTTGAACTGTTCATGATGCTTTATCTAACCTGTCCCTGGAAACTACCCCAAGAGGAAATCCTACATTCTCCCTAAGCAATCCATTTGAGGACCTAACTGTCTTCACAAATACAGTTTCTATATTTTAATCCATTTTATAGTTTGAAACTTTTCTGCAACTGAAACCCATTTCCCCTTGTCCAACTCAGAGTGAATATGAGGTACTGTTTATTCATTTTCAGAATAAGGTCTTTTATACATATCAATCTGATTGCTAAGGTCATGTTTTTTCTATAGTCTTTTAGGTTTATTCTTATTTCCCTCACTTTTTATTCCTAAGAATTGTGCCCTCTGTTATTCCACAACTGTTCTCACACAAGCTGCCTTTCTACAATGAATTGCCAATAAGTTCCTTGGAGGTAGGGTAGGAACTGCTTGACAGGTTGTTTGTCACCATACCAGTTTTCTAAAAGATTCTTGGGTATTTAAAGTCTTCCATCAACACCAAGTCTTTCATCACACCTGATCTCCCAGGCTGGGTGTTCAATGGCAGACTTCAGCATCAGATCACTCCTTCCAACCTTCTGTTATTGCCCAGAGATTTCAACGGGTCTGTCATCCCTTCCATTCTGGACTTCAGAGCATGCGTGCATGACCGTGACACTTCCAGATTTGTAAAAATGCACTAAACCACTACCAGAAAGGGTAAGCATTTGACAGAACTATCATTTTAACATAAATGGATGTAGGTTCAGTATTGATACCAGCTAGGTTTAGGACGGTATCAACATATGTCAAATTAGGATGCATCTGTTACAGGCTACTTTTCTACTTTACTGCTACCCAATTTCCAGCTCCCAGGTACCACACTGCCTGCAATGTTTATGTGACTCCTTTACATATCAAAGGCCATTATGCTGGTGTAATTTATATATCATCTGTTTACAACCTCACAAAGTGCCCTGTTATGTGGGAGTCATGCTGCCTCGCACTTGGATCATTTTCTGACTCATGTGCGTCTGCGTAATGTATTCATTTCCAGTGGTGTTGAATTGTGCTTAGCCATCAGAATGGTCCTTGTTCCAGGTCATCTTATTGTACAATTCAGGTTCTCTACATTGACAAAGCTCAAATTAGAGAAATATTTAAGCAGGAATAGTGTAGCAACAATTATTCATTATAATCACATAGAAACAAGATCTATTACCTTTTTTTGCTCCTGCTTAGCTCACTGAAAGCATACATTTCGGTATAGAAAAACTGCAAAATTTCTTTATTCTCCTTAATGATTGCACACTAATGTCTGTTATCTGTAAGCGGGTTCATGTCCCTGCTGATTCCTCTGCCTGCACAGTAAAGCATTGTTCTACCTTCAAATAGATGGTGATTTACAGACCACATCACACTCTCTTTAAGGCCCTGTTCACAGAGGACAGAACCCAAATGGGGGTCACTGAAGTCTGGCAGGACTGTATCCATGCAAAGAGCTGGCAGAAGAGATCCCACCACACTGGCAGATTTTATTTAAAGAACTGATCAATTCAAAATATTTTTACTGCAACTATTCCGTGCACAAAGACCCTTTGCCCTTTAAAACATAGTGTATGATATAAATTGAACATCACCATTCCCCCAATGAGGGCATTTATTTTTTAGAAAATAAGATCATTTGTGAGAGAATCTTGTTCAGTCATTTATAAATAGTCACCTCTGTAAACCAAGAAATAACCTTGTTTAAAAAAGTACCAACATTGTTGTTCTGTTGTCACCCGCTGGTAATTGAAAATGTGTTTCTGTCAGTTCCTCCTAAGACAGAATGTAATTCTTTCTAAGATCTTGATCTTAAATCGGGGGGAGAAAAAAAAAAAAAAAAAAAAAAAATTAAGTCAGTGATAAAGCAGGCAGAAGTTGTTACTTGTACTTTGTACTAGTGATATTGCTACTGCCCTTTCTTATAATCTAAGACATTATTCTTACTGGGTCCTGGAGGGCAGCTGAACAGTCCTATTTTTTCATTGTTTTTTTTTCCTCCTGGATTGGTATTGTACACTGCTTTGTACTGAAATGTGAGGACCTACATTACAAAACAAACAAGTCCCCAAAACACACAAAATCATAGAAGGCCAAATCTTGAAGTCTCACCTTAGCTTTCAGATTTGTCATTACGTATACTAATTCAAAAAGATTTTACCAATAGACCAGACAAAAGAATGAGGAAAAGTTCTGTGATTAAGGCAGGTCTTTATAGTTAGAGTAATAACAAACCTTCTGTTCCTCCGCTTGTACTTCACAGAGTTGATCTGATTTTTTCTTCCTCTGGTCTTGTGGAATAAAATAATAAGACTATTGCTTGCACTGTCTCATTGATCTACTGTCCTGAGAAAACAAACATGCCTGTAAAAGGAGAACCAGATATGAGTTGAGGCAGCACTGAGAAATATAGGTTAGTAGCTTCTGTACTTGAGGTGCTCTCATGCCTGATGAGGCAGAGGAAAGGCAGAATCAGTATCATAGATATGGCTATTTGCATTCAGTTGTGCTCATCCACCCCTTGTGAACCACTACTAACCAGCTCAGGCAAAAGTAGAGAATATGGTTTACTCCCAGAACAACCCAATAGATCCCAAATAGCTATACAAAGCCTTCTAAAAATAGCAGCCCCTCACTCTGGTATAAATATATACCTCTTCTCCAGGCACATTCCTCCTGAGTTACAAACAGTGTTTAAAAAGCAATCATATAGATCAATCCAAAAGAAAAGGGAAGCCAAGGGAAAGATCATAGTTAAACTGTATCAGTTAGAGAAGCTGAGATTCATCACTACAAATCCAACCTAAAAGGGCTAATTTTGATGGACAATTTGTGGAACATTAGTCAAGTTTTGAATTTTTGGCTTATACTGTCATGGTTTCAGTGTTAGGGTTTTTTTCTGTATAACCATCACCTTCCTTTGTTTTCACCTACTCCCCTTCGCTCCTCACACACACTTTCTAATGTTTTTCAGGACACTTTAAACTTTCCTAAATTTTTTTCTTGATTGCTAGTGCAGATTGGAGCATCACTCCTAAAATATTTTAACTCTCTTGAAAGTTTAGCACTCAAAAAATGTGAGACATCATTTGACTTGAAGGCTTGGTTTGCTGTCTCTCTGCAGAGTATCATGTACACAATAAAAGTTTCTCCGTAACTCTGCCATAATATCTCACTTTTGTGGAAAGGCTACCTGTGGGTCATGGGGGTAATGCAATTCATTCACTATCGCCCATTCCACCCAGGTCCTCGCTCTGCTGGGAGTGTAAAGAGGCTAACTACAATCCAAAGGAAGATTTTAGATGTGGACACACGTCCTTTATGCTCTAGACAGGACCAATGGTTCATACCCATTAGGCCAGCAAAAGAAAGCAATCAGATGGCAATGATTTTCAATCAGTACTGGTTCAGGGTTAGATTCAAACAAGTGACCTGGAGGTGAAATGTTCCACATCCCATTACTGATCTTCTAAATTATTCTTCCCCCACAGATGAGACTTGACACACATAAAAATTCAGTTTGTGAGGAATTGCAATGGAAAAACTGAGACAGTACTTCATAATAGATGTGGATTTTGTTAGCCCTTTATGCCTAGGCAATACTGTTATGGTACAATGATAGGTCAAAATTATTGATTGTATCTAGTGGGTCATAACTGAGTAACTACACACAGCATACCCAGTTTATGAACTAATTCAACTGCTTTACAGTGTATGGCAATTTTTCTTTATACAAAGAAGCCACTTATTAGAATTTCTATATTTTAGAACTATTTAAAGATAAGGAATGGCCAACAAAATCTGCTTCATCAAACCAGAAGTTATTCCTAATTTTTTTCTGTCCATATACACTTTCTCCAGTAACTTACCAATAGATAGAAACATTTTTCAGAAAATTTGCCTTTGAGATGCAACCAAATCTGAGGGGAGAAAAAGTGCTGTATCTCACGGAGAATTTCATAGGAGAAAAAGAATGGAAGAAAACGAAATTCCAAATTAAAAACCACGATAACAAATACTTTGGGGAACTGAGTTTAGTAAAAGAGGTAAGAGAAACTTTGGCAGTTTCCCCCACTCAATGGACAGTTATCAGCCTCATTGGAGGGGAATATAAACATTGAAAGTGAGATCTAAGGCAAAACAAACACTTCAAAGGACTTGCATCATTCTCCCTCTTCCTTGTCTCTGCCTTTCTGATGCTATGAGGCACTTAGTAACTCCCACCAGGGCTCACCTCCTCCAGGCCAGAAGCCTCAACTCATGTGCATGCATATGGACACCAAAGGTGCCACCAGTGCAAGACCATGACAGGATGGTCCAACTTCAAACAGGAGTCAACAGCTTTGCCTTTGTCCAGGCTTTAAATAGTCTGAATCTGAGAGGAGGAACTATTTGCATATTTGTGGGGGTTCATGCTTGCCTACCAACTAAACAGAATTTTTATTTAGTATAGCTTTTTGCTTTCAGGGAGTAGACAATCATAAGACAAAGATGTGAAGATCTGGCAAAGGGTTTTTCTCCTTAATTCCCACCTCTGGAAAACAGCTCATGCAGCAAAGAGAAGACACACAACGGAGATGGAGGAGCAAAAGTGCTCTGCTCTAAAAATATGTGACAGTGAGTGATGCAGAAGGAGGTAGACAGGGAAGTGAATGCTAGTAACACTTTCAAGGATCAATCAAGTGCTTGCCTTTCTGCTATCACTTGAACTGTGGTGGCACCTTTACAGAACTTTAGACAACTGTTTGTTGGAGTGCTTATAAAATCCAGCAGCTCCCCTTTTCAGGGATGCATGAAAAATAGCAAATAGGGGAAGAATAAAATGCTTATTCCACATAAGAATGGCTGGCTGAGCTTGGCATGAAATAAAACTTCCTTAGCACAATGCAAGATTGCTAGTGCACTGAGAAACCAGATGGGCTGTTGGAATTTAGATCCAAATTGACTTTGAGGTGTACTGGGACCTTAGTTATACCTTTAAGTCAGAGGGAACAGAATTCTTCACAGTATTATCCAGTTCATATATAACTAGATGTTTGTCCTCTAGTACTTATTTAGGATGGGCTAAATCATTTGTCTCTCCACCGACTACAGAAGGAACCTGCACAGTTAACTTGGAATAGACAAACAATTTTTTGATAGCTTCCATTAGGAGAGGTGGAACCAATCTGTAGTATATTTCATATAACGAGTATCCTCCAAAATTTATTTTACAGAATTAAATTTAAAGAGCAGAGGAGGAGAATTTTTGCCAGTAAGGCTTGGAAATAGAAAGACACTTAGCAAGACAGAGACAAAAAGTGCTGTTTCCTCCTGAAGGGGACTCAGGGGAGAAGGCTTGCATTCAACACCAGCCAGCTTGTTTTCAGGGGGGGAAGGGGCAAGACAGGGGGTAGAAAAGGCTTTTAAAACTCTTATTCCATATGTGGCTGAATAGTAGAAAATATGTCAGTAAAATTACCAAAAAACAACCAAACAACAAAAACAAACCACAAAAACCCCCTCAAAAACATGAAACTATGCTATGTGGCTGTACTCTTCAATTGACTCAGCAAGGCATTGGGAGTCTTCTTAAGCCCACCTTGCAAAGATTCAGCTGACCACATCTTCAAGAATCACAGAATTTTCTGAGTTGGAAGGAAGTCACAAGGATCATTGAGTCCAACTCTTCAGTCCATGTTAGGATCAGTCCACAACTGTGGTGTCATTAGCACCATGCTCTAACCAACAGAACTAATTTCAGGGTCAGATTCATAGGAAGGAGTTTACAGCTCTCATCTTCAAGCTAAATGTAAGTCTGGCATAAACATAACACTGTTTGTCACTCAAGTGTTGCCGCTAGTAGTGCTTCTCCTAGTAGTACAGGGTCTGTGGTGTTATTCAGCATCAGTGTTTATTAAGAATGAAAAGAGGATGATTAAGGGATAAGAAAGGAAAAAAAGTGGATGAAAAGCACTATCTAATCTACTCAATCACTGAGGAGATAAAAATACCTAAATGTCTAGAAGGCAGCTATATTTCACCATTTGTTTAATTGGTCTACATATCAGAAAATTATAATTTGCTTAGCAGGGAAGTGCTTATACATGAGAAGCAGGCTATGTCATGGTCAAATAATGTGGAGTATGAAATGTGTAAGGAAGAGTCACAGGAAAGCAGGCTGAGAATAAGAAAGCAGATTAAGCTTTCAAAACCAAGAAACTGTCTGCCAGATGCAATACACCATTGTTTTGAAACAACACTACACACTGATGATGGTCCTTGTTTTCTGGAGACTCATGGCTGCAGACAGGAGGAAAAGTGCACCAACAGAAAGCCAGCTGTGATATACTGGGCAGGAGACACTATTTAGATTTTGTACTTCTGACTCAATTCTTGCTGAAGAGTTGCAGTACTGGACTGGAAGATTTTACTAACAACTTTTGAATAACTCCATGTTTTCCCTCCATACTTAGTCTGATAGTGATCTTGGCACTTTTGTGCCTGGCTGGACAGGTTTTGTGGAGTGGGGAGGGGAAAAGTTTGATGGCTTTCAGGCTTCATTAATTTCAAAGATTAAACTGTGCAAATCCATGGACACTGTGGCTGAAAATGGACCTGTATGTGTGTATTGGTATTGCTATTTGTAGTCAATCAGCTACAGATCAGTCTATTCAAATTCCCTTTAGTAATCTGCTCAAGAAACACCCCAGAACAAGACAGGAAACCTAAATACTTGAAGTCAAATCTAATTACCTCTGTGCAGGATGGCTATCTGGCCAGCACTGACCGTTTTTGGTCAGTCTTGGACATTGTCACATCATTTCTTTAAGTGCCTAAGAGCGAATTGATGAAATACTCTTCCATAAACATGGTGAGGTTCTGGAGGCTGCAGTAAGGTGAATGCAGAAGCAGGGAGATTAAAGCATATGTTCAAGATGTTATACACCATGTGCTTGCCACTGACAGCTTAATTTTCATGTTCGTGAATTTTGTGATCTTGTTCACCATAACCAGCATACGCATATATGTAGAATTGATGCTTATTTCCAACTGATCTACTATAGCTGAATTAATACAAGAAAGCACTAAAAATCATCCTATTAGAATGTCAAGTGAGACATGAAATGAGCAAGTGAAAGTGCAGACCAGTTCTGTGCAACCCCATTAAGGGGCATACTCTGTTAGCCCCATTGTTTGTCAGTAGAAACTGGAGGGTTTGCTGAAATAGAAGTGATCTGAGCAATTGAGAGCAATTTTTCAAGCTCAGCAGTTGAAATGTGTTACACAATGATATCTTTGCCTAATTCTGGCTCATAGAGCAAGCACAGTATTTGTCAAGATCACAAAGTACCCAGAACTTAACAGCTCAGATGTCCCTAAGTCCAGCCTCCTCCCTCCTTTGCTATACTCCTTGCTGTGAAAAGAAAAATATTGGAAGGGTTTGAGAGGCTCCCCAGATTGACGTCTGCTGTTCAATACCCACCTAATGAGCTGCTTAACAACTGTTACCAAAATTAATGAGTCAAGTCACAGTTGTAATTACCATATTGCAGATCACAGTATTGTATTAGATTACCATGGACTTCTATTTAGGAATATTTACACCATGACGACTGTTTAAAATGTGCTCCAGTGTTTCAGCAGATTGCATTGCCTCATAGCCCATATTTATGAGGCTAGGCAGGAGTTACAGGAGTCTTATCATGAATTCTTTGGTTCCAGCTTGCAGGGATCAATGAAGAGCCAATCTTAATGTTAAGAAAATCCAGGTATTGAAAAATGCACAAATGTTAAAAAGACCTTAATCGTATGTGCAAGCACACAAAGCAAAAGAGCAAATATCCAGGGATGAAAACAGTAATCTGGGGCCAGAAGTAAATGCTTCACTATCAGGATATATTAGGATAACTGGGCATAAATTACTCTGATTTAACTCTTACTTCAGGAGAGAAGTGGAATGCCCAGAATACAACCCTCCAATATTTTAGGATAACCAATTATAGTTTCCTTATATAGAGCCATGCTTTCTTCTGTGCAGAAAGAGGTAAGAAACAGATTCCTACAGAACAATATCCTATACTTTATCTTGAAAAGGCTGTAATTTTACCTTCCACCAACTTCAGTCTCTCTGGTAATGAGCAAATCTTCTTTAATTCATGAAATCAGATAATGTGGGAAAAAGTCAAGATTCTTCTGCATTTGGATTCAGCTCCTATTTGTTTATCACTAATAATGCTTAAGTAGGCAGTGATATGTATACTTGTAAATACATATACATATATATACACACACATCTATATATAATGTATATACAACGCCCCTGAACAAGTGCAGCAAACCAGATGTACAAGGGCTGCCACTGTCTCCTAGAGCCAGATACCCCATCAGGGAAATACTGCCTGGAGCCTCTCGTCCATCTACCCAGTCCCATTCACCTTTCTGCAGCCTCCATGCGCAAGGAAGAGGGCTTGCCTATGCTACCTGCTGCTTCCACACAGTTCACCGGCAAGCTACCAAAACGAGGAGATGCATACACTGCGTGATGAATGACTTAGAGGGACTTCCAATGACTGAGCATTTGGAGTACTGATCTTTGAATCTTGGAAGGGCAGTTTCAGAATGGCTGGTCTCATTTCCCCCATTTGCTTCTCCAAAGAGAGCCCGTTAGCACAGACAAATGAGGCAAGTCAACGATATCCACCCAGAGAGGATATATTGAGCCAATTCAAGGGTAGGTGGGTAGCAGCTGCGGTCCTGCCTGTGAAATACTATAGTTGTTGCTATTGTGCAGTGAGTCATCAAGCCTCTTTTATTTACACTTTCATATAAGTGCTGGGAAACACGGCTGAAAACTGAGAATGGGGGTATGGGCATGTTAAAAAAAACTACACAGGCACATACATGCACAGATCAACAAACCAGCTTCTGTTTGTCAAGGAGAATTTTAAGCCACACAAACCTGAAACAGATTGACCTTTTATTACTTTTGAATTGAGGACAGATTTCACCTTTAAGAGCTCAATTATATTGCTGGGCTTTTTTGCTTTTTATGATTTTAGAAGATGCCATGGTAACTTGGGCAATGAGTCTGAGCTTAGGCTGTTTTATGTGATGAATTTCAAGTTCTGAATTGTAGTTTGCAATTTTAATCAATTTTGTGCCTGAAAAATTACTCTATTATATTTACATTTGAAATACAAGTTATAAGGACTGGTATTTGACAACATGGTTCAGATTTGAGCCTGGTTTTACCCACTAGAGAACATGGAGTTTGTCTGGGAAGTATGCAATTCCTGGCCTCTTTGGACAGTTTGATAGATTAATAATATCTGAAGCTCATCTATAAAGAGCTGCTCTTCTGTGAAATTCATTTTATCAAGCATTCTTGAGTGAGATATCATCTCTGATTTTTCTAGGAGAAATTTAATTATTTGGATAAGTAGACAGAGACTTTTATTCATTTTCTCTCTACCTGCAGAATTGCTTGGTTTAGTTGCCTAGTGCTTTAATAATCTATTGACCTCCTCAGGAAAGAGGAACCTTGGTGCTAAAGATCATTCACAGTGTGGTTATCAGAAGGTTCTGAGGTAGATGCTTTATGTGAGGCAGTGCCAGTGTGCAGCGATAATGTGCGTGATGGAATCGGTGTTTACCACTTCCTCTGTATTCTAGAAATGCAAGAAACCATGACTGTCCAGGTAGGAAGCTTTTCCTAACTGAGGAGCTTCCAGGGCACTGGTTAGCATACGCACCCTTTGACTGCTGGATGGGAGAAATCAGGTTTATTTCAAGGTATTATTTAGTAGAACCTTATGAAAAGAGGGAGAGAGGGAAGGGAGAAAGGGAGGCAGGGAGGAAGGGAGAGTGGGAGGAAGAAAGAAAAGAAGGAATAAAGGAAGCAAGCAAAAGAGTGCATAAACTACTAGTCAGTGTGCGTTATATCCCCATTTTCACCAGTTTCTCCACTAGCCCATACAGAAGAGCAGGGGGGGTTTATATAATTTTTATACTAGTGTATGAATCTATTGATTGAGTCAGAGAAATCTCTGGTGTTTTGCTATGCAACAGCAAGTGCACAATGAGATTTAAGTAACTGGAGTGGCAGATGCTCTAAAATATATAATCCGTACACATTCTACAAGGCTGCCTCTCCTCTGTTTTAGAACTGTTAAAAAAAATCATCCATTTTTTTTCTTATTTAGGGAGAAAAGGTTAACAATTATCTATCCAGTCACTCTCTGTTACTGAGTACAAGCAAATCCAGCATGTGAATCCTTACCCTTAATTTTATTTTTAGGCACCTAATTTGTTTTCCCATTTGATGATATCTTCAGCTGAAATCATAGGCTGCTGATCTCTTGTTTTTTTCTCCTGCAGTGTATGTAATTGGACACTATTAACTGTAGCACAACAGTTTTAAATGACACAGAAAGTAAACGAAGGCTGCCAGATTAAAGAGAAGACTCTCAATAGATTTGTGATTAACTTGCAACTATAATAAGAAATTACATGAAAATAGAAATGAGTAGAAAAGGTTAACCAGCTAAGACAGGAAATTATTTCAACAGCAGGGGAGGTGAAAAAGAAAGGAAAGATAGCCTCTTTACATATACACTTCTGACATCAGCTGTTTCTCAAGAGCAATACACTACAGCTAAGAAGAGGCATCTTGCAGGGCTAAAAGATACAGTTCAGATTAGGGATCAGGATTTAAGTCCTGGTTTTCATCACTAGCTTTTTGTCTAGCTCTGAGGAAGCCCAATGACTCAAATTCTCTTCCTTTCTGTTTAGCCTGTAAACTCCTTAAGAGTTTGCGTAATGCTTAATGACAGGTTCTGCATCCTGGAAGCTACATATATATAACTGGACAGCAGATAAAGTTTTCCATTCTGACACACCTCAGCCTTGTATTCACTTGGACAGTGATTGCGCAATGTGGCAAAATATAGCAAAAATGAAGTCATAATGAACATGAGGTTGTGTGTGACTTAATGAAGAGCAGAACATATGCCCATGGATAGTTAGGAGTAATTCAATGCTTCAGTAGGGACCTCCCTTGTGAAAAACTAGGAGAAATGAGAAGTGAAACAAATAATGAAGGAAATCTCTTTCTTGGCTAGATTGTCTATTATTCTAATAAAAGGTCAGATTACTGGTCTTTCCAATGATCAAGGCATGTGAAGAGCCTTTCTCAACTTTCACAAAATTTGTAGAAATAATCTAACTTCTTCACATTAATTGATTTGCTAAATTTGCTTGAAAGTAGTCAATAGATTTAAAAATTATCAGGAAACAACCTGCTTTGAGGACATACATTCAGAGTGCTTGTGTAAGGCTTGTTTTCTTGGGAAATCAGGTTTTAAAAACCCCACATTCATAATTTCCATTAACTTAGCTTGCATAGTTTGTAGAATGCATTCCAGATGAGCCAGTAGGCAGAATACATGGCCAGTTCCTGCTCTATGCAAGCAACAGGTCCAAAATGAAGAAAAATTTATTTTGAGACTTTGAAGATCCCTCATTCATAGCAAGGTGACCCATATAGGTCAAGGTTATACCTACCATAGTTCTACTAAAGGGAAAGGAATTGTTTCAGAGAGGAGTTTGTCCTATAAGCCCCCTATTGTCTCAGTTTGGGTCAGCTATCTACTCTGCCCTGAGTGGTTTTAGTTTCTTAAATCTTCTCAGGATGTTCTCTTCTAATACCTTAATTTTTTTTTTCTCATACCATTCTCTCATCACAGCACTGCTGGTACAGGTCCTTTCCTGGACTGAATGTAACCACAGTCAGTAATATGAATCCAAAATAGTCATTGCCCTACAGTAAGTGTTAAGCTTACATATTCTATTTCAGCCAGTTACATGAAGTTCGACAGATATTCTTTACTCCTTACAGCCCCCATGAACTCAAGAAGGTCACAAAGGGACAGCAAATCAGTGTTTGACCTGTACTATTTTACTGGTTAACATTAATGAGTAAAATAATGTTGGGCTGCAGCCTGCAGGCATGTTGCTGTTGTACCAAGTTCTCTGTGGTTAAGAATATATATGTATTTTCTAAAAGAACAGGCTATTCTGTATGATCTAAAAATTGGAAAAATTAAGTGAAAGTAACCAGTATGCGGCTACTGTCTGTACAAAATATGTCTACAATGCCCTTAAGTTTATTCTTCACTTTTTATATACTTCAGTTCTTCTGTCCTGTAAGCATCTCTTTGTTTAAGAAAATTGGATTTCAATTATTTGCATTACAGCAAATTAGACATTAGGTTTCCCTCATGCATTCCAGAGAAGAAGGACCATAACATAGGGGTCATATCAAGGAGAGGGACAAACGTTTCACAAGTCACTACAGATTATAGCAGGGGTTTTCTTGCACAAATACTGTTTCACCTACTAATCTTCACTTACTAATCAGAACTTTATAGGGCACATTAATAAGGTCCTTCTTATGAAAAATCAGAACTCTTGTGCTAAAAAAAAGCTATCGCAGTATTCATGTGTATAATTGAAGCAGATGCCTTCTGAGGCTGGGCTTGGACAAGAGGTCCTGTATGGAATAGGCATGAAGACTAAACTCTTCTCATCATAAAACACATGTTGTGGCTAAGGTGGAGCCAATATAACCCTCACTCTTCCAATGAAAGAGCAGTGTAAAATCTGAGAACATCGATCTATGGACCCACCTTAGGGGGACCTAGAACTCCAGATGTGTCTCATCAGGGCTAAGTGGAGGGGGAGAATCACCCCCCTCAAACTGATGGCAATGCTATTCCTAATGGACCCTGGGATAGCACTGGCCTTTTTCACCAGAAGGGCACACTGGTGGCTCACAGACAGCTTGCTGCACACCAGGACCACCAGATCCTTCTCTGCAGAGGTGTTTTCCAGACAGTTGACCTCCTGAACTGTCGCATGGGGTTATTCATCCCCAGCAGAACTTTGCACCTGCCTTTGTGGAACTACATGAGGTTCCTCCGTGCTCTTTTCTCCGGCTTGTTGAGAACACTCAGATTTGCAGCACAGCCATCCACTACAGCAATAACTCTTGCCAGTTTTATATCATCAGCAAACTAACTGAGGCTGCACTCTGTACTACAGGCCACATCATTAATCAGTACATCATTGAACAATACTAACCCCAGTATCAATCCCTGGGATGCACCACAAGTGAGTTGTCTCCCACTGGACTTTGTAGTGGACTATCAGAGCTGATTAAGCATGACTTTCCCTTCATCATTCCATGCTGACTACTCCTGATCATTTTCTTGTCTTTCACATGCCTAGAAATAGTTCCCCAAACTAGTTGCTCCACCACCTTTGTAGAAACCAAGATGAGGCTGACCAGCCTGTACTTCCCAGGTCCTCATTCTTGCCCTTCACAAGCACAGCAACAGTATTCACTCTCCTGCAGTTTAAAGAAAGCTTTTCCAGTTGCCACAGCCTTTAAAAGATTGTAAGGTGTGGTCTCTTCCTGTTACCAGGAAGCTCCCTCAGGACTTGGGAGACAAACCCATAAGGGCCTGCATGCTTGGGTATGGTTTGTTTTTTTTTTTACATGGTCCATAGCCTGCTCTTTATCCATCAAGAAGGTAAGTCTTCCTTGCTCCAGACTTTCCTGCTGGTCTTGGGCCTGAGATCCTGAAGAGCAGCCTTACCAGTAAAGACTGGGGTGGAGGCAGCATTAAGGCAGGCATCACTGGACTTCAAAGTAGGTGTTGTAACCAGCTTCTACAAACAGAATACCTGTCTCTAGATCAGTCTTCATGACCATCTGTAGGATCAGACAGATCTTGCTCTATGTGTTAAACACTGAGCACCTTGAGCTGTCCTGGTAGGCAGAAACACAAAAGAAATTAAGTGAGAAAACCAAATAAAGGAATATTCTAGAGTGTGCCATCTAAACCATGTAAGTATATCCCAATGTTTGTGTTTGGCTTCTGGCCATACAGCTCATCTGCTAAAGCATCTTTCAGTCTCCAAAGCTGTCCAGCAAACACCTTCCATAAGCATGGTACATATGCAAGAGATGTAACACAAGTGCCCACACTAACCTGGTGTTAGCTCAGCTGGTTACAACTTGGTGCTAATAACACCAGGGTCACAGGTTCAATCCTCTGTATGGGCCATTCACTTAAGTGTTGGACTCGATGACCCTTGTGGGTCCCTTTCAACTCAGAACATTGTTATTCTGTAAATGAAATGCTATTGTTTCAAAGTTTTGATTAGCTCGGTTACAGAATGATGCTAATAATATCAGGGTGAAGGGTTCAAACCTTGTACAGGCCATTCATTCAGGAGCTGGACTTGATGATCCTTGTGTGTCCCTTCCAATTCAGAATATTCTGCAATTAAAGCAACTGACATGGATATAGTATACTTGTATCATGTTCAGAATGAACAATCTCTCCAATAGGAACGAGCATTCTTCCATGGAACTCTCAATGCACAGGACAAATCCCAGCCAAATGGAAGATTAAGAAAAATCAGCTAAACATCAAGATTTTAAGATAGTACAAGATGGACATTGTGTAAAACCAAAAGCAGATGGAAAGCCATGATTTTACTTTACAATTTTACAAGCATTATTCTCTACTAAAGCCACATTAGCACATTCATGCAGAGGAAAATGCAATCCTTTGAAACAACTCAAGGCTTACAGAGTTTTGTGGTCCCTCAGTCATCTTCCTGCTGTTGACAGGCGTCCTGTGCCTGTAGACTTCTCAAATGTTGCTCCTCAGAGACACTTGCCTGGCTCTTGGCTAGAGCATCTCTGCATTGCTAATGAGCAGACTTCCTTCCATACAAGGCGCTGTACTCTCATCTGATCCTATTTCCTACCATCCGACCATTCAATCATATCCTGCTTTGAACTTTTGCCCTTTTTAACTCTCTATGCAGGCTTACAATCCTTAGACACAAAAATACATAGATATACTTATGTTTATCTACCACAGCCAGAGCAGCCTCAGGGATAGTGATTTAACAGCTCCTGTTCTGAGGATAAAGTTGTTTATAAATATGGATGTAACTGGGCATACCAGTGGGAGGCAACTACACAGTATCCCCAGGTGTCTCTCTAGGAGATCCAATTCATTTGGTAAAGCATCCTTCTAAATGCGTACACACACACGTGTGCGCGCGTGCATGCACACACACACACAGCAGCACAAAACATGGATCTTCTCCACCGATACTAAAAGTTGTTAGAATGTTAGAGTCATAAGTTCTGATTGATTTTGCCTGTGCTGCTATGTTCATTCTATAAGAGCATAAATAAACACAAAGAGAGGATCATTTTCTGCCAAATGCTTATTTCTTGTGAAATGAGAAGCCTGCATCTTTGGAGAAGGCTGTCTGGACAGGTCTGCTTCCTCCATTCAGTCCTCAGAGGTTTGCTGCAGGACCAGGTAGAACAGAACACCCTGGAATTTTAGCCAGGCAAACCACCCAGTCCAATATACAAAAATGACAGCAGTAACAGAAGACCACCCTTTCTCACTGTTTCTCACATAGATTTTTTTTTTCTCTAAGATTGCATTTAATACCTTCTGCTAATATTGCAGTGTTCCCCTAGGCTGTGTGTCAGAAATGGGAATGCTTCTTTTTTCTTAATCCATGAGACAGTGGTCAAAGTTCATGCTGGCTGCTCCAGAGGGGGTCTGGTAGGGTAGCAGGCAGCAGGAACAGCTATCCATGTAGCAGAATATACATTTTAGCCTGCAACTTTTCCTTAAGCAGGGTATTTTGGTGGTGTGGTGTGATAAAGGGCTTGGCATCCTAGTGTACAGCTGTGAATGCCACTGAATGGTCAGATTAGACAAACAGCATTATAAAAAACTGCATTTGTAAATACAACCAATGAATGAGAAACCAGTTAGTGACATAACCTTTCAAATTATCTAAATAACTGATCAAGTTCAGAAAAGAATAACCTTTTAAAATCATCAGATTTTGTAAGCAGATGTAAAAATAATTAACTTCAAATTAAGCATCCAGAGAATAATGTAAACTGCAGATTTCAAAGTCAGAAAAACTGTGGCTACAAAGGCAAGCAAATGCTGCTTAGAGAAGGCAGACATCTACTGATTTTCAGGTAAGCCATTCAGAGCCTGACCACCATGTTCTACTTCTTGTAATGATAGAACAGTGAAAAACATCATCCAGTACTTTACCCTTCTCTGTCCATTCTGGAAATGCTCCATCTCTGAGCCTCTGTATCACTGGTTTTATTGCTATTTTTATGACACTAGTTCCGAAGATGATGCAAAGCAGTTTACAGACACTGGAAGTCAAGTCCCAGTCATCTCGATTTTTTAGATGCTTTTATAAAGGGCAATGTTAAAATTATACTAGAGACAAAGAGGAAATTGATAAAGAGTAAAGAGTCACATTATTTTCTTTTGAAAATGTTGATAAGCACATATGGACACAAGTGAAAGAAGGCAAACCTGAAAAGATTTCTCAAATCAAAAGAGGGTCCTAACACTTGTATATGATGCAAAAATTATGGGAGGAAACACATCCCTTGTGCAAGACGCTAGTAAATGGGCAAACCACTGTTGAAGAAACCCTGTCTTTCTGGTAGGGGATTCCCTAAGGGGGATGGATGGGGAGGAAAAGAAAACAAAAAAGGCCCAGGTAGAGAAACTGAATAAGTAAATAAACACCAGCAGCATAGGGATGACTGAGAACCAGAAGCTGGGAAAAATAGACCCCCTGAAAGTGGCTTTTACCAATACAGAAATGAGCTGCCAAGTGTTTTCCTCAGCTTTGTCTATGAGTTGACACTGTGGAAGTGTTCTCATTCCTGGCTCAGCTGTGATAACCTCTGCCCAGTGATAAAAGGTTGCTCACTCCACTGTTTCATCTGGCTTGCTGAGTGAGAAGGATGGAGACTCCATATGAAGTTTCAGATTCTCCTGCACTACAAGAAAGCAATTTAAGACTTTAAAAAATTGAAAAGAAAGGCAGAGAAGTTCTTCACTTCCCTCCTATTAGTTGCCCTGGTATCTAAATTATCTTCTAGGCTCTGTGCCCAAAATCTTTATGTGATACTGTAGAAATGCAGAGCAATCTTTCTTTACCTAAGAGTGGAAATTAGTGTTAGTATAAAGAGAATAACCCTTCCAGGATATACTGTACTCCAAGGACTTGGTCAGCTGTTGGCAATTTGTTCCATTATGACTAGTTTCAGTATCACTGCAATATGCTGATGGATATGTCCGTAAGATTAAAATCTGCTGTTACATCAGTGTAAAGCTAGCACAAGGAAGATACAAAGATTTAGTTTTTATATCTGCCTTGGTATCTAAAATGTTTCTGCATTTAAAACATTTCTTGCAGTATGCTAGTATCTATTTTGGGCTGTGTTTCCACAAAGGGCTTAACCTGCTCTCAAATTTCAGAAAAGGTCTTAAAAAGGCATGTGGCTACATACAAGGATTTTAGCTGATTTAAAGCTTGAGTGCAATGCCTGAAATCTAGCACTCCTTGACAGATGGGCCAGGACTCAGGGCCAAAGCCCTGGTTTTCCAAAGCGTCCCATGTAGTAGGACTCAGACCTGAAATAGGGTGGAGATTTTCCTGGAAATACTCACCACATAAAGGTGAGCTCTGAAAAACAAATTTTAATGAACAAAGAGTTCCACCTGTCCTTCTGCCCACCATCCTCAATCCTGTAAATGACAAAGACTTCCAGAAGTTTTCTAGGGCCAGTTCATTTGTCTTCAGCCATTCTCCCCTAAAGCGGAACAAGGCAATTCCTGTAAACTTTTGATTCTATCTGTACCCAAGGCCAGCACAAGCAATGAGAGGCAAATCTATCAAAAGGCGTATTTTATGATACCTTAATCCACACTTTATAATAATGCAGTCATTTTCTTCATTGTGTTTAAAAGGCCATTAGGAAGGCCTGCCTATGTTTTCTGTAGAGATTAGCAGAAGGGGAAGGGTGGATGCTTATCACTCCTCACCTGGAGAGTCTGAATGCACAAAAAAGACATAAAGTTTAGATATAAACTTGTAAGGCTTGATTCCCTGCCAAAGCGGAGCTTGAGCACAATTACTCAAAGTCATGCCAAAGTTGACTAACCACCTGCTAGAATATGAGCTAGAAATGAAAGAAACACCTGCAAAATTAAGACCTGGAAGGTGGGGGAAGGAAGTTGTCCTTGAAATGAAGTAACAGAATCTGGCAGCAAGAGACTATACTGAGAACTGAAGTTTTCCAATAAATTAGCCTCAAAGTCATGTTTGAGAGTTCAGCAAGCAAAATGCTTCTTAAGAATAAACCAAGAAGGGGAACCACACCACAATCAAGATGGTTGATTGTGATTCTCCTCGGTCTGGTAGTTTGAATTTCATCATTTCTAAAGATGGAAAAACAGCAATTCTTGTTGTCCTGGTTATTTCCAGATGCTGTTATGATTCATTAACATTTCCCCATTCACTAAGTGTTCAGGTAAAACATAAACTACAAATTTAAAATACTATGGAGTTAACTAGTCTCTGGGAAATTCTATGTATTGGTATCTATATAGCAGTTTCTCCTTAGTCCCTCTTCTACCTAGTATTTTTCATTGATTCATTTCTTGTGTAGACAACTCATCATTATGTCCTCAGGACTGTTACTAGGTAGACTGTCTCAGGTTGTGATAATGAAAAATTAGTCAGCTGGTTTATCAGCACAATCTTATTTATTACTTGCAAGTAACAAAATCACCATTCAGACTGTAGGCTTACCACATCTACATTTGCTAGCAGATGCCTCTCAGGTTCCTTTTTAAACAGCAAAGTACAGGTCCAAGTTGAACTGTCTAGTTCTACATAAGTAACTCTAAGAATTAGATTTGAGGTACTGGCTTGAAGCTTAACCAAGCTTAGTGTGCTATGGAGATAAACTGCAATTCAGAAAGAAATTATGAGAATAGCCTTTCCTTCCTAGGTTGTTCTGCGATACAGAAGCAGAGCTGAAATAAACAAAACTGCAAACATCTTAAACCAGGAACATCTTGAAAACAAAACAAAAAAAAACAAAACAACAGAGAAACGAGCAACTTGGTGTCATCTCTGGATAAGCAGATGATACACACTGGCTGCTCTGCAAATTCTCCACTCAGAAATAATTTAGGTTGCTCATATGCCACCTAAAATAAATAAATAAATACTAGGGCTGCAGAAGTAGGTCTGTAGCAAGTCCCTTGAATCTCACAGAGGGAGGAGGAATTAGTCTCCATAATAGTGATATTGCTGATTTTGTTACTTTTTATCTTGCCTTAGCACTTAGAAATCTGACTGGATACTCATTTTAGCAGATATCTATTTTCCTTGTATCAAAATATTACCATCTTAATACCTTTCTTGAAGGCTGCAACATCTGGAGAAAATTTGAATGTGAAAGTTTCTTTGTTACACAGAAAAAACAGACAAAATGGCAGTGCTTAATAGTAGCCAATGGATAAAATCCATTACCCAATACATGTTATAGTCCACACCTTTTTCTCCATCTGAAAGTAAATACCTGAAATGGAGTGTTTCTGTGATAGCTATCCATTAGGACTGCAAGAAGCTCCACCATCTAATCATAATACAATTCATGGGTTTTTAAAATAGTGTATGCTTATTATGCTCTTTAAAAGAGGATAAGTAAAACTAGTTCTATAAGTAACAATTTTTATCTTCTCTTTCAGTCCTCTTTACTTTCTTTATATTTACTCCCTTTTCTGGTTTCACACTTAATTGCAATAAATGGCTCCTAAATTAGTGCAGATGAGTGTCTGATAAAGTTGTCTTCTATGCCTGACTGGCATTAATGGTGGCTAGACTTTGGAAAAAAAGGATGCATGAATGTTACATATATGTTTTATTTGCATTTCTAAAAAAAGTGAGAAACAAAAAATGGAGTCTGAGCTTGCCTGCACAGCCTTCACAGTGGATTCAGCCTTAGTGATGTATGAGTCTCCTGAGCCAGTTTCAAGACTGCACAGTCTCCTTCCCTTCATCTTCATAAACTGTGTCCTAGTGGGCTGAAAAACACAGTGATTTTAGCCAATTCTCACATTTCTAGATGAACCCCTTCTTCAATCAAAGATGATGAAGTGAAATGAAATTATGAAAGGCAGAAAACATAGAGCCCAAAGTGTGACCTAAGAATCTTAATTTTCCTCAATCATTGCTGTAACGGAATGCAAGTCTGCAGCAGCAGGGGTGAAATTATAGTACAAATTACCATGCTATGCCAGATAAATTATTCTCTGCAGCATGGTTATTAAGTGATAGATAAATAACTAACACTGTAGGACTGATTGACAAAATATAAGTGACCTGGAGCTAAGCAGGGCACCGTGGAAATAACATTGCAGCACCACTAATATTTTAATACTGAAATGAGATTTTCCAAAGCAGAAAATTCTTAAAATAATATATGACTAAGCCAGCTACAAGTTAAACAGGTTCTAAGAGCTCTTCAGCTGAGAACTCCTAGCTTCATGACATGTCGCACATAAATGTTTATTAAATGCAAAATTGGGTACTGGTACATGTTTTCTCTCTGAGGACACAAAAGTAAGATCTAGACTCCTGCTAGGAGAGAGTGACAGGATTTTTCCCTTCAAACGGATGTCAGGAGATGGTTATCTTCCTTAACAACAGCTTCAAAGACAATATGAGACATGGGCTCAGAGGTTATTCAGTTTAGAAACCAAGCTAATAAAGAGAATGACTCAGACTATTGTAAGAGCGAACCTAAGAAATCACTGACCAGATGGATCCTCTGGAGAACTACCTCCATTATTTCTGCAGCTGGGACCTGCTTCAGTTTGAACATTTCTTTGCAAAAGACTGTTGTAATAGGACAACGTGTCTATTTGTGATTTTTTTCAAATTTGCCAAATACTTTCTATCAGACCTTGTGACATGTTTATGCTAAAGCTCATATTTGCCTTCAAAGAAAGGTTCTGCCCTGGTCACTCAGAGGAAAGAAGAAAATTTTTATACAATCAAACAAATAAGAGCACTCTCAGAGTAAGATTTTTGACAAAGTAAACGAGCTGGGTTAACAGCAAGAAGAACATCAGCTTTTTAGAAACTGAATATCCATCTGACACCATGCAAAAAAGCTGACTGGGAAAGAGGCAACATATGCTATGTTCTAGAGGGAAAGTCATGTTTAAACACAATAATGGAAGTGTATTATTGCACCAGAAAAAAAAAAATCATGAAAGAGAAGGGGTGAAAAGCATGCATGTTCTTAAACCGGATTTGTATATATTTTCTGCTGACTAGAAAAAAATTGTTCTGAAACCTTTCTGTTAGGTCTTTCATTCATAATGTGCTGTAGAAGGAGGAAACTGTTTATCTAGGTCCCTATGAAATTGGAGTACAGGAAAGTGAATTACTGGAGAGACAGAAGGAAACCAGCTTTCAGGCCTGTGGGCAGCTGAACTGAGGTCTCTGGTCTAATAAATGTGTACTACACACAGGTAGCACGCATACCAGGTACGTGTTCCAAATAACATTCTGGCCCCAGGCCTGGTGAGGAAGCTTGACTGGTGTATAGCTGTGACACTGTATGTTATATATATAATATGTGGAAACAAGACAGTATTTTGATAATGCTGTTTATTTCAGGGAAATGCCTGCTTGCCTGGGGATCTTAAAATATTCCATGAAACAGCACTGACATGATGCTTAGAATGCCACAGAGACAATTTTTGCCTCTGTGTATGAGTGTCACTACCCTCATTGGACAGAGTATACCATAAGCAGAGGCAAGATACAAGAGGCTGAATAATAATTGCATGAGTCATGTGGATATTTAAAATCAAATTAAGTCTGTCTAATTAAGTATACAAGTAATTTAATAGAGAACTCCAGTAGAAATAAGAAATTCCTACTATAGATTAATAGTGAGTATCTCACTAGAGAAGGCTTCCATGTGTTGCCCCACACACAGTCATGGCCTCTAATCTTTCCCGAATGCAGAACAAGCTGAAAAAGAGAGAAAGGCAGAGAAAAATGCAGGCAATTATAGAGACCCATCCATGAGATAATATGAATGTTCTGCTTATAGACAAATAGTCAGGGCAATCTAGGGATCAAGCTGAAGACCAGATTGAGATACACCTAGTAGGAAGCTGCCAGTGGGAAGAAGAAGCCACAAAAAGAGACAGCATAGCTAGCTTACTGTCTCCTTAAGGCAGAACAAAATGCTAGCAGGTGACAGTAAACACAAAGAGATTGAAGAAGATGGCTCTCTGGAGAAAGGCCCTTGTCAGAACTTTAAGAACACAAGAAAAAGAAAGGCAGATTTTTGTTTTCTTGTTTTCAAGTCAATTTTGAAACTGAGTGTAGCTCTGTAGGGAAGAGAATTGTTCCCTGGGGGAATTAGGGAAGTTGTAGAGTTCAAACAGAATGAAGCACAGGGGGAAATCAATATTTTTTCTCTAGAGGTTTGCTTTCAGTAGTTGGTGCTCTCTAGAATCAAGGCAGAACTTAAAAAAAAACCAACAACAACAAAAAAAACAAAACAAAACAAAACAAAACAAAGACAAAAGTCCTCCACCTCTAAACTCTTAACTATCAAAAAGAAAAATCATAAAGGCTCAATCATGTGTCATACGTGTCATTGAGACTTCTGTGGTATTGGACTAAACTTGTCTAATATTTCATGATAAAACTGGGAAATTCCTTGAGGGGATGCCCCTTCTTTCCTTTCACCTTGCCTCATCATCCATCAATTTATTTATTTGTACTCTAAACACTTCCTGTACCCACAGAAAAGATACTGCAAGGTCATGTAATCAGCTGGTGTCCTAGTATGTGCATATTCTATCTAGCATAACAGGGCTGATTTCAGGCTGGATGGCATTTTCTGACCTTTAAAATTGAAAAGGTTTTTATCCCAGACAATGGTACCTCAATATAAATAATCCAGATATTAAAACCTAACTATATACTAGTTTCCCTTTAGATCTATTTCAGGAACTACACTTTCTTGCAGCAACTGCCCAGGTGGTATTCTCTACTCTCTAAATAGCACTGCAAAGTACAGAGCTTATAACTCTGCCCTTAATTGGTAGTGGCATGTTGAGAAACACTGATGGTTCTGTAAAGCCTTGCACGCATAAGAAGATCACTATTGTCTTTAATGTTCAGGTCATCTAAAATTTCAGGTGTTTGTCTTTCATTCTCCTTCTCCTCCTTTCTTCATATCCTTCTCCTCAAAATCTTCACAGGAAAAAAAAAAAATCATCTGGGAACAGGTGGTTTTAAGTAAAGCAAATTATATTTTCTGCTTCACTGGACTATCTCCTGCCCTGCAGTACGGGAGAAATCCCGAAACATGTGTGCCACTCTCAAGGAGCTTCCATAAACCAGGGCCTTTTGTGAAGGACAGGAAGTTGTTAGAATACCAAGATGAAAGCTTAATGGGCTAACTTGAATTTAATAGGATATATTACACCCTAGATTGTTGCTGTTTTGGTTTAGCGTTGTTCTGAGCAGACAAGTCCAAAATCTCATTGAAGTAGCTTCTGCCATGACAATGGTTCGAAGTTGCTTTCCTTTGCCACCAAAGGAGAAAATTAAATGGGAGTAAGAAAACATCATGATTCCTCAAATCTTTGTTGTAGACAATCCTCCATACCAATTTCTCCAGCCATACATTGAAACAAACTGTAAGCAAACCCATAGAGAGAGAATCGCTTTAATGGAACTACTCATTCTGAAGTCCCTACTGAACTGTACACATCTTCAGTGGTCTGTGCATCCTTAGTGACACGTAGGCTTTGTCTGAGTTGCCATACAGATTCCATATAGCCAGTGTATCCCTTCTGTTCAGTGCAGCTGTACAGCACTGTACAGGACCGTACCCATACTAAGCAGAATCTGTATGCTGCTGTTGAGTCTCTTGAGAAAGATGGCAAAATCTGGGAAAGGACCAATGTCCCTTTTTTTTCGCCTGCAGCAACAGCTCTGTTACAGCAACGTCCAAGAGAAGAGCTGCATGTTGGGCCTTCCTGTACTATTCCCACAGATGTGTTCCCTGCAGACATGTCCTCGGGAAGGCCTGGAAGTGCAGCCAGGGCTGTTCTGTTGCTGGTGTCATGAGGGACTGTAACAGTGAGAAGTAGAGGAACGGAAAAGACAAAATTTGACATGCCCATTCTACTTCAGTGCAGCGTAGTTACCCTATATGACTGCAAGATGTATGAGCAGACTCATTTTCTGTTTAAGAGAGTGATTTGTGATGCTGGGAAGAGCAGAAATACTGCTTTCTCAGAAAGTGGCCATGGTTCAGAATAGCAGCAGAGAGTTGAGACTTTATGCTCAACAGCAGCTTCAGGTCTGGGCCACAGCAAGAGTTTTAGTGGGAAAACCAAGTTAGTCAAAGTTCTTCCTGGAAGCATGCATGGCAAATTAGCACCTGGGACACATTTTGGAAGTATATGGTTCATTTTCACTCAAAAGAGGAAAAATCAGTCACATGTCCGAAGATGCATAGGAAGCCTGTACTTACAAAAAAAGCCAAACCCACATCAGCCTTCTGTTCTCTGAAACACTTGGCATGTGAAGTCTTCCACCTGTACTCCTCAAAATAATTTGCAAATGCTGTTTCTCACAGCCCATACACCAGTGCTATAATAATCTTATCCATCCAAGCACACATTTCCCATGCAACTGCTTCAGCTCTGCTACTTGCTTGTCAAAAAAGCTCACTGTGCTGTTCTTGCTGATGCTTGCAACAGGATTTCATCATTCTTTCTTGAGTTTCACAAAAGGGTGGAGGCTGAGCAACCTTTCGTTTTCCGGCAGGTGCTGGGAATTACCTCTGAGCAGGAATCTTAAGTGTGGCAGAAATAAGTAGGTTCCCTCTCAAGGCTGTTTTTTCTCTCATTTCTGATCTGAGAGCTGTATCCAGCATCAGTTCAGTTCCTCCCTAAATACCACAGTCTCTGAATGTTTCTGAGCCAGGATGACCTAAACTCAGATACTTTTTTCTGTGTATACCACAAACCCGGATAACATTTAAGCTAATTACTTGAATTCTAGATCAATATCTTAAAAAAACTATGAATGTAGGAGTTGTTTTCAGTGGAGGGTTTTTCTTATATTGCCAAAGAGTTCATGAAACATCTTGCTTCAAAAAAGAGCATAGAAGTCTAAATATTTCTATAAACTTGTCCTGTTTACTGCCTATTGCCCTGTACTTCAAAACTAATCTGACACTAGCAATTTATGAGGGTGGATTCTGTGACCAAAAACACAGAGACTTGGAGGATTCAAGACAAACCCATGTCCATGTCCCATCCTAGAAATGGGTCAGCTCTGAGCCCTAGGGAAACAAGCACACTCAGTGATCCAGTTGACTGCAGTACAACTCCAGGGCTTGGCATCTGCATTCAGGCTTCTCTCCCCCAAACCCATTTATTTTAAAGGTGAGATGTTGGGGAGGAGGGAGAGGAGCTGTAGGAAACAAATGACTAACTGCAAGAGGCAGCAATTGGACTCAGCATGTTCTGCTAATACACACCTGATAAAAAGCATTTTTTTTTCTCCTCGCTGCAAGCAATCAGTTTTATTAACATTGAACGATAATGTGGAATGACTGTAGGGGAAAAAATGTTTAAAATAATAAAAAGAAACTCTGCAGGTGAGCAAGATTGATTTTAATAAAAGCAACAGAAGAACTGTATCTCTGGTACATGTTCTGCCCCCCTCCTCTTTGGAGGGTAAGATGTGACGAGTCTGGTGTTGTCAGTCTTGCCAGCAGGAGGGCAGTGACAGGTTGAGCAGCGTGTCTGACAGGACTGAAGTCAAATCTCCAAGAGAAGCAGTGCAGTGCAGAATGGCCAATATTACAGATTATGTGGGGGAGAAAGAATGCACCAGGGTTATTCAGATATCATTACACACGGCAAAAATAAACCCCGAAACAACAACCCACAAACAAATCAGTGTGACAGCTCTGCAAAAAAGCAGCAAGAAATGAACTCCATCTGATTCAAATCATACTGAATTACAAAGGAAAATATCACTAGCAACCAACAAGCATTACATCTTGCACTCTTTGAAGGGGGCAAATAGAGTTGCAAAGGGCTCATACGCTTGTAAAAATACAAGTTTTGGTGCTTTTAGATTACATCCCAGCTGAAAGTCATGGATGCAGTCCAACATGATACCTTCTCAGCATTGCATTCTGCAGTGACCACATAGCTCCTGCTCAGTGTTCAAGTACCCAAGAGTTAACAGGTAACAGCAGTGTCACTCCCACAGCAATTGCTCAAGTAACAGCTACATGGATGAGTAGCACATTAGATTTTCACGGGCTGTGCTATTTTTTATGTTATGGTAAAAAAAATCAGCATTTGTGCTCAAAACTTTGAAGTTATTTCTTTCAATATGTTTTGTTAGCATGGTTTTTTTCTCCCACTTGTCTTCAGAAGCCATCCCCTTGTGCCAATCACCCTTCAGGTTGGCAGCAAACTGACTGATGAGCTATTCTGATGAGAAATTCTTGTTTTAAATTTTTATCACTGTTCTGCAGCATCTCATCTTACCTAATATACTTATTGCTGGAAAAATAGAACTTGAAGGTTTTCCCAACTTTGCATCTTGCATATTTACCTACCCTCTTAGCTTTTAATGGTCTTTGGGACTATTGCACATTGTCTGCACCAACTAGGTGTTTTATCACAATCTGTATTACTCAAGAACAAATCTGCTAAGCTTTTGTCCTCAAAAGAGAGTAATGGGAAAAGGTTTCTCTGATACTGTGTCCTGTGAACATCTTATTTCTGGAAAATAAACATGAAGTGTCAGCACAGATCCCCATTCCAGAGATCAACTAATCGTATCTAATCAGTTTAGTAGCTGGCCATTGGGATAATGGAATCCTAAGGGCAGAGCTGGGTGGAAAATGCTCAATACCAGCTTAATCACTAAAGTTAGAAAAAAAAAAAAAAGAAAAAAGGAAAAAAAGAAAATTAAAAACTAAAGAGAGTGACAGAGAGAGACCAAAAAGAAGTGACAGAAAATTTGGGCAGAAGAGGGATGTAAGTCCTATTTGCAAATGTTGATCACATTTGGTGATTAGTCTCAGCCAAGAAAAATAAAGGAGGATTTTTTTGTAAGATTTCAAAACAAATATGGATTTCTGTTCTGAAATAGGATTTTTCTATGGAAATAGAGATCTAAATAAAAAGACAATGAGAAAGGTCTAGCCTCAAATAACAAATAGGAACACTTAGTGTCAAGCTGAATGTAATGTTTCAGTTCAACATCTCCTCCCTACTTCCCTCTTCCTCCTTTTTTTTTAATGTCATATACGCAATGTTCCATTTTATTATTTAAAAACACATTTTTCCGGTTCAGTTGTAGAAATAAATAAAAAAATAAATAAATAGATGACCTGTCACTCAAAAAGCTCTGCTTAAGGGAGCTACAATGGGGTATGATAAAGTTGTTTCAAATGTATACCAAAGCTCATGGGATCAGTGTGCTACCAGGTAATCCAGGGGTGAATTCACCTGGAGAAGAAGAGAGAAGAAGACTGGAAGAGGAAAGAGGGGGAAGAAGTTGCATTTCTCAGCCTTGCATTTTATGGGCAGCTGCCCAAGACAGATAATCCACTGCCTCAAGGAAGAGTGTGTTCACAGAGACCACTTTGTGAACTCCCATGTGATGCACCTGTAACATGCTAGCAATGTTGACTGTTTGGTGAGAGCTTTCACACTGCTAGTTTATGGCTTTTCCCCTCAGCAGTAACTTTGAATTTATCAGAACAGGCTGTTCTACATATATGGCTGACATTGCAATTTATTGTATCCCACACATTATACCCAAGCATATGTCTCTATGTGAAATGCTGTTTTACTCATTCAGCATTCATGTGTAGATGATTTCTTGTGCCTCAAGTATTTAATCTAATGGGCACTTTTAGTATACACAACTACAGGCACTAAGATTAAGGATTTAAAATACTAAACCAATATATTATATAAATGAAAATCTCTTTGGCACCCACAGTTATAATATAGTATTTGGGCTTTCTGACCTTGAGTACAATTTCCATATACTCATAAAAAATTGATAGCACTTCTCATTATCCATTCTCCTCTCCTCAGCCCGCCCACCCTCCTCTCCCACATCACAGCTGCCACCTCCGATTCCCCAGTCCTGCACATCAGTCTTCCGGTCACCTCCAGAGGTCTCTGGGGCAGCTCTTTCTGGCTCTACAAGGAAGGTGCTGTGCTCTGTAATCCTCAGGAGCATATCAGAGAGCCTACCTCTTCACTTTTGGTCAAGGAATTGACACACACACTTATTTCCAAACATGAAATGCAAAGAAAGCCTTCCACAGCTCCATATGTCTTTAAGTGGTTTGCAACACAGCAGTAGATTTCTCAGAAACCTGCTTCTCTGAGACATCACTCAAGCAACAGCTCAGGTTCTAGCCATCCTGTTGTTCAGGCATCAGCACAATAGTTCATTCCTAGTATTTTGGGGGGTGTATTATTCCTGTTTTATAAAAGGCTTATCCATTCTATGATTGAATTAACAAGAGAAAAAGCTTTAATGGGGAATAATGTATATCTAATTATTAATGTACTGTAGAACTTAGCTTTTATATTGCAATTTATATTGCAATTACCTTCTTTGTGATATAAAGCAGAACAATACAGAGGAAGAACTTCTTTATTAATGCCTAATAGCATGGTAATTTAAAATATTCGAGTTTCTTTAATAAGGTGCTGTATGAATGTTACCTAATTTGACAAGATTAATTATACAATTAATTTGAGACTGCTCTCAATTAAATTAGTAAAAATTCTTAAGAATACAGGAACCTAACATGAAGTGAGATACCTATTAAAGAGGGTATTAATTAGACAGAGATGAAATAATGCATGCTTTGTTAATATAAAGGGCATTGAGGAGTTGGTAAAGATGTATTATTTCATTACTATAATAAAATAAAGGTAGTCCAGGCACAAAACAATTTCAGAGAATCTTTCAGAAGACTGTGTAATAGAAGTCAGTGTTAGTTCTACTACAAAAACTGAGGAGCCTGATTCTCACCTCAGGTCAGATTTATTCCGATTTGTTTGATCCTGTAGAACTACTCCAATATTATTGCAAGCTATATCCACGTACAGTCTCAATGGAGCAATGGGACACAGAGGTAGAGGTCAGTCTTGGATTAGAAAATATGCTTCAGCTATATTTATATTTAAAAAAAATGAAAAAAAACTTATGCACCACAGCATCATAAATTCATAAAATGAGATAGGCTAGAGTTCAGAATGCTAGTGGAAGGAAATAAGGCAAATGGCCAGATCACAACCATGGACTTCAGAAAAAAAGGACTTTGTTCACGGACCTACTTCTGGAAGCATCCCAAGGGAGCAGTCCTAGAGAGAAGAGGGGCCCAGGAGAGCTAACAAATTGGGATACAACAAAAGGGTTACCTCTTCCCATATCTAGAATAGTCTATCCTGCCCTGTGGAGCAAAGGTGGTAGGAGGATTGCAGGGGAGAACAAACTTCTTCTGATAAAAACCCAACATAACAAGGAAGTGTACAAACGATGGAAAACAGGAGTCAGGCAACCCATAAGGAATAAACACACTGTGCAAGTTTGCAGTGATGAGATTACTAAAGCCAAAGACCACAGGGATCTCAGTCTGACAAATAAAATGAACAGAGACAAGAAAAACTGCTACAGGTACAACACCAGCAAAGGGAAGACTAAGTAAAATGTGGTCTTGCTATTGAATGGGAATCTTTACAAAAAGCCATGGAGAAGATCAAGGTCACTATGACTTCTCTATCTCTATTTTTCTGCTAGTATCCAGTATCCCATGCACTGGAGGCCAGGAGAAAGGTCTGAAGAAAACAAAACTTACTCTTTGTGAAGGAAGTAGGGAACACTTAAACAAAGCGGACATATACAAGGAATCTGATGAGAAGCACCCACACGTTCTCAGGGAGGTGACCAGTGTAGTCATGAGGTCAGTCTAGATTCTCTTTGAAAGACTGTGGTGATCAGGGGAGGTTTCCATCTTAAGTGAAAGGTAACCATGGGTGCTAACTTTTTTAAAGGGTAGATCACTTTTCTCCCATTCTGAGATGGCACACACAGTGTATTTCAGATATGTGGTTTCTGAATTCTTGTTCACAGCCTCCATTGTATCAACCAGAGCAAAATTCTTGTGAGACAGAGAAGCTCTGCTAAGCACTTCTTCCTTTCAGGCAAACTGACTTCAAGTTACCTGCTTGAGGTCAGAGAAGAAATCTACCACTTGAACCCAGTCCTGCAGAGAGCTGGGCTATCACCCATCACTAGAGAGTTGTTCCTCTGCTATCCACCACTTCACATTTCCACCATGTCCCCTTTTTAAGGACAATAAAGTTTCTGGCAAAATATTTTTACAGCACTCTTCAATATGAATCTAATGAAATTTGTACCAATCAGTAGTGGAATTTCTCTCATCTAGCTTCAGACTTCCCCAATGTGGACATCAACATCCAAGCTAGTCACCCTGTGATCCCTTTGCAGATAAAAGAAACAAGCAGATTCTGATAGATGCAAATTACCAGATATGTTAGATATCTGTTTTAGAAGATCATGTTTCATACTCTGGAAGTGTCTATATCTTTGCAAAAAGGGAGACTAGCATGACTAGCTCAGAAGCATCTCATTCCAGGGATGTCAGATAAAATATGTTAGTTTGTTTCATCTGGGAAACAGAATACACAATACTGCTGATATGACCAGTGAGAGCAGAACCTATTGTAAATGTCAAATATTTAGAAGTTATCCACAGAGTGAGCTCTAGTGAGTTAGTCTTCAAATAATCTGCAAGAGCAAATAAAACCAAAATAGGCATTCCAAGAACAGGAAGAGGCTTAATTATTAGATATTATAACTTCTTCATGTGAACTCCTACCTTTGAAGATATTTCAGATATTTTAAGGAATTGCTGTATATGTGCTGAACTGTTGTATGATGTAAATTAGACCTATACTGCATTACACAATTAGACAAATGTAAAACTACAATGTTTAAGGAGATTTGAAACTTTCAAGGTTCCAAGTTTACATCAAATTTCTCATTTTTAAAAAGTCTTCTCTGAAGCAATTTTTTAATTCACAGAACTAGCATTCTATAATCTTAGAATGAAACACAATCAACCTCTCTGCTCACTATTCCAAACTGACACCTTAGGACACATAAGATCCATTCAAACTACTGCATTCTATTGTTACAATCAATGCAAATTTATTTTTGAAAATGAGAATTTTCTGTTTCTTAGCAGAGTAGTTTTGCTGCTACATGATTTTCTGCAGTGGTTTGATAGATAGTCCATCATCACAGCTTCAGCCTTTCTAATATGATACCTGACAAACACACTGAAAGTATGGGGAAGGCAGCCATTTCTTTGGATAGTCATAGTAATTCCCATTCCTATCGGTGTCTGTTGAGGGCCCAGATATAAATGTCACCCAAGCACGGTGCTCCTAAGAAGTGTCTTCAAAACCATAAAAGCTATTCTGCAAAGCTCCATCTCTTTGATCTCACTGCAAGAAACTTTGACTAGATGATTGAAGAGGGCATGGCTAGAGGCAAGCATTCAACCAATTGTTCTGCTGTGTCAGAACAAGGGCAGAAGGGATGACACATTCAAACGGTCCGTTTTGAAACTGAATATCTCAAAATTTCAACAGAGAGTAAGAATGCAAGTTTTTCTAGCTTCCTAAAGCTGTAACATCTGCCCATGACATTTAAAAAAAAACACCAAACAAACAAACAACAGCAACAAAAAAGAACACAAACAAACAAACAAAAAACCACCCAAAAGAATACATGAAGAAAGAATGCATTTATTACACTTCTCATCTTTCCAGGGACTTGCTTTCTTTCTTTGTCTTTATCATGTTCTGTAGGCCTAAGGCTTAGCATGAAAACATACAAGCGTGTTGTATTTTGACTTGAAATGCCAAATCTGTGGATGTGACAAATGTGCTATAACAATGACAGCCACATGTTCTTCTTAAGTGAAACAATTAACTAGATCTCTTTGCTCAGTGGAGTGAAGGTGTGGGGTGAAAAAGAAAGCTGGTGTGCCCAGACCCACACCATCAGAACAAGAGAACAACCAGAAGTTTGTTTCAATATTGTGAGCCAGAGATGGGGGCAGTTCTAAACTAAACCAGAACTTGCCAGCCATAACTGAGCCATAGGGATTGGGAATGTGCTTGAAAACAGACCATTTAAATGCAGAGCTGTCAACATTCCTGGCAGATCAGTGTCTTTCAAGTTTTCATGAAGTACCTTTCCCTCTCCATGAAAGTCTCACTTACTCACCTTCCCCCAGTTCAGAAAATAAAAAGTGTCCACAGATCTACCCCAAAATCTGTGATCTACTCATTCCTACATTTCTACAAGTTATCTCTAACCTTAAATTTGGCTCAAACAGTTGTCACTTCAGCAAAATGTGTGAAAGGAACCAGACTGTGTCTCCAACTACAGTCTACAGAGTATAGCAAATACCACTGCAGAACTCATCTTCCTACTCTGACAAGTGTAGTTAATGAAGTGCAGGCCAAAATCTTGCAGTAAGTTGCTTTATACATATCCTGTACTACTTAGTTTCAAAACAGAGATTTTTCTTTCAGGGAAAGCTTCCACTTGGGAACATGTTGCCAGTCAGCCTAGCAACATGCCCCTCAATCTGGAGCACATGTGGTCTCCAAAGGCAGCACTTTGGGACTGTCTGTCAAAACAGCAGCATCCCATTCAAGAGACAAAGTGTTAAAGTAATCTCATGGCTTTTACAGTTACGTTCAATCTAGGACTTTCCTTTTAATGAAGCTTGCTGATCAAGGTTATCAAGTCAGGCACTCAATAGCACTGAACTCTTTTATCAGCTCTTCTTGGTAATTATAAATTATCCACCATTAGACAGTATGCTAATTCTTAGACTCCTACAAAGAGCTTAATCAATTGAGTGCATTTTATTATTTTCTAGTCTAAACATCATGGACTCATCATATAAAGTATCCAATAACACTAAATTATTCTAGATAGTTAAACTGATGCTAAACCAATCAGAAATTATATTTGAATTTATTAGTCTTCCTGTATTATTTAGCCAGCACAGTGGAACAACAGAAACAAAATACAACCAAGATGTGAAGTGCAGACTGAGTAAGGAATGAGGCTCTGAAGTTAGTGTACAGAAAAATGAAACAAAATGTGTGATTAATTTTCAGCAGGAAGAGGGCAGGAAAGGTCAAACAGGCAGATATGTACTATGCATTCTCCTTTGGGTCATATTACTGCTAATTTAGATCTGCACAGACATGTAAACCCTAAGAGATATTTCTGTATCCTTGGCTTCCTCACATCAAAACCTTTCTAGTTATTGTCTTGCACTTTTAGGAAAAGATTCAGCCAAGGTACCTAATACCTATCCAAAGGCAGAATTCAGACCTCTGATTCTGAAAATGCTGTCCAACTTTCACCTAACTCTTGCCTCATCTCTCCTCTCCTTCCCTATACCTCTAGACGCTGTAAATGACCTAAAAAGCTTTTCTTTGCTCAGACTATCTGCTACAAAAACAATCGTTAGTCCAGGTGGCTGCCTCTTACCTAAGCATTTTCTTACAGAAGCAGTAATCTGCTATTTAAGTTACCTCTGCTTTGTCTAGCTGGTGTAAACGACTTGTGTAGCTCCTAACTGGAGCCCCACATGCAAGCAGATGATAGGTGTTATTGTGAACCACAACTGAAAGCATTTTCCACAGCCCTGTCTTTCCCTTGAAACACTGTTAGCATGATAAAAAAGCATCATGTTGAATTCCTTCTGGAGTCCTTATTATCCTTCTGCCAAAAGCCTGCTCAGTCTTTGAAAAGAAAGAAAGAAAAAAAAAATTTAAAAAATCCACACGAAAAAAACCCACAAAAAACAAATCTCCATAGGTCCAAAAAAAGAATATTTATTTAAATAGTGTGTAATAGCAGTGTGTAATATCTCACCTTTCTCTTTTCGCCTGCATTAGCGCAGCCTCTAAAGCAGGAAGTATTTTGGCATAAGTAGATAGAGCCTTAAAAAAAGAATCTCCCACATAGGAAAAGACCTACTCTGGGCAATCAGAGCCAGCTGGCCCTCTGGGAAAGCATACCCTTTAATTTAAGCTGAGGCTACTTTTAGCTGCTGTATGTGTAATTTAAGACTGCATTTGCTTTTAAGTGAGTTGCACCATGTTCTTTTAACTGGGTAATGGATCAGGCTATGGACTCTTCCACTTCTGAGATGCAGCTCTAAATAAAACTGAAAGAACTGCCCTATGGGATCAGATCAGAGTTTCGTTTAACTTAATATCCTGTCTCCAACACCTGCCAGTAGCTGCCTGGTGAAAGAATATAAAAGCCACAGCAGAAAGGACTGAGTGATTCTCTCCTCTGTGGATTGTTCCACCTCCTGGCAATCAGGAGTTTAAAAGCACTGCTGAAATTAACTAAGAAAGTCAACTCTGACACATAGATTTCAGATCCAGAGACCTTTTCCAAAGTTGTTCCCACCTATACCATTTGTCAAGTAGCAAACAAACTTTTCCATCCTCATCTCTGGCTCAAGAGAAGGTGGAGTGAAAATAGAATGGTGCTGATAATCCCATAGTCCAACATTCAACAGGGATTGTCCTATATATATGTATATAAAGAAGGAGATGAAAAGTGAAAAAAGCAGGCCAGCTAAATCTAAATGTTTGGGTAATAAGGAAAAATATCCATAATTCACTAAGAATACCTATAAAATATACAGCAACTCCTATTATTACATGTTATTTGAATCTCTTATATTCCATAGTTTTTTAGCAAAGAACTTTTTTACAGTCAATGCATTTGACCATCTTATTTCCTGCTATTTTGAATGCATGCATGCATGCTTATACTATGAAAACTTCTTATTAATTCTATTTAAATACAGACTGAAGATATTGAAAAATACTTTTGCAATACAGGCAAAGCAATAAACACAGATGGTCCCAGATTTGCTCAGAAATTCCTGTCTAAAGATATTTTGGTTTGCTTTCTCTGCTGGCAAAGGGTAAACAGCACTGTAAGAATCAATCCTGCACACCCCTGTCACACCACTGGCTGAACAATCTTTGTTGTCCACAGCTCCTTATAGAGGAATTTCTATACTCTGCACTGATATGCATAATGCAGCCAGCCAAGGGCTCCCCACATAGACACTAATGCACCGTAACATAGTTGTTACTTTTATTTACTTACAAAATAGGAAGCCTGATAGAATACTAAACAAAACAGACATGGTCCTGCCCCAAGGCATTGCTGTGCTTTCAGATCTACCAGCTCCGGTGCCACAAAACAACTTAAGCCTCTAGAGCTCCCTTGAACTTTCAGTTTCTGCTTGAGAAGGTGACAAGTTCCTGCAGAAATGGCTATGCTAATACGAGTCGAGTCGTATTACCCTACAGCTGTCTGTCACGGTCCTTTTGTTGGCACAGGCTAAAGGAACATTTCTCATTGAATTCAGTCCAAAAGTCAGGTGTAAAACCCACCCTGGAAAACTGGTCAGGCACAGGTAGTGAAGGTAAGAGATAGGCCTGACATAGTTCATCTGATTTCCACAAAAATACGTGAAAAAACATTGACATTAACCTGGGAGAAGATGTGCACTACCTTTTCCAAAATCAACTTGAGTCTTAGATCACTGTCATTTTCATCAAAGGGATTCCACACAGCCCACAATAATAAAAGAAACACTTCAAATGTTCATCTGACTTTTAAGACAGAGCCAGGGACCGTTTCTGGGTCCTAAGCAGTAATAGAAATGAGAAGGACCTAAAACTGGAGCAGATGTCTCCCAGATATCAGCTGAAAGAGAAACGTGTCTCTATGTCCCTCCACATGGTAGGTGTGCATGAGGGAGAGGACCCAGTGGTGGGGACAAGTCCCAGACTCTGAATCCCTCTCTGTCAGTTTTTGAAATGTAGCACAGGGACTTGGAAATAATCTCCAGCATTACTCTGGCAAAACGTGTGCCGTGGATTTCAAGAGAGGGAAGTGGGAATCAAGAGCTGAGGGTGAGGAAGGTGAAATTCTCCTTTTATCCCCCATAAATCTGCACCTGCCAAGGGGGATTCGATCTGCAGGCAGGGCACAGGTGAAGGAGCGAGCAGGTTGCATAACATATATCACAAAATGAAGGCATTGCACAGTACATAAGCTTCATCACTTAGCACATGAACATTTCCACCTTTCAAGCAAGTAGTTAAACTTAGAAAAAATGATAGCTCTTAATCAGAAATTTTTTGTCTATAAGAAATTAAAAGCATTATCAGGTTTCAGTGTTTGGAAAGCAGAAGTTAAGGAACAGACACCAGGTAAATACTAAAATCTGCATTTTTGTGAATAAAAGGCTGCCATATAGCAGCTCATACCTTCTCCCCTAACAATAAGTTTTCTTTCACAGGTGTGCATTCTGTTGCTGTGAATAAGAATCAGAATGGGGAGCAGCTCTTTGGATCATGCTGGTGAAGACAAGGGAACGTGTACCCTTGTAACTGGTTGGTTAGAATTCGTTAAAATGTTGCAGATAAACCTGGAGGATGAGATCATGAGGGCCTCTAGCTTTGATGTCTGTCTTCACAGGCTGCTGATGAATTTTCTGAAGCTGCAGGACATTATTTCTGCAGGACTATGCTGGATAGACATATAGCTTTAACAAAGTTTTGGTTAACTCATTAGGATGATCAAAGCATCAAGAGGATTCTCTTGATGATAGTTTTTCCTCTCACATCAAATTCTTGATGGGTATCAAATATCACATGGAATATTATGGAGTACAAGGGCACACATACTAGTGATAAGTGCAGAGACATTTTCATTTCCAAATAATAAAGATAAAATTCTATGGATTTGAAGGAAAATATGATTTTAGCCCTCATTTGTTTCTTTGAAGTCTTAATAGCAGTTATACCTTGGACACCAGCTCCTCCCTTACTCACACAGAGCAATGTGAACACCACTCTCCTGTGCCTATGGCAATATAACCTCCTGTGCATTAAGGAGGGAGACCCATTGTTGAAATTAAGAAAACAGTTTATCCTCTAGCACTGAGGGAAAAAAATTTATTCTGTAACACAACATCACCTTGTCCTTTGTACAGTTACAGACACTTGTTCATGCTGGTTTTAGCCCCCATATAGAGGTTTGAATTACCAACAAAATATGCATGCATCTGTTACGCTCACCGCCTCCTCACACCACTGGGAGCTGGAGAGTCATTATGTCCCTATCTAAGAGAGGGAGGAAAAACAATGAATGCAGAGCATCAAATTGCATAACTCTTGTCTCTTCATTCCATGTTTATGCTAGCGAGGTATGACACTGCCTTTTACATACAATTGCAACTTTTCTTTTTCTTCTGGTTCTTCATGATTTGAAGAATGCTGCTTTAGGCAGTCAATAGCAATTATACTTGGTGAAAAGAACATATAATACAAATTAGAGCAATATAGATTTTCCCCCCTGTTACTTTAATGTTTAGTTACCCTGTTAGATTTAAACTGAGTACATAATGTTTAAGAAATTACTTTCACTAAAACCCATTAACTGACACTTAGAAATAGCATTTTAATCCAAAGGAGTGCAGCAAAACATTACTGCAATTAATAGGTATGTTGGAGCAGTGAAAAATCCACTCTAAACCAAAGTGTATCCATGGTGGCAGGTTGTTTATATCCAATACTTAAAAGCATCTTGAAAACTGAGGGCAAGACCCTTAGCCAGCTCCAGTGAAAGCAATGGAGACGCTTGCATTTACACTCAATGAGGGCTTGGCCCTGTGATTTAAGCCCATATTTCATTGCCTTGGCAAAACTCACTGTTTGTTGGTGACTGCGCACAGGATGAGGAGGAGGTTTAGGGCACAGGACTTATGGAGCCAAGTGCCAGATGACTGAAAGGCAGGAGAAGTCAGCCCATGGCTGGTGCTCATCGTTACTCATACTCACCTTCTTCCTCTTCCCTTCTGCACCTCTTCCTGGTAAAGGCAGCATCTTCTTCCTGCAGCTCTTTTCTTCCCTCTCTCTTAGTTTGGGCAGCAGCAGGAGTGACACTACCACGTGTCCTCTGCAGAGGCTGAACACTTGAACCAGGACTTTCTGACGCAGGTCAACCAGAGCAAGCTCCTCTAAGAGGAATCTTGTGTCTGTTTGGCTTGTCTCTTCATGGTAACCTCTCTCTGCCTGGCCATTGCTTTTTTTAACTCTTTTAAAGATGCAGTGAGTCAAAATTTCTTTCCTGATATGACTGTTGGAAATCAACATTTCTTTAGTATTGCACAGAGCACAAATATTCCTTTTGTCAATAACTGCACACAGTGCTTTGCTTGCAAGGAAAGAGGTAAAGGTTTCCAGCAATCATAGCTAAACTCATGTGTTTGACCAGGAATTTAGGGGTTTTTGTGATGTGTAAAGAACTAGATGTGCTTCTCCCTTTCATCTCTGTTATGAATATGTGTCACGGCTTAACCCCAGCCAGCCACCAAGACCCATGCAACCACTCACTCTTTCACCAGCAGGATCAGGGTGAGAATCAGAAGGTAAAAGCTAGAAAACTCATGAGTTGAATTAAAGACAGTTTAACAAGGAAAGCAAAAGCCACACACACAAGAAAAGGAAAACAAGGAATTAATTCACTGTTTCCCATGGGCAGGCAGATGTTCAGCCATCTCCAGGACAGCAGGGCCCCACCATATGAAACAGTTACTTGGGAAGACAAACACTATCACTCCAAATGTCCCTCCTTTCCTCCCTCTTTCCCCCCCACCCCCTTTATATACTGAGCTTGATGTCATGTGTATGGAATATCCCTCTGGTCAGTTTGGGTCACCTGTCCTGACTGTGTCTCCTCCCTAACTCCCATGCAACCCCAGTCTCCTCACCAGTATGGTAGTAAAAGCAGAAAAGACCTTGGCTCTGTGTAAGCACTGCTCAGCAATAACAAAAACATTTCTATATTATCAAACCTGTGTTTAGCATAAATCCAAAACATAGCCCCATACCAGCCACTGTGAACACAGCTAACCATACCCCAGCCAAAACCAGCACAATATGTCATCAGGTGTCAGCCCTGCTGCTTATCTCACCCAACAGGATCAACTTCTGTCACACCACTTACCTGTCTCACAACAATTACCTCCCTACACACAGGAGCATATACCTGGCCACCACGATTTTGATTGACAGATTTTAGATTAGCTATGCTTGCAAAGTTTTTATGAACAGCTTTTAAAGGATGCTGAAGATACTTACTGAGAACAATGGTCCTTATAACCACCAGAGGCAGTTTGCCTGTGCTAAAAGTCTATCCTTCCTCTAAAAATCAAGTCTCATCCCCTGAGCAATTTCACCTTTCTACCATTAGCCATTTAATTTAAAGAATGGAACTTTATATAGCAACTAATCTCTGTGTGGCCTGGCAGAGCTGGTTGATTGTCACAGATAATTGGTTGATTTGGACAGTACTCAAGCTAGTGGCCTTCTGTATCCCAGATAATCTCTCTTCAGAATATACTGTGCACTCTTGTAAAGGTAGCATAGAAGACCATCATCATTAGCAATTTTGCTGAAGAGCAATATTTAATAACCAACTAACAGGCCATTACTTGAATTGCCTACCTCTGTCATTTCAGCAGGGCTAAAATAGGAATTCCCTCTCAGTCTTCCAGAACATAAGAGGTTTGTAATCAACTATTTGTGTAAATCTGGGGCATGTAGGTAGTCGTGAATTGCCTGCTTTCCAAATAAAAAAAATATCTAATTAGTGTCAGTAAGCTTCTTGTACAAACAAAAGGTTCTCCCTGGCTACATCTGCATGTGACAGAACATCTTTCAATCTAGACAGACCTGTGCTCACAGGGAATGGCACATGCTTACCCAACATGCAGCATGCAAGGCATACACAGTAGCTGTGGGTAAACGTTATATTTGCCTTTATTTACACTCACGTGTTTCTCCAGAACAGATAATGTGAAATCTGGTCTCTCTCCAAAAGAGCAATCAAATCATCTTTTTGTTTTGATATTGAATGGCAGATGACAGAGCAGGGCTCAGTCCAGAACTAGGGTTCCTGGTCACATTTGCACACAACAGAAACAACACGTGCAGCAACCCCATTATTCTTGCACTTATTCAATTGTAAACATCTGGAAATACCTGCTGATTGTTACATGTTTTGCCAGTGCTTCATGTAAAGTTGCAGTTTTATTCAGGGTAAAAAGTACAAGAACTTACTTTGTAGAGTATGGGGATAAACACAACTGCAGCAACTATTGGTATGAAGAATGCAGTTTTCTAGCGCTGGAACACATCTTCAATCACTGTAAATCACAGAATCACAGAATTGCTAGGGTTGGAATGGACCTCTGGAGATCATCTAGTCCAACATCACAAATCTATAAACATCCAATGAACTACTTAATATTACTTCAGAAGAAGATCCAGCCTAGAGTCCTTTAGGTAAATTTTGCAGAGTTTTGCAAGAAAATTTTACTGAAGCCCCTCTTTTTTTTTATTTATATCATCTTAGTAATTTTATTGAGATCTTTTAAAAGGGACAGTGAATCAGGACCGGTTCTGCCAAGCTCTTCATGTTGTCTCTGTGGCTGTAAAATGTGGGCGTGCATGACACACAATGGCTAAGAGACACAGTGGCTAAGAGAGTGGTTCAAATCATGTATTCTTTCAAAAATGCAGATGATCTCACATATTTTGGAGTTTGGGAACAACAAGGCAAAATCTGCCTCCAGACTGAAAGCCATCACTGAGGCCAGCAATTAAAAACACAAGGAAGGAAAGTATGCCAGCCCAAAGATCAGCAATTACTGCTTGCATTCCGTCCAAGGCTCCAACTGTTTAATATTTTCAAGGTTTTTAGTAGCAAAGCATCATTAATCCTCAACCCCAAATCAGTGCAGACATTAACATGCAGTAAGTAAAATCTACATGGTTTGGTAAGTGTGGTTGTCTGTGCGTTCTTTCGGAATCATTCTAATCCATTATGGAAATAAGTATTTTGCATGCCCCTAACATTCTTTAGGCATGTCATGGATCTAGGAGTCAATAGGCCACCATGAAATATTTTCCATGTATATAGGTCATTGATTTTGAAGAACAACACTGACTCTTTCTTGTGTCCTGTACTCATACTGTATACCAAAGTGACAATAAAAACACAGATTCAAAATGCTCAGCAAAACAGGTTTCCTAACAATGTGGTTTAATCACTGAACATTTTTACAGACCCAAAGGCACTATCTGACATTCAGCCAAATTGCAGTTAACTATTAGGCCATTCTTTAGTTTTACTGAGCTCATTTCAAACCAAGTTAAAAAAGGACTGACTGACAATAATACTAATTTCCACAGTGTCAGTACTACTGCTGTTGTGCTGCATGAGGAAGGGTCTGGCACGGCTCCTGTTGGCATCATGCATCCACCTGCAGCTTCTAAGATACAGACAGCTGACACAAAACTTTTCAAAAACATAGGCAATGCCAACAGGACCAAAAGGAGGCTGCTCCTGAAATGAGAGGTAGGAAGGAGTAGAAGAGCCAAGACTTGGGAAAAGACCTTGAAAAGCCAGATTGACTTTTCCCACTACCAGAGATAGAGAGCAGGCAAGGAGGCGTCCTGAGCTACTGGGACTTCAGCCCTGGACAGTCAGCCACCACCAGTCCTGTGTCCTCAGGGACAGCAAAGGCCTGCCTGACCCTCACAGGTTCAGCTGGAGGAAAAACAGGTCATTTCACTGCCTGCAACAGGGGCCTGTGGTGGGTAATGCCACACTCCAGAACTCCAAGCTGGTAAAGGGGGTGGGAGGGCTGGGATGGAAAGCATCTGCACCTCACTCATGCCCCGATGAGGTGGGCTTTGAGGGGTGCACAGCTCCATTCATAACATTGGGCACTTCCCCTCCCACCACTGCTCTCTATTTCCTCTGCTCCCTACTGCTTCTTGAGTCAGGATAGCAAAGAATACAGAATCCCCACAGGCTGCTCCTTTCTAGGAAGCAAGCCTGTTCCTGTTCTACCAGGGACAGGGCACAAGGAGATGCTTTTGGAGAGAAGGCATTCACACTGGGCAACTTCATTTCCATGCTCTCTCCACCCTATTCAGGATGGGCACCTGCTCAGGTCTTCACTATTTGAATGCTGGAACTTATAAATGTGGTCACCAGCTGACCGTCATTCTAGCCTTCTGTAATTGCCTAACAGATACCACAGCAGGGACGGGTCTTGAGAAGGGGTAGGAAGCAGTGCTATTTCCATTTGTTGCCTGGGATTCTGGTGATGTAAAATAGCCAATGTCAATATGATCTGAAATGGAAGAACGATTCCAAAATGTCATTCTGATTCCATTTTCAGTGTTTTGGGTTGACCTGAGAGAGCAGTTACTACCGGTAATCTTGGTCACCTGGCAAACTATGAAAGGTTAACCCCTTTGGTTTTGCAAACAGGGAAAGTAAAAAACATGAGAAAATGCAATGCTTGGACAAATCAAATGGTAAAGGGACAGTTTTGTCATACAGTGTATATTTTTAAACCTTTCTTTTTTTTTTCCACTGGCTTTTGCTTATAAGTTTTTTCTGTCAATGAGCAATAAAAACATAGAACAGGTAAAAAGGTAAGCAGAAGCTTTTGACAGAGTTAGAAGTTTATCTCTTTTGAGAAAAAAAAATCCATAAAAAAGACAGAGTTTTGTGGAAAGATACTGCTATAATTCGCAACTTTTCACTGATGACTTGGAAATTCCACATTGACACAGTAATATTTAAATCTGGAGCAACATTTAAATTGAACCAACTTGATAGGGAGTACAGAATGTGAAAAGTTTTCTTAATACATAAAACCCACAGAGTATTCCTTGTGTCCAAATAGATGTTTCCGTTCAAATAAGCATATTCTTTTCCTGTAGTAGACAAATTCATGTGCCTTCAGCTCACCATCCCAACCACACTGAAGACTCCAACAAATACGTGAGAACTGGAAAAGAAGTGAGAAAAATTTTTTGAAGAAGACAGTACTATGGGCTTTATAGTTGTACTATCTCTTCTCCTGGGCAAAGCATCAGGTCTGCTGAAGGCATTTTTCATGCATGAGAAGTGCATGAGAAATGCAGCTGCTATACTGTCATATTTCTAGGAAATGGGTCACAGGGAGAGATTGATGCATGGACATGTGGTTTCCCACAACAGTGGCACTGGCCTCCCTTGGAAAAGTCTTGGAAAGCTCAGACCCTCCCATGCCACTCTTTCAGTGTCCATACACCAGAGCTCTACTATTAGGAAGAGAGTTTCTCCTACTTTACAGGTAACTAAATGCTAAGCAGAACAGTGGGGCTTAACTCTAGTTCTCCTATGTCTCACATGACTATGCTAACTGGAACTATAAAGCTAGTTTCTTTAAATTTTTGAATGTTTAACTATTCAAATTCTAGAGTTTCAACTGCTAAACTAAAATTAGCCTCAGCTCAGACCTCTAACAATACCATCCTCCTGATCATCACTTGAAATATGAAAAATTCAGATTCACGTGTCTGTTCAGAAGGCTGGGAGCAAACAGGTACTCCACTTGCAAATGGATGGAAATTGGAGAAACACACCTGTATGGCCTGGGAAAAGTGTCAGCTAAAAGAGAAACAGCCTAGACCAAAGGAGATATATGGACTAAATGAGAAAAGTGATTCTCCAGCAAGTTTCCTGCTAGAGTAGCAGGGACAAGACTTAAGAGGTATGAAAAGCTATAAATGGCAGGACTAACAGAGGACTCAATTGCTGATAAGGGCTGGTCTTTTATGATCTCTCTGCAGCAAGTAAAAAATCTATATGAATTCAACTTGTGTGATTATGGAGCTCAGCCCTCAGAGGGTAAAAAGTGCTAACTAAATGTAAGTAATAACACATGTAATGAAGACATGTCCTGACTTCTGTGAGTTGTCTATGCATCAAGAAGAACATCAGGACATGGCAAATAAACCCTGTCTGTGCCCACCTGTCCTAAAAAGGACCTGGCTGTTGCCTAAAGTAGCTCTTCTTCATCAGCTTCCTTAGATCATGAACTCATCACCTTACCCTTGGCTTGATGCTTCTTCCCCAGTAATTACCTTTTTTTTTCCACATCCTGTTTATTGCTACAGCAACATTTGTTAGTGTTTAGTGAAAGAGCTTATGTGTCGACCATAAACATTGTGCACCAAGAGGCAAGGCTCTTAAAATGCCTCATTCAAATAGGCAGATGCTGAAAGGATTTCTATAATGTCTTAAATAGATGGTATAAATAATGTTAAATAGATGTCTGAAAGCTCACTAAAAATGACAATTCTCATTAATTTCCAAAATCAAGACCGTGTTCTGAACCAGAACCTTCAAGGAAACCAAGGGGATTTAACCAAGAGAGTGCTAAAACCCTTCCAGATGTATAACAGTTAAGGTATCCTGCAGGGCATAATGGCAATGGCAGCTGGGTAGGAAACTGGCCTTAAGCCACGAGCTGGCAGTGCAAGCAGCCTGCTTTTTCGTGTGAACCTACTAAGGCTTTTTCATGTTGCTCCCAGAAATTTCTCACAGGCTTTAAAGGCACATATAATTACAGAGTCTGGATTTCTTTTTTTCTTTCCAGCCACTTAATTTCTAGCTACTTTCTTCTTCCTTTGCCTATTGAGGTCTCTCTGTACGAGCTTTTCTCTCATTGGTGTGCACACAAAAATGTTTATACCAATCCACTCCTTCAGAACAAAGGTCCCTCTGTAGCCAGGACGAACTCTCCTTCTCCAGGTGCCAGTAGTTACTTTTCCAGGATGCAGAGAGGAACTGACAGCAGAGGAGCATATATGAGGAAGGAATGTAGCTGTGAAGTTGCAAGTGCACCAGCCACCACATGCCACAGATGTCAGAACACATCTCCCTCCACTTTCTCTGCTCTGCCAAAAATAAAGGCTAGGGGCAGAATGTCAGTCTCCAATCCATTTGATTGCCCTCTGCTGTGACTCAAGGACAAAAAATGTTTGCCTTTAAAGCATCAGGGAAAAGAAAAAAAAAGGAAAAAATTTCATATACCTGTAAAATAACTTTACCCTAAGCAGGCAGATAAAGCTGGTCAGCACTTAAAAGTTTCAAACTATCTGAAATTGACACATTCTGGGGTTTGTTTTCCAAACTCCAAATGGAAAACAAGAAAATGAAAAAAATATTATTTCAGGTAAATTAGAGCCGTTCAATTTTATAAAAATAAAAATATTGTGTCCTGATTTGAATTATTTCGATTTTGCATTATGGAAACATGGCAGGAAGTTGTAATGTTAAAGGTGACTTGGTCTGTTATAAATTATACATTTAATTAAATCAGATAAATTTCACAAACTAATAAAGTGTTTTGGTCTAGTTAAGATCACTATCTGATGATTTGACCTTAGATGCTATTTCATGAAAAAAACCCCATAATTGACAGTTTTCACATGAAACATTTAGATTTTGTTAAAACAGGGTTTTCCAACTACAAAAAATATTTTTTTGGGGGGGGGGGGTGGGGAAAACTAAGACTATTTTGAATACCCTCAAAGGTGTTTTCATCTTGGGTTTAACCTCTACAGGCATGACTCAAAGTTCTGGTGGATCAACAGCAGAGGGGATGCTGATCACCTGATGACTGCATGGTTACCAACGGTGCACAACCCTGCTGGAAACCAGGTCATTCCAGTGATTAAACTCATTTACAATACTTCGAACAGAAGAGTTGTTCTGAAAGGATCACAGCAATATTGACTAAAAAGTCAATGAGATGCTGGGGAAATTAACGTTGTACACTTGATACACTTAGAAATGCCATTAGCTGGAAACTCAGCTAATCTTACAGAATGGGGCATGGAGACAGTGTGAGTTAGGAGCAAAGAAGTCATTCAACAAGGTGGGTGAGTAACTCCAGCTGTCACTGGATTTTTTGTGGCACTGAGGCAGTCTGGCCATCAGCCCCAGATTTGCAATACAATTTCTGAGAGCAGAACAAACTGCACAACTGAAGCACTCACTGTTTAGAAAGAAATGACTGGAAGGGTCATTGACTGTTCTCAGTTTTACCTGGAAATCCTGTTCTTTTCTCCAGTCTCCTGCATCATAGCAGATGTGTACCTAAACAACAAATCCTAACAAAAACAAGCTTAGAAATACCAAACCAAACCCCACTTCTATTTTCTTTTTTTTTTCTTTCTCCTTTCTTCCTTCTTCCTTTTATTTTTTCTTTTTTTTTTTTTTTTTTTTTTAATTGGAATAGCTATTTCATAGCTACCTACTGTTTTTCAAGGGAGTTTATAACTGATCTCAGGAGATATGTGGGATCTACTTTATCAACAGATCAGAAAAAAAAACCTGTAACCAAACAATAACATAGTAATCCATTCTCCATCAGAAGAAACACTTTTGAGATAAAGAAAAATCCTTCCATTCATTCTAAAGATACTTCCATGATGGAGGCCAAACTAAAGATACAGAGCTTACAATGGATACCTCAGATCTAATTGCTGATGGAGGATACTGCCTTTATGCAGTGATTGCAAGCACATGGGATGATTTTCCTGTAGTACCTATGTGTAGGGAGTTTGGGCCAATGTGGATCCCTCTCAGTTTATCTGTAGGTCAGCTGTCAATATTTTGTCTTTGAAGCAGCTCCTCTCACCTTGTGTTTTTGCCAGCCTTCTCTCTTTCCTCTGCAGCACAATTACTTGTGTGTCAGGGCAGTCAACAGGCTAAGCTGCTGTGATTTTTTTCTGAGCTCCTCTGTTATCAGGTTTTCTGACACTGGTAGCATGAATAGGTGCGCTAAGATAATTACGCTAATCCATCTAGCAAAACACCTAACTTATACATTTGAAGCTAATTAGATAAACTTCAAAATGGGTCATTTTTCAGCCCCTCAGCCTCTGCCTGCTTATGAGCATTACCCCTGAGGGGACTCTTTCTCAATCAGGTAGACATTTCTGGGAATGAGATCTAATGAATCCCTTTACCTCCTGAACTGAAAACCTCTTTTCACTGAGACTTAAGCAACTGAGGACAAATTCAGGCATCGTAGAAGTAGGAACTCTCCCAAAGCAACAGTACTGCTTCCTTCTGCCTAGATTGGGTTTGACCCAATCTACTGACAGAAGGGAGCAAAAGTGTTCTGGGATCCTTACTTCTCTGGTAAAAAAAGGCAAACTAAGACTATACCAATCAATTCCCCTTACTGACATTGCTGCAATATGCAAATAAGATCTTTCAAATGAATAATAAAGAGCCTTGCCATAAATTGGTCTGTTCTCTGCATCCTGGAGCTGAATTAAATTTTACTAATAGCAGGGACTTTTCTTTCCCCAGATTTCTCAAAATATTTCAGCCTGATGCTGTCACACTAGTGCTATGTCCTTTTTTAATATGAAATGATATTTTGTGGTTTTAAAAGTTAAGACAAATTATCTGTTTTTTCATTAATGGCAATTGACCACAATATTTTTGTCAATTTCCAACTGGAGTTGTATTCCTATAAGCCTTTGCCAAATGCCCAGTAAAAAACAATTCTGACCTATGCAGACATGTTGCTTAAGACCAACAAAAGGCAGCAGAGGAAACAGCAGCACTGAGTTGCAGCAGGTTGAACAAAATGAAACAGCAACTCACGGAGAAATCTAGGATTCAGTCAAAACATTTAAATGACTCAGAGTCATGCTTCTCCATGAACATCAGCAACGTTACAACAAAGATGAATACCACTCTAGACTTACAGGCTTTTAACAAAGATGGGAGTGCCTGAGTCTCACATTTTTGAGGAACGCATTTTTGGGCAACAGTGGGGAAAGATTACAGAATTTGGAAAGGAACAGAGAAAAAGAAAAAACAGGCACAAATGTTAAGCATCATAGCATATTTAAGTGGTGAAGTACACATTAACAAACCTCTGCCACTCAGTACTCCCTTGCTTTTGTGGCATCTGCCAACTTAAAATACAAGGAAACCATCCTCTGAAAAATGTTTCTATGTCAATGTGGTGCTAAGAACATTTCCGAAGCGCAAAATGTGAGTCTAATCAGAAACATTCTTCCTTTATTAGTCAAAATGGGATATGTGATCTATCTGAGCTCAACAACTCATGGCTAGAGCAGACTCGCTTTTTGCTTCCATACCTTCCTACATGTCTGAAGCAGAAGAGAGAAGATGCTGCTCCTGAGCAGCACCATGCCAGGCTTGGACACGCAGCCCTGCAAAACAGAGCTGTAAGGCTGCTGGATGGGCTGCAGGGGATACAGCCTCGCTGCTGCTGCTGGGACTGCATAGGAATGGATTTGCTATAAAGCTGGGAGTGTGAGGCAAAAAAAAGGTGTTGAACCAGTAAAACTGATAGAGGCCTTTTGTCTCCTCTCACTCCAGAAGAAAAGGTTAGCACACACCGGCTATGTGCGACTCACTGAGGCTCAATTGTTCCCTAAGAAAAGAACACAAGACGAGCTTCCCGTATTGCTTCCCCCCCCATCTCTTTTCCTGTTCTGACGCTGTAATTTTAGAGGTGGAAGCAGATGAAAAAGACTTTTCCATTTTAACACAAGGTCTTTTCTTCTATTGCCTGCCACAAGTGTAATGACTTGTTATTTTCTGTTCCTTTTGCTTCCAGAATGAGCTCTGATGGAGCTCCCTAATGATAACAAACCATAGCTGCAGTAATATTGATACCTGTTGTAATCACTGGCATTCTGGCTTTTCAATTTTCACTATTTGCCTTGGATCAAGTAGCTCTGTGCTAATGCAACAGAAGGTCACCAGATGAAGGGGCCGATAACAGAGAGGGACTGTTCTACTTAACATGCATGGAGGATTATGCTTTTCAGTCGTCCTCGAGCTAATCTTTCAAGTTGTCCTTTTTTGACTTTCTCAGTTTAATCAGTTTAATCTCATCTTCCCTCTTTTCTGATTACAAGGATTTTCTGTAGAAACCTTGCCTTCACAATAAGGACCACGTGGCAATTTATTCTTATATTGATTTCAACATTTCTTTTCCACTACCAAGGCTCTGATGTAAAGGGGGAGGGTGAGAGCTAGAGGGGAAGCAGAGGGGATCCCTCTAGTGCCTCCGGCCTACCAAATCCATGCACTTTTGTTATCTGGGAATCTGAATACTCCTTTAATACACTTCTAAGTCAGAAATGGCAGCCAGATTGGAAATACTCAACTGTGATTAAAAGTTAGTGGATCCAGTAAGAGCAATAAAGCATAATCACAAGGCAAGCTAAATTCGGGGCACTGGTAAACAAAGTGTTCAGGACACATATTCCAAGGGGGTCTTTCATGGTTGCCATCACAACTGCTTACACAGCAGAACATAGCATTTCTTGCCCCACAGTTGGGGAAACTAGATGCAAGGCCCAGGATGCTAGGTAGAGTGACCAATCTGCACAGGCAGGTCTGTGCACAAATTTGCACATGCATTCAACTGCATGGTCAAACTTCTGTGTTTTCCTCTATCTCTCCAGGACAGGAGGAATTTCCATAATTATTGATTTTTCCTGGTAGGAGAGTTGAAGACTGCTTAGCACTGGATTGACATTTTACTTATTTATGTCCGCAATGTATAATAAGAATAGAGAAAAGAAAGCAAGAGGCAATATGCTTTTCTACTGCACACACTATCTAACCCTTCAGTCAGGATGCTCAGGCAGCTATAGGGAATAGCCAGTCAGTCAACAAGCATCCCAAATCCAAGAATAAGCTGACCCTGTACAAAAAACAAGTGAGAGGTCCAAGAGATAGTTTCTCCCTTGCCTTTGCACAAAATAAGGAAGGAATTGTCCAAGCCTCCCACCTATTTGGTTGCTTCTGCTTTAGATACCACCTTATCATCACATCTCCATAGTCCCTCATTCCACAGACAACTGCAATGTTTATCCGCAGTCTCAGTCTCCCCAGACACACACGCTTCTTGACTTGTGAGTAATAAAACAGCAGCAAGATGGGATCTGATTGAATAGATTGGTGTATCTGTTTAGTCCTGTAAGACTGCTCTAATTTTCCTACAAGTAATGAAGGATTTTGCTTTCTCTTCAGGGTTCCTGGAGATAATGATATAGCATAGCCAGCAGAGGTGAACATCTGTTTTAAGAACTGTGAACTTAGAGGAACCATTTGTCTATCTGATCTTCCTTTCTTGTTTTTCAGTGCACCCTATCCATTTCTCTGTTAATTAAATAGATGTGAAATCACTAAACCACTGGGTTGAAGAAACAATTAAACAACAACTGAAATAAAAAAGTGGGAGGGAGGGGACTCTCTTCTTTTTTTTCCTCTCAGATGATTCTGCTTGGTAGAAATTGTCCTACTTTTTGAGCATACACTTTCTTTTCCTTTCACAGAAAGAAGACTTGAATTCATGAGGGCATATCCACCTAATGACAATATGGTGGAGTTAGCCCAAGAGAGCAATGCATCCCATTAATCTGCTCATGCTTAATTGGTAAGTACAATATAGAACTGGCATTTTTAACACAGACTGTAAATGTACTTGGATTGGTTGCTATTTAATTGATGCAACTGGCACACAAATACTCATATACTAAAAAAGAAAGCCTGTGAAAACAAGAAGTTATGAGTCACGTTTTCCTTTTGAATATTATCCATAGCAGTTATAGGCAAAAAAATAATAAGGATTAAGCCACTGCCATCGACCTCTGCTGCTTGAGGATAAAAGATCAGCCCTTGCCTGCACTGCCCAGAGCCCAGCAGCAGCCTGCAGCTGGGAAACCTGGGAGCTGTGGGACATGGCAGAGCAGGGAGTCACCACTGCCATTCCACATGCTTACCTTGCTGCCTTCTTTGCCCACCAGCATGTGGGCAAATTGTGTGTTCCCCTAGGAGATCAGCAGGGACCGGGGAAAACCTCTGATCCAGCCAATGCCTTTGTTGCACCCCTGCCTCTGTGCTGCCTCACAGGAGGAGGAGCAGCAGGCCCAGTAGGATGGCCCTCAGCACCCAAGTGTTTCCCAGGAATGGCAGCAGGAAGCGAGAGTGGAAAGCATGAAGGCTGATGAGAGGCGATGGGCTACTGCGTTACAGAGAATGACTGAAGCAGAGTCACAAGGAGGTTCTGGTCCCTAAAGACAAGAGCATTCACCAGGGATGCTTTCCAGAAGAGCAGAGGGCAAACAACATACTTTTGTTTAACCATCTGTATTCATCTTTAAACAATACTAGAGGCAGCAGAATAGCTTTGCAGGAGGTTGAAAATCACCCTTTTATAATGCAGAGCACATCTTCCCTTACAGGCATGAGAAAAGGGAAGACTGCTAGAATCCAAGTCCTTTGGCAACCTAACGCTTGTATGACTAGAATATTGCCTATTACGTCCCACAAAACCATAAATTTCTTTGCTAAAAAGTGAAGTCACACACTGTTAACAAGACTGCCACAAAAGCAAAGTGAAAAAAAGATGAGTTTTTTCATCTTGTGTCCAACTTCGTTCTCACCACTGCCACCATCACTCCACATCATCTGCACACAAAAATGTTAACTTTAGCCTTCCAGAAACCTCTTTACTAAGATGTTCCCTGAAAATATGACAGATTAGTTCTTGAGCCTTCTGACTGAATTATGTTTCCCCTGCCAACACTATCCATTGTGTGGAGGCTGCAGTCATAATCTGTGAAATGAATAGTACTTGTTAAAGTTCTTATAAATAATCTTATCACATGAATATAGCAGAAATTTGCCCAGTTGAGAAATATAGCTCATGAGACCAAATTTTTGCAAAATAGTATCCCTCTGAAGAAGGGTTTCAGAAGTGTAGGAAAAAAAAAAAAAAAAGAAAAAGGAAAAAAAGAAATAAGCAAAAGGAAAATGACAGCCCTACAGTTCCCTGTGTTGCATGTGACAAGGGTGTAGTAATCTTCATGTTTCTACATCTGCAGCACAGCCGGTCTATCCCTTATCTAGAAAAGACCAGAAGATCTCCTGATGTGTCTTGAATAGTATCAATTCAAAAGCAGTGGAAGGGAGGATGGAGGCAGTGGGAACGCAGGGATGTACCTTGTGTGCAGCAGGGACATGGTACATATGTAGGTGATAGTTCAGAAGGGAGATAGGAGGAGACAATGAGGAGGGGCAGACACAGCAGAAATTACTCATTTCTGTTGTTTCCAGACCATTGTTATAATATCCTCAATTGCCTGGCAGATGTCCTCTAGATCTGAACAACAGGAGTTGGAACAATAGATTTTTCTTTTCTTTGTCTTTTCAAGTGAGAACTCCTCCTCTACTGAGTTGAAAGGAGTAGAAGAAGGTATCGGTAATGCTCCAGCAGCTGGAACCCAGAAGCCCCTGACAGGAGAAGGCAGTGCCCACAGCACTGAGAGAAGTGAGAGCAGAGGGCTATGTGCAGAAAGCACTACAGCAGTTTTGGAAGGAAAAAAAACAGGGAACTTTTAAATTGCCAAGCACAAACTAGTTTTTTCCAGAAAACTGGATTACAAATAATCCTGTCTGTAAAATTACTAAGAAAAATAAAAATAAAACAGCTGATCTCAGTTCATCTCTATCTTTTGAGGACAAAAAGAGCCTGGAACAGTTCTAAGACATGCATTTCTGTTCACAAAAGGTCCTGATGTAACATCTGCACTAGTGTCCAGTCTGGATTTTCAAGTGAAATACACTTTGTGGGTCATTTGTGCACTCACTGGATTGGCAAATGAAGGTGATATCACATAACAAAAAGCCATACACTTTTCCCTAGTTGCCCTAATTGTATTTTGCTATTAAATGATTATCATGCAAATGATGAAAGGGGAAGAACTTGCATGGTAATGGAAATCCTCTCTGTTCCTGTAATCTATTTATTGAGGGTTTTCTAATTATTTTTATATTAAAAAAAATAGAGTAAGAAATATGAGTACAAAGAAACTACAGAGAAAAGGCATTTGTGATTGGATTAGTGAATCCAGAACATAATCATCAATAGATGTCTTTATTATTAAAACAGAGTAGCAATTTTGGCTGAATGATTAGTCGAAGTTTCAAAGCCTTGCAGAGTTGCTTGTATTTGCATAAGAAATCAGCAGTGAAAGTCAATTGTACTCTTGGCATAATTTTAAAATAATCTTGTTTACTTACCCCACCCCCAAAAAAAAGGGAGGAAAAAATTAACCCAAGGCCCATTTTCCTGAATGCAATAAAAGCTAAAGCATCAGCAAAGACTCATTCTCCTTCAGGAATTCCCAGATCTGTCACCCTAAAGACCTCAACATTCAAACCCCAGTCGCTGGCAGCTCCAACTCCATAGCACATTGGCCGTGCAAGGCCAACAGCACAACTGTTCTGGCAAGACTCTTGCCCTCTCAATACCAGTCTTCAGCCAAGAACCCCTTTGCTTGCAGCAATGAGTCACTCATGCCATTGCCTAAGCTCTGACATACCACAGTTCTTCATGGCATGGGCCATTCTTCAGCAGGGACGCAATAATTCCCAAGGAAGTCAGGAGGACATTGCAGGCTTACCTGTGTCTGAAGTTTGAGGAAGTGGGGTGGACCAGAGACCACTCAGCAAGCCATATTTGGCAGTTTTCAGCTTGAGAAGGATACAAAAGCTGCCAATAGCTGAGCTGATTTACTGTAGGTTTTGCCTAGGTGTTATCAAGTCCTTCCCTCCTGGACAGAAAGGTGCCAAGATATGTTTGTCCCGTGGCACATCAGCCATGGCACCAAGCCAAGCATTTCACCTGGAGCTGGGTGGAAGTTTTTCTGTGTTCATATTGGATATGCTACGCTTTACATTAAAATGTTGTAGTCAATGGGTGCTGCCCCTCCCTTCGTTCATAGATCCTTTTCCTCATGTCTTACATTGCTTCAGTGACATCTCCCAGTGGATATTTGCTAATCTTTTATTTCTAATAATGCAGATAAGGCATAAGATTTATACAGGCTCTGTCTCTTAACTTGCCTCTTTGTCCTTTACTTATTTTTTAATTCTTTTTCCTTAATATCACCACATAATGTTTCTTCTACTGCAGTACAGCAATTGGGTGTAACCTTTTACTGATTTGTCATTTCATTCCCATATTAACTGTGTTGTAAAGACCTGTCAATTCCCTTTATTGAACATCTTTAAAGTCTGTGCTTGGTTAATGAATGAGGCAACTAAAACTCTGGTGCATGCCTTGGTTCTTTCTCAGCTTGAATATTTAAATGGTTTTTTGTTGGTCTTAATGCATTTATTCTATCTAAATTGCAATCTGTGCAGTCATTTGCCTGGCCTGATTTCTTTTTCTTTTCTTTTTTTTTAAAATTGTTTTGTTTTAGTTTTGTTGGTGGTGTGTGCTTCATAGTCTCCTAATGAGACTCTGTTACTTAGATCACTCCTGTTTTATTATTCTTATTTCACATACTCCACTTCAGATTTTGATACAGGCCTTGTTTTATTTAAACTATTTTCTTACAGACTCTGGGGAGAAGGTTATGAGGCATGAGCACAGGGTGGGGATCTAATACCACCAGACCCTTGTCTCCTGAACTGATTTAAGGCTGTCACTTCTCATACTGTTCTGACAATTACCCAAAGATTTCAGCTAAGAACAGAAGTTGGAGGGCTAAGCCATGGAACATGGTTTGTCCCTTGCAAGAAGATAGTCCATGGAAGTGTAGCATAACATTTCCAGCATGCCTAGAGATAACAATCATTTTGCAGAGGTGCTACCAAGTGTCTGATGAAAACTGAAGATTGTGTACTGGGAAATCCTCTTGCTGGTACAAATCTGGTGCATCTTTATTTCTGTTTCTCCTCTTCTTACAATGGCAGTCTTTGTAATAGATGTATTAAACCATATCTTCCCAGTACAACAGCAGTACTTTTTCATCACCTTTAATTATGTCAGATGCAGCATGAAGCTCAAGCTTACCTCCATTTACCTGATGTATTACTGTCATTTTGAAGGGCAGATGTTCTTACATCCCATGCTTCAAAAAGCTCAGCTCTTTTCTATTGCTTTACAGAGACGTGCTCCAACAAGAGGTACCGCTCATATGTGACACACTGGCTGTATCTGTATGTCACACCACCACACGCACAGGTGCTTCCCTTAAACTACTGCAGCTTGTCACCATTCTGCTCCAACACATGCACTGTACATTGGTTTTACAGCTCTACTTGGGATTGCTATTGCAATATTCTAGAGTATTTATCTGATTTTTTGTAAGGGAAATGCTCATCATGTACTACTATCTGGAGACCAGCAATTCCAGTTCATAAGCTTTCAAACTTGTTTTCATTCTGCAATGGAGTGAAAAGCCCATCTTTTGAGAGCCTTCACAGGCTTACATTTAGCAAAATTAATGACTTGTAGAATAAAGAAAAACCCAACTTTGTCTTAGAAAACTGAATTTTACACCCCTTAGAGACAAGGAGTCTTGACCCTCCAAAGAGCTCTCCTTCACACCTTCCTTCAAATGGGCACACTTTGACAAAGCATTTACAGGAGAATGAAAAAGCACATTTAATGAAAATGCAAATAAGATCCAGACAGCATTCCTCATGCTCCTTATGTTGAATCTCCAGACCTCAGCCCTTCACAATGCCCTTCAAAATACAGTTACCAAACGGTGTGCTTTTTAGACTCCTTATTTGCTTCCCCTCAAGCAACTGGTCAAACAGGCAATAGTAGAAGGCATAGAAGCATCATGTCTGTAAGAGACCTGATAAAACTTTTAGAGCAGCTCCTACCTCCCCAGCCCAGATGAAGGTATGATGCAGGATGCATTGGTTGCTCTGGTAACATTGCACCATCCCTATGGTGACTGTAGTGGCAAGGTGTCAGCACAGCATGCCTTGGTAGCCTCACCATCCTCGGATGGAGAGAGGAAGATGGCAATATTATCTCTGGTAATTTGCACCTCTCCTGGCAAAAGGGCCCCCTGGGGGTACACATGCAGCTCAAAAGCTGGCCTTTCACTTCTGCCTAGAAGAGCAAAGGAATTTTTTTTTCTCAGACCAGTAAAGAAAGTTTACACCTTTTTTTTCTGAAACACCAAGGAAGGAAGGCTTTAAATAGTACATTTCCAGAGTGTTTTGAGCAAGTGTCAGGGATGGATGAACTCATTTGAACCACAGAGCAGTTGGAAAAGTGGTATTCAAGCAAGACATCTGAAGTTAGCTGTGAAACTTCTCTGCCACTACAAAAAGGCCACTGAAGGGCATGGGAGGTGCCTCAGAAAGGGAATTGCCACCACCACCAACTCATGATCATCGTGCTGAAGCTCCAGGACTCCATGAGAGACACAGCTCCCAACAAAGGGGCAACAGCTACTTTCTCCTCTGCTGTCTTTCTTGAAAAAAAAAAAAAACAGAAGAAAGTAGCTGTTTGTTTGAAAGAAGCAAGACCACAACAGCCTTTTGACCAATTATTGTCAAGTGATTAGGACAACACATTGAGAAAAGCTGTCAGTTTTGTAACAGTATTGTTGTATTTACAGTAATAACCCAAAGAAGACAACCCACAATATATTCCTTTTTACCTATTGCAAGCAAAAGATACAGAGTTTGTGAGTCTAGGCACATACTAAGTGAGATTAGTGAAGCTGGTGTTATTACACCTCGTTAACAGAAAGAAAACTAAAAGACCTTCTCACATGACCATATGGCAGGAAACAAGATCCCTCACAATACATGCTCCCAGGCTAGAACCTGAAGCTTATGTTTTCTTAAGTCATTGGGACTTCACAGCTTGTTCAGGGATCAGAGAAGACAATTAAACCAGCAAACATTCTTTTTCATTGTACTCAGTGGGAATTCTTGGTGCCAACTATTCTGAAACAATACCCTTAATATGCTGATTTCAGAGCATGTATACCCTGTGGGAGTTTTGTCGTCAGACTGTGACTGTGTCAACTCTAACTATAGTAGATGGAAAACTGAATGAGTTGTAATTGGTTTTATCAACTGGACAGCAGAAAGAGACAGATGAAAAAAATCACAGATGATCTTAATGAGAAAATGTCATGTACTACAGCATTCTCGGGCTAGGGGGACTTCTATAGGACCATATGTGTATCTTCCAGACCACAGGGCAATACATGTATCATGTGCTCAAATGTTTAAGGATCCTATATATATTTAAAAAAATAAAATTCAAATCCCTTTCATAATATTACTGAATATACCAGGATACCTGCAACTTAAGCATAACAATGCTATCAAAACCAACCAGGTCTGTTTCCTCCTCCCTAAAATTTAATCTGTTGCTACACTGAATGTTATCACCATAGAGGGAAAAAATCAGCATCTTACATTACTCTGGAGTGAGGTTGCTCTCTGATTTCCAGAAGAAATCCCACTCTACATGACCAAATGCCTTTTTGTTGAGGTTGAAGTCATTAATACTCTGTTGAGAATTGCATTTTGCTTTGATTAAAGCAATTAAATTAACTTCCTTAGATCAGAAGATATAAAATACCTACCCATCTTCAAAATTCACTTCACCTTTGTAGTATTGCAGATGATATTTATGCAGGTTAAAAAAAGGAAGCCTTGGTCTTGGGAATGTTTAAATATATACGTAACCTGAGAGATATGAAACACAAAGCCCAGTTTCACACTACTTGTAGTTGATTTCTGCTTCTGGCCATTGTACACTTTTTTAGGTGAATACCACAATTTGTTTGTGTATGAAATACCTTTAAAAGAATAAGGTGTAAGAGAGATATTAGAAATAGCAGAATTAATTTTTAATGATATGATGTTAGGGCAGAAAAACTATATTTTAGCATCTGAAGAGCACCCAGATGAGGTCTACTGGCAATTCTGGAGGAAAAATAGGAATTTTTGAGTTTTGTTTTCTGTTTGTTACTGTCTCTACCTTAAATGCTATTTAGAATTAAAACACCCAAACAAAACAAACAAAAAACAAACAAAAAACCAAACAAAAAAACAACAAACAACCAAACAATGGTCTCTTTCATATTTTCCTAAAAGCCAAACAAGATATAGTCCTGAGATAGAGCCTTTATTACTAATGCAGCCATTTAAGAAGCAGTAATTTCCCTCTTCTACATTTTGAGATTTTTTTAGGGGAGGATTATTTTCTCTTAATTCCGTTACAATTACTTTCCAATAACTTTTTCTCAGCTAATAATAACTAAGACCTTGGTTTAGCTTTGCAGCTTAAAAATTTGGAATGTTGTCTTCTCATAATATGTTTTCTAAATGGGTCCCATCCCACTTTTAATCTGACTACCTGAAAATGACCTTTTCAAGGCCAAAAGAGTGATTCCAAACCTAGGAATTTCACCATTCTTATCACAGATTTTTCAACACAATTTTAACATGGAAAAATTAATTTTTCACTATTTTTTAGTGGCAGCTTTTCATAGGGAATACAAGGAATAATCAGAACTGCAAATCCATGCAATATAACAAATCCATGCAATATAACAAATCAGTCAATTTAAATTCCAATGGACAGAGTCCATCCCAAGACTGTTTTTCCTTCATTTAAAACTACATTTAGAAAAAGTGAAAAAATATTCCAGTAATCAAAAGGGAGAAATAAAAAGAGCCCAAAACTCTTATACAGGAGCTACAAGCACAAGAAAAGTACAGGTTTAGTAGAGATTTGGGCAATGCCAAACTCCAGCTATGTGACCAAAAAACATGAGCAGGTCTCAGAAGACCTCTTCTGTATACAAAGCAAAAATTTACCTGCAATCGAAATATATTCTGGAGTGGAAGGACTAGACATTACCATGACTTTTTACATCTTTTTAATGGGAAAGAGTATTGTGCATGTCTGTGCATGTGCATGATGTGCAGTTTCTTGTTTTTTCCACCTGAGAAAGGGCTGTGAAGGCAGGTCTCCTTGGGCCTTTCCTTTTTTCCTGAGGGAAATCACTAGCAGCTATGAGAATCAGGTGGAAGCTGCTCTTGCTTAATGCAGTGGAGATTGGGACTTGTTCACTGTCTTTGTGAGAACAGAATCTGCAATAAGCATTTGAAGCTATCAATACTGGGGAAGGCCTATGGAAACATTTCACAGGTGCATTTTCAGGACTGATAAATGAAATTTGTTTTAATAAAGCCCAGGAAAAAAGGCTTTAATAGGACTTTAGCAATGCATAAGACTTCAGTAGTCCTTTGCCCAAGGGTGTCTTTCTCACTATGTGTAGTAGTACCTTGTCACCAGACCAGGTTTTAATTACACAAGCCATGGGCAAAACTAAATCTGCCTTCTAATGCCATTTTGATGTGGTATTCCCCGTATCTCTAGAAAATTAAGATCCGTGCTATGTTTATCCTCTCTTGAGCATTAAACTGCAAAGTGTCATTGCCAAAGACAAGAGTTATGCTCTATACTGTTAGTGGGGGAAAAGCTGAATTCTGCACATTTCAGCAAATGAGTTAAATCCTCTACACACCTCCAGCAGCTCTCAGAGATAAAACTTACCACTTGTGCTGTTGCAATTAAAAGGCATTAACCCCAGGACATACCAGACACCAGTTGCCAAAGCGTCTTCCTTTTAATTAGTTCAGATTTCCAGTTTTTTTCTGGAGCATAAAAACTGCAATATCACAGCACCGGACAAATTTGCTGCTGCAGCTGCAGCACTTGAGCCTGTCATGAACTCTCTGCCTTCTAGTTCAGAGTCACACCACTACAGCTCTCTGAAATGACCAGATATAATTGGGTTCAGTGGAGTTCAAAGCTATGCTCCAGCTTCCTCATATCAAAGTCCATTGATTCAGTGGCAGATGAAGCACACTGAAATGCTGGGAGAGTGGGAAGCAAGTTATAAACAGACAACATTCAGGTCTGACCTGGTAGATGCCAGGACGACGTATACAATCAGCTTTTGGCTGAGTTTTCAAGAATTCAGGTGTGGTCCCCTGGAGAAGATTTTCTCCTCCTCTAATTGCTGTAAAACATCTCACTTTTGCTAATGTACTTTGCCTATTTCATGGCTTGATACTTCTGAGACTCATTTACTTTTTTTTTTTTAAATCTCAGGACTTTCTCCTGAGATTGTTCATTCATTATATTTATTTTCTTGGACATGATTTAGCAAACCATCCCTGAAGGATTCGCAGCTATTAACTTTGTTGAACAGAAGCTCAAGAGAGAGTCAAAGGCAAATGGTCTAAAAGAAAGCAACGGGCCAAAGGATCTTTGGGGTATTCATCAGCCCCAAAACTCATTTCAATAATTCTTTCTCCCAAGACAAAAAAAAATAAAAAAATAAAATTTTAAAAAAAAAAGTTCTGTCTTGTTCTGTGTTGTTGGTATGAGATCATAAAGCACAAATAAAATCTAGATAAGCACAGCAGGGTTATAGTTCTTTTGGCTAGATAGTCAAGATACCCAAATCTTCACACTCATTCCTGGCTGATGCTTATGCATTTTCCTTTTCTACCTCACATTCACTCCTGCAAGCTGTAGGCCAGCAATAACAGCTGCCTGGGTACACTGTCACAGGACAGCCATGTGGCTCACGTTGCTGTCAGTACCTGTCTTGGTTTGTGAAGAACTGTGCTGACATTCACTAGCAACCTTACTCTGTGAGGAAAACTTACTTACTGCCACTAGTAAAACTAGGGAAACTGTAAGTGGCAGTGTAGATAACTCACCTTGTGTGGTCTTCAGAAAAGAGTATGAATACGATACGATATAATGTAACATAGTTGCATAATCTTGGTCATCCTCCAGGCTGTAATTGCAAATTAATTCTGAAGAAGAGAACGGGATGATGGATCTGAGTGCCCAGAAGTCCATCAGGTTTTCGCCAAATACACCAGCTGTACACAACTGAGAATGTATGTCCATTCATTCTGTGCACATAATTCCCAACAGTATGACTTCATACAAAATATTGCTTCTTTCCACAACCTCTGCCTCAGCAGCGCTGTGCTCTTTCTTAAAAACCCCGATTAGACACAATTATAAACAGATAAAGAATAAGTAAGTCATTGTTGTTGCTGCATGTAAGTCACTGTTTTTCTGCAGATGTTCTATGTGTTCGCACCTGACACAAGCAGACCCAGTCATTTGGTCATTTGTTCGGTTTTGAATATTTCAGCATTAACCAAAAAATAAAAGGAAAAAAAAAAAGGAGCCCTTCAAAGCAAAATAACTTTGCAGTACACAGCAAACTAAAGAATGTGAATTTGGTATTTTGTTAATGTCACATTTATATTTTTTTCTGTTCTATAAAGACACATTGCAGAGCCAAAAGCACTGTGCGGCAGTATCCACCCAGTACCTGAACACTTCGTACAAGTTATAGAGACAAATGTGCAGAATATTTTATCCAAACTTTTATATTGCCTCTGGTCCTTAAGTTAGTCTGGATGTCTTAGTCCAGGGTTCACTGCTCTATGTTAAATTTCTGGGTGTGGACCTATATTTTTTTCTTTCACAATTTTTTTTCAATATTTGGTAAGTTCAGCTTTCAGCTGAACTTGAGAGAGTTTCATGTGTTTTTATGTGAGTCAGAAGTATCGTTTTTAGCTATATGTCTCTAGTATGTTTAGAAATCTCCCTAAAGAAACCTATTTGTATCTGGCATGCAACAAGAAGCCAAACCCCATTGAAATTGTATGAAGTATCTCCATTAATACCAATTAGTTTTGAATCGGGTCACCTACTAAGTGCTATCAGGATTTCCCCATACCATTACAAATGGGTCATTTCTATAGGTTTTTTTCCTGAAGTAATTTCTTTTTTTTTAATTTGTTCTTGGTCAGCCTGAAATAATTTTTCAGCAGTATGGCTGTAAAGAAATTAGAGGACTGGCCAGTAGGAGTGCTGGGTGATTGGCATTGCCATCTTAGCAAAGGTCCAAATTCATGTTCAAACCTCTCCCTCTCACATCCAGTGTCAAGCAGGTTATTCACTGCAGGTCTCCTGGGAGAATGTTTTAACCAGCCAAAAATGCGATGAAGTTATTGGTGTAGCTACTGGGTTAAAAAGGAGTGAAAACATTGTGTGGGAAAAGAAATGTTTCTTCTGAGACACAATTATTTTTCCTTTCTTTTTTATTTTTTAATTTTTTTTTTATATTTTTCTGGGGAGAAAAAAGAAAAAAAGACTGCTTCAAGTTGAACTGAAACTTTTTTATATTCTCTGCTCTGCAACCCAACCAAAAAAATTCTATTATTTCCACTGTGCTACTTCTAACCTTTCTATTTCATTCAAACTAGGTTTACACAATTTGCTTTCTAAGGAGCAATGGCATCAGGATCTGTAGAACAGCCAGGGTCAAAATTTCACTGTTTTTGAATACACCTACAATACACATAGATTTGCATAATAGGCCCTAATGCCTCCTTCAGAATCATTATGGTCTATTGAGTAAATAATGTGTCTATTGAAAATGGTTGAAATACCCATTTAGTTGATAGACTCTATTGACTCCTAATAAGAAGTTATTAGAGTTGAATAAATATTATGCATTTTAAAACTTGCCTAAATATATTCCATTTCCACATATTTTCATATTTACACAATTGACTGTAAAGAACATGTTGTATCTGCTCCCAGACAGCTCCAAGAGAGAGCTTCCCTTTTTGTAGGGTTTTTTCTTAACTTTGCAGGTGCTATGGTAGGTTTTATTTGAGTAGTTATTTTATTTTGATGAGACTGACATGGGGGAACAAAATCAGTACAAGAAAGAAAATTAAACTACATGAGTTGGTACTTAAATAAAATTAACCATTATGTTTTCAAGGAGTTAGCATAGGATTTAGCCATGCTCTCTGAGGTCTGTATGTGGGACTGCACAACACATTCTTTACAGTCAATTGTTTAAATATGCAAATACATAGAAAAGAATGGGCATAGTCAGGCAATGTGTAAAATACATACTTTCATTTACTCAATCTTAAATGTTTTCTTGAGAACTGAAAGAATTTCTCCAGTTAAAGCATACTTTGATAATTATCCATATATACTTTTTCTTTTTGCTAATCTATAGTAATTCTGAAGCATCTGTAAGTAGATGTGACTGTTTAGCATAAAGATTTCAGACTCCAGATGTGCTTTACATTGTTTTGTGTCTCATTTCAGAGTTTCACATCTTGTATTCTGGATTGCACATCCCGCCACTCCATTTGCTGCCATGTGGACATAAAAAATAGCCAGGATGCAAAGCTGGTACAGAAGTGTCTCCTGGATGTGCTTAGTTAAAGTGAAAGCAAGCCAGGGAAGCGGCTGCTGATGTTCTGCTCAGACAGATGGTTCAACTGCTTGTAAAGAGCATGAACAGGTATAGACTGACAGAAGTGATTGTTTCGTATATTTTCACACCAGCTGACTCCATGTTCTACAGCAATCACAGACTCTGTTTGCTGTTCTCTTTTTGCTTTCAAATGGCTCACATATTTATGCACATTTCTGGACCTCACCAGCCTCTAGAAGACCACCAGGAAAACTTACCAGCAGTTTGCACAGAGGTGAAAGCAGAAGACTATTCTTTTCGACCCATAGAAGCCACGCAGAAGTCTAACACAACTGCATGTGAAGGATTGTGCATAGACCTGCGGAGTGTGTTTTCAGAGGTTGAGCTCAGTCACTCTCAGGTCTGACCAAGCAGTCATTGACTGTGTCTACTCTACTGTACCTCTTCATTAGCTCAGTTTTCCAAAAGGTTGCCTTGACTGTATATCGCTGTGACAGTGTTATGCAAATTGTTTTCTCAGTTTATTTAATTTGATGTTGGCAAGAATGGAGGGTTAATGGCCTTGGCACAAACACATCTTGCTGCTATTTTCCAGACAGTTCCTTGAATAACTGAACACAAGAAAGTCTTCTTCAGTCTTACAACAGCAAAGAAACACAGAAAGGTCTGATTTAGTTTTTAGCCCTATCCCATTGTGGACTGAAAATGCTGATATCTCCATAGTGTAGCTGATTTGTCAGGTGCAAGGCATACCTCATTTGGCTGTTTTACTCCTCTCTTTCCTCTGCTGTCTAGAAGTGTCTTTCACATTTTGTCCAGCCTGTGTACATTGCAGAAAGTGTGGTCCACAGGCCACCCCTTTCTCCCTTCTCTGCTTCTTCCAGACTCCTCATCACTTAAGGTAGGTCCTAACCCAATGACCACCAACCTATCTGCAGGGGCAGAGGTCTTCCAGAGCACTGACTTGTGAAGAAACCATGATACAGAGACGATTTCTATATCCTCACATCCTAAAAGGTAATAAATAATTCTCCTATCTGTGCCTAAGGGGTACTGAACTGTCAGTGACAATGACTCCTAACAAACTAGCAAATTCTCCACAGATGCACCTCAGTATCTGTGAAGGTACAACATAAGAACCTCTCTTGCCTCCACATTTAAATCACTTGTCTTCCCACAGTCACCGGCTGTCAGAAAGACAGATAAGTGCATACTATGGCCTGTTAGGGTTAGTGTTTCACAACTAGGGCACCAAAGCCTGTTCTTTCTGATATTTCTATCTTGACTGGTAAAAATCAGAAGTTAGAGAAATGAATGAAAAAATAACAAGACAGGAGAGATAATAGATGATTAGGCTATCATCTTTATTTATTCTTTTTAATTGTTGGAAATTGATATACATGTTCTCAATGGCTTGCATAAGTCACTTAATTTCTGTCTCTCATTGTCCGTGAATAAACTTGAAACCACCATCTCATCCCTATTTCTGGGTGCCTATGGTATGACTAAAAGTTGGTGATATTTTGAGTTTAAGCCTCCCTTCCTCTCCTCCCTTTCTTATCAACCCAACCAAAAAGCCTGAGCACTGCACACTTTCTATACCTCTGGCTCCCAGGCAGCATTTGCAATATTAGAAGCACTGGAAAGCATAGAAGCCAAATAACACTAGTAGGGCAAACAGAATGTAATAGCTTATGTGTGCTGGTTATATCCTGAAACAAATTGTTTCTTAATGCTGAGGTCAGACAGGGTTTAATTAGGAGAAATACAATTGGTGTAAAATTTTGCAGCAGGCTGCTTGTTTGGTGTCATGCCAACATCAAGCCTTTCCAAATGGAAATTTTCATTAGAGGCCATTGGCAGACTGGTTAGGCTGGGTTTCAACTTTTTCGAGTTTCCTGGTAACACGAACCTGAAAGTCAGCGTATCTGCCTCCTAGTAACAGGCTGTCCCTGTTGCAACTGTTCTCACACATGCACACAGCTTCTACATATGCAGTAACATGTGTGCGGCTACTTTCTTCTGGCCTGAAGCTGTCAGGATCTGCATGCAGACAGGACTTATCTTCAGCTTTAAGACTGTGGATAATGACATTTTATTTTTGTATTGCTTTGATATCAAAGATAGAGAAAGAAGCTTTTGAACCTCAGCAAAGGAAGGGAAATTTCTAAGCCTTTTTTGTTGAGTTGTGGCTCTTTTTTTGCTCTCTTTGTACCACTCCATGCAAGGTTCCCAAGGATCCTTACTGGTGCTCGAAGCACTGATTCTGCTCTTTATATTGATTAACACAGCCCCAGTGCTTGTGCTGCCAAAGTTGAGGTTTCCTTTACAGGCACTTCTGTTCAAGAGAAAAATGTTTAACTTGAATGAGAAAATTTGCCTCAGGGTGCAATTTTCTTTTCCCCTTTCCCTAAATTTGTGAGTTAAGCTGATGCTTATAAAACTAAGGGATGGGCATTCTGGCTTATAGTAAGTAGGCATTGAAGGCTTAGCATTCCTCAGTCACCGTTTGTGTCTTTTTTTTTTATTCCCATCCTGACATGGTGATAGATGAATAGACCACAAAGAAAGTGTGACCTGATGTGTGCCATGTTATATGGGCTTTCATGTTGAGCTACCAGAGATACTCCAGAAAGCTCTGTCAACAAAAGGCAAGAACAGTGGAGCATTTGTGACTACTGTGAAAGCTGGCTGGAATGGCAGGTGAGCTGGCAAAGAACAGCTTGTGAGCCAAACTGTCACTGCAAATAAGACAAGCCAGGTTATAGAAGGGAGAAAATGCTGGGAAGAAAGTGGCAGAGACCCAAGTAGATAGTCATTGCACAGCAATTTTTTAAAGTAAACAGGAGCCTTTTCATTTCAATATCTCTTTGCCCTGGTTCTGACTATACCTGAATCAGCATTTACAGAATGCTCCACCTCCTCCCTGAAGGTGACATTTTCTCTTCTCTGTGCTTTTTTAACCAGTGGTCAGTACCTCATTTTGTCTCCCCGTTCTGCTCTCAGTATCTTTTGACAGAGCAGTACGTTGTGCATCCTTTCGCTTCCCTTATCTGAGGGCCAGCTGAGGGACACTGCTGCCTCTGTCCTCCTTCATCCTTGTATCAATCCTACTGTATTTTTCTGTGGTATGAATCCCTATCCCTGGCCTGCTGTATCTTCCTGGCTGCTGTTCATGTGCATGCTTATAGCAGCAATGACAGTTAACTGCATTCACTGTGAGTAGGTATGTGTAGGGAAAGAAAATAGAAAACCAATTGTGTTGCCGTTCCTCAGCTCTGCCCACATGCTCCTGTTAGGCTGTAGTCTTCATAGCAGGAGTAAAAAAGGACCATTCAGAACAAAAATATGGGACTATCCACAGCACAAACATGGTCTTCCACACAAGAGTGCGTAGAAATATTTGTGATGTGAAATTTATCAAGAATCCATTGATAGAGATTTGGAGCTTTGACCAGATTTTACAGCTTCAGGTCCCTGGTTGGGGGGACACAGCCAGGTTTAAACTGACATGTGAATGGTGGCCTGTGCCTTGGCAGCCCAGAGCTGCTGTGTGGCCCCAGGAAAACCACTACGCATATTAACTCAAAGATAACCTTCACAAACACCCTTACAACACACATGCTTCCCATAGGAGTCCATCACCCTTTAGCTCTTCCAGGGTTGACTGGATACTTGATTTCCCCTTGGCAGAGGGAAGGCAGCATCACTTTTTTCCCTCATCAAAGAAATAAATTAACAGAAAGGTAGAACAAGGCAGCATCTTGACTACCTTTGCTTGAGGTTTTATCAATTTGAGGTTTAGAGTTTCTCATTTTAATGAACACACTTTCATGCATGTGTGACTATGAATGTATGTATTGGGCTGTGGTACTGGCACTGCTGCAGAGGATCAGGTGGTGAGGTGGGGGTTGAAGGATTAAATATAGTTTCTGCAGTATGATCATCTCTCCTCTGTTTTTAAAACCTCCAGCCTTTTCCTGAATTACCCCGTGGGTAGCTTAGTAACAGATATGATGGCCCATTCTTTAACTCACTTTTAAAAAAAAACACAAAAACAAAACAAAAAACCCCAAAAGACAAAAAAAAACAAAAACAAAAAAAAACACAAAACAAAAAAAAAACAAAAACACCAACAACAACAAAAAAAAAAAAAAAAAAAAAAAAAAACAACCTAGAAAATATACCGCCATCTAGAAAGAAACAAACAAAACTAATGAGCTGAAGGTGTTGTCATGGAAGTGTTACTTACAAGCATGGAAGGGGCAGCTGCCCTTCACTGAGCTCTGCTGAACAGCCAGAGCATAAAGCAGTGCTCTCTGTCACGTACAGCCAGGAGGCTGCAGGCTCTGTAAATGCTGTTTGTACAGATGACGAGTCCCCTGCTGAAGCGGGTGATCAGTGGACTGGGGTCAGAGACATTAACACGCTCAAAGACACGATGCTGGATGATCACTTGTACTAGCCATTGCCATGCAGAAGGCACATTACCAGGAAGCTTGGAGGAGCTGGGTCACACTGAGCCTCTCTATTTGCATGCAGCACAGGAAAGCAAGAAGTGCTCGTCTCCTGTTTAAAGGCAGCTACTGCTGCTTCACTGGGAGCTTTGGCCTTTTCAGTGGGGAACCCAGGAGACAGGCTGTCAAAACAGAAGTCTCTTGTTCAAACTACCAAGCTTAGGAAGTGGGGATAATGAAATAAATAAATAAATAAATATATAAATAAATAGATAAATTTTAAAAGGCTCAGATCAGTCAAACCAAAGAGAGTTGTTGTTTCTTGGTTGACTTATTTTTTCCTTTTCTGAAGTTACTTTGTTATTTTGAGTTGGGTGGATACAGAAGCATGAAGTGTGGAGTTCACTCAAGGCCTTGAAGATAAATTCATATTTCAGTTTTGCAAACAGACAAACAAATAAAAGTTGACTTACGCAGCTGAGGTTTTATATTTTCTCATTGTATTTCCCCTGCTTTGTACAAATCTTCCTGGAAATCTCTGTAGTAACTCTTACTAACTGTGTGATGCCTGCTGTGCAGGGCAGAATTGATCAGCTGCAGGGAATCCTTCCATTTTCATCTCTTTATTTTCCAATCATGTCAAATTCCTTCTTTTTAGTAATCCCCCTTATTCCCTTAGGAGCTGAAAGAAGATTTAATTGTTAAATTTGCATAGTAACTCAGCAAACAAACTCTCCAGTCTTATGTAGACCTTTTGCCATTGCAGACTTCGATTTATTTATAAATCACTTACTTCCTTATGTTCAGTCATGATGGCATTTCATACTCAGGAGGCTGATGCAGAGAAATGACTGAGGGACTGTCCATGTGGGGGCTTTTTCTTGTAAGACTACTCTTTTATAATGTAGCTTATTGAAAGATTATTTTGAGAATGGGGCTTTGCATGTGGATTGTGTTCACCGTTTCTCCACAAACATCCATCTCATAAAATAATCCTGCCATAAGTGGCTTCTGTCTGGTAGACCACTCGTAAAAATTCCGAATATGAGAAGTAGCTTAAATTCTATTAAATGAAATGACACACAGTAAGTACAAAAATACCTTCACTGTTGCTGGATTGCAAGAGTTTTATTTTAAATATGATTTGCAAGTACGAGGATTTGCAGGGTTCCTGCTGGACATGGGAAAGGTGGAAGATTTTTAGAGGGAACAGAAAACTCCAGGTTTCTAAATGCAGTTCACAATACCTCATGCTAACATCCAGAGACTTTTAAAATCATGACACAGGCAGTTTCATTACTAGGTTCAGCTGTCCAGAGGTATGGTGGCACAGTTAAGTGGTGCAGCTTTAAGGTTCTGATGCTAAAACTGTCCAAAATTCACTTTGCATCCCTACCCTGCTCTACTGAATCCGTTTCCTCTGACAAACCATCTTGACAACCTACAGGGTCAATAATGAAGAGGAAACTCCACAGTTGTCAGGGAGAGGTGTTGTATCGGAGAGGTGAAAGCCTGGCTGAAGGTGTGTAGAGCTCCTACCTTCAATGGCCACAAACTGAGCTATTGCAAGTGTACCCTTTCCCCATGAAATTGAAGGGGTTGCGCAGCCTCCAATCTTTGAAGTTTTCAAGACCCAATCAGAAGAAGCCCTGAGCAACTTGCTCAGTTTGAGCATATTGCAAACTTAACTTGGCTACTGGGGGCTAATATGCAAATTTGAAACAGTTTAATCACAGATGTTGTATTTCAGCCATGCATTAAAAAGCATGTATTTCACTTCAGGAGGAAGCTCCCAATGTGAAGCATTCAATTCCCAGTGCTTCACATCCAGATCACATTCTTGAGTTTTGGAAGAAGTCAGCCAAACAGAGAAGACTCCTGACAACATCCACAGATCTTCCTACTCAGAAATAAGCACAGAAGTTCAGAAAATTAACACAACCTGCTCCAATAGCTCTGATTAGAGCTGCAGGCACAGCTGAGTTGGTCATCATAGAACCTTCATTGTTCCTCCTCCCACCCACCAAGACTGGGCTGCATCTGCCTCTAAGTACTGACTAGAGGCAGTCCCCTCTAGACAGACAATGTCTGTCCCCTCCTTTAGTTCAGACAAAGCCTGAATTAAACAGGCAAATGCCTGTCTATCAGAGATCTATCTATGCTAATCTCCAGTGAAGAGAGTCATAATAAAGTATATCCTGCAGAAGATACTTGCTGACTTCCCTTTTGAAGTGAAAAATAGCATGTCTGTAAATTGCTTGCAGCAAATAATGTATCACATGGATGGAGTCTACACTTGCTTCTAGTAACATATGCCATCAAATATCTGAATGAATTAATTATTACTTTTGAATGAGACACAAACTCCATGTGTCACCTTCAAAATGTACTTTCTGAGTGTTAAATCCAGCTCACACAGAAGTTGTTATATATGATTGACTCTATGGCACTGTTCATTTTCAGTTCCAAGGCTACTCAGCCATTTTTGCCAGGAACACTTGAACATACCTATTTCAAGTTGTTTTAAGAAAAATCTGTGCTTGTCTTTCTGAAACTTATGTTTCATAAACATCCATGCCTTTAACTGATAAAGCAAATGTTGCAGAAGTAGGTTTGAAAAAGTAAAACTGCAGCTTAAGATCCATAAAATGTTACAGCATGGACGATCTCCTGAGGGAAAACATCTCAAGTGTTCCTTGACTGTCCCCCTCAAAATATACAATATGTTGCTGCTCATGATGTGGTGCCTGCTCTATCTCATTCTTGTAAAATTAGCATCTTAAGGCAGCCCTGCTATCGTGATGTTGGGTAGTACCTATCTGGTATCTGTCCTACATCTGGTTATGTTTTCAGAGGGCTTACAGAAACTCAACTGCTCTGAGTAACTTAAAAGTAATTCCTGACATGTGTGCCTTGAGATAGTTGTGGGAATCTTGTGTACTTAGTTTTGGACTGTGACAACTTCCCCAGCCTTACCTTTCCTCCAGCCTTACACCTGAGTATTTTCTTGTTGCTGTTGGCATAGGAGAGACATACAGTTCCATTTTGACCTTCTAAACCTTCTCACTGTTTGTCTTTTACTCCCACTGGCAAAGAAAACAATTTATCTGCTTTCTCAATATCAACTGTCTGCACAAAATTTATCATACTGAACCATGTAACTACATTTATGCATTAAACAGTAGTCAGGACGTATGTGAATCCCCCCACTTAGCCTTGGAATGTGTTGATACTATCTGTAAGGTGAAAGGCAAGCCATTCCCCAGGAGTTATGAAATCAAATAGGGGGGTTAATTGATGAATGATTGGTTGTCTCAGATTCTCATTCCCATGGAAGAAAAAAAAAATGGTAGTTTTCCTTGGGACATGAGTATACATGAGTTTAACAGGGCAGTTGTGAATGAAGGCATTTCATTCCACTGGGGCAGTATTCTTGGGATTATAAGGAAACTTCACTTCTTCGGATGTTTGAGGAATCATTTGCATGTACCATGACTTACAAATAGGTGGAACTTTGCAAGTGATATAACACAGAATTCCACGTCTTTTTCTCATAAAAGCCACACTAAATTATCAGCCTAGTGCTTTCCCAGTATATTGTCTCACTGATCTTGAAAGAGCCATCCTGGTGTTGGGGGAACAGTTATCTGGGTGATAATCAGTGCTGAGACCTCAGAGCAGTGCAAAGACATCTGAGAGCTATATAAACATTCAGCTGAAATTCCTTTACACAGACAATTTTCCCTCCACTAGTCTTTTGAACTCCAAAAGAAGCATAAGCCCTGACTCAGGCAATGCAGAGTGTTTGCTCTGGCACCCAAGCCAGCAGATGTGACTACTTGGCATCCTTTCCCGAGACTTGAACCTCATGGTATGTCTATGCCAAATGTACCCACATTATGCAAGAGTAATGGAAATTCGCCAGGCAGAGCAGTGCTATGTTTTCCCAGATAAATGTTGCTCAGTTTAATTTTGAGGAACTGCCTGATAAAAGCCTCAGTGATTACCTTGTTTGCCTAACTGTCTTCATTCTGTGAGATCCAGCACTTTTGCTGGCACAGAGAATATAAGAAAAACATGAGGGAAAAAGTGCATCAAGAGGAGCAAAAGAGGCCAAGCAAATCTCCTGGTGAAAGGTGAAGCACCCACCCAAGAAAAAGGGCTTCTTTCCTCCTTGGAAGATAAGTTGACTGCACAGAAGGACCACTAAGAATAGTTTGCCATCTGACATAGTTCAAGTGACTCAAGCTGTATGGTCACAGCAAGCTGTTCATTTCAGTTTTTCCTTTTCTCCAATTCCAGGCAAAGCTCACCATGGAAAAATGCTGGGATGAAGGTCAATTGCTTTTGGCAGCACCTGGAAAGTGAGACAGAAATGTAACCACTCATGCTACACAATATAAGGAAGTAGAAACTTAAATATAATTGAATGAAAATGTGCATAGGATTAGCTAAATAAAAGACATGCATTAAAATAAAATTTATCTTGATTATTGCCACCCTGCCCTTCATTTGAACCAACTACTATTTGCCTACAGCAACTGTACCAGGGCAAGACTTTTTAATTCATATTTTCACAGTTCACATAAAAATACAGTCCTGTTTCTGGCTGTGGTCGCTGATCACTAACACAGCTCTAAAAAATGGTAAATGTGATTTGTTACCTTCAACAGCCAAAGGCAGTTGCCACAGGCTGACTCAGTTGTATTCTACATGCTCAAAACATTCACAAACAGGGTAGCCCAAATCAGGCAGTCAGGGATACGTGCAGGTAGCTATGATTCAGCTCTGAAGTTGAAGAAAGCTGTAAATATCCCATGGAGCCTGTCTGAGGTGTAACAAAGCTACTGTCACCCAACCACAACCTGATAAAATGGCTGGAGCAAGCAATGCCTTTTGTTGCCAGATCCTTCACTCTGTAGGGGGACACTACTATTGAAATTGGAGGAACACCTCAAGTAGCAGCAGGGGATTGCTGCTACACTATTAGTGCAATTGATTGTTCCAGCAAATAGCCAGAAGTAGCCATTACTTCTCAAGTTACTTAAAACGCAGTAATCAAGTTTTGTTAACAAATTTCAGCCATGAAGGAAATCCAAAAGAAACTGGCTTCTAACCCTGGACTTCACCTTCAGGAGAAAAACTGAGGAAGAAACAGAGTGAATCAAAGGGCTCCTGCTATTTATTATCTGGGACAAATGGAAAATGGAACCATTTTCACAGCATTTTGAAAGATGGTTTACAAACTGTTGGCCTGGAAGGAAAATCCTAGAAACCATGCACTGTAGATGTCTTATCTAACCACCTGTCTGACATTCAACAAGCCTGTCCTGCAGGGGTAGGAATAAGGTGCTAATGTTCTCTAAAGCCCAATATGAACATGAGTTACTGCAGTTATGGCTGGGTGGATAGTTCCCAATGAATAACTCACTCAAATAAAATGTCCTTTTTTTTTTATCTGCAGATTTTTTTTTTTAGTTTCTCAGTTATTCATTTGAAATTATTGTCTGAGTTACTTTTTGTACCCAGCAATTCATTTCAGGACTAGTCAAAATAATGCTGAAACTCCTAATACCAGACGGAGAACAGATATTTCTTTTCTTTGATTAGCTAAATGAGACACTTTGCATCAAGTTTTTGCTTCAATATTTAGATTTTTTGAAACAGAAAATAGCCTTGTGAAAATACTGTGTAATATTTACTTAAATGCTACTGTTTCAATAGCTGGTAGTAAATTCATTCAATAGACTATTTGTGAAAGCAGAAAAAAACATGAGTAATCAAACAAACAATTTAAATCATTTAAACACAGCATTATCTGAGGGTTAAGTAATGTTTGCCTACTTGCAAGCACAGTTGCCAGTTCTCAGCAGCAGATTGTATAGGACATACCTTCAAATTCAAACTAAGAGAGTGGTTTACAGATACAAGCTAAAAATAATTCTACTGGTTCTTTCTTATACATTAAAAATAAAAAATACAATAAAAAAAATTTAAACAGAACAACTTCAGTTATCTTAATCATTTTGGTTTGTGAAGCACAGAGGCCCAGCTACACATCTAATTCAGAAATGGTAAAATATAGGATGCCTTGATCACACTCATTAGAAACAGATCACTGCTCCCAGCTCCCCTAATGGACTGAATCTCTTGCTAATCCTCCATAAATGTTGCTCAGAAAAAAATTCAGGTGTGCCAAGCTACTAAGAATCCTATCAGCATGTAACAACCACAAAATCTTATGCATAATAAAAGAATATTGAAAATACATGTAGAGTCTTTTGCTGCTCTATATTGTTCAGTGGTTCAGTTGGTGTATTAAAATGTATTAAAAGACATTATTTTGGTCAAGTCCGATCTCTACTTGACACATAAACAATTTAGGAGAATTAAGGTATTTCATATATTAGTTGTTATTCTTCCTGCTGAAGGGATGAACACATTCCACAGAAGGAAATTACAGAAATGTAAGTTACGCTGGGTGACAGGAACACGGAGTTAGGCAACATTCATGTTTCATTTTGCTAATGGATTGGATTACAACCCTTCTCCTTAGTGAGAAGCATAGGGATAAAGTAGATGCTCACAATCTTTCCTTTTTGCTGTAGTCCAACACGATGCTTTGTAAGTTATTCTTACCAAGTGTCAAAATGAGTTTAAGTGACAGATTATGTATTTGCTTACCTACATTTAACACTGGCATGTCTCCATTCACTCACACTAGGGTAAATAAACTGAGGCTCTGGCTCCATATTCCCCCTTGTTGATCTCACTCTATATCAGTGATGCCAAACCACGAGCACTGGCAAACAGAGATCTGGTCTGGCACCAATGACAATGAGCAAACAACACTTTCAAAACATGTTTGATGCCAGATAGCAAAGAGCACTCTCCCTACTTCAGGAGCTCATTACTGGAAAGGCTTTCTGCTCTGAAATCCACAACGACCTCCTGCCAACCTGGAAGGGCCCACACGTCACTCCTTTTCTGCAGCCCCCCCAAAAGAAATCCATTGTACTTATCACAAACAATTATACATAGGTGGTTCCTGCTAATCCAGTTAACCTGAAACTGTGTTTAAGCATGAGCAAACTTAGCTCAGCAAGACACAAGAAGCACACATGAACGAACTAAAATTTTCAGGTCAACCAGCATTTCAAACCTTTCAGCTTTTACTAGACATCTTCAGAAGAACACAACAAACCAAAACCAAGATTAAGCAAAACAAGCACACCAAAGCTAGGCAGGGCAAGTGTGGGAAAAGGAGAGAGAAAATTAAGGTATATACTCTCACTAAGCTGCCTGCTAAGGGGAAGTCTTGGCTATTGGGCACTCATTTGATTTATTTTGAGGTTTATTATTTATTATTTGGTTTATTATTAGATTATTAGGTTTAAATTGGATATTAGAAAAAAATTCCAAGGGTTGTCAAGCACTGGAACAGGCTGTCCAGGGAAGTGGTGGCATTCCCATTGCTGGAGGAATAGTGAAGATGTGTAGGTGTGACACTCGGGAACGTGGTTTAGTGGTGGACTTGGCACTGCTGGGTTAATGGTTGAACTTAACAATCTTAAAGGTCTTTTCCAACCCAAGTGAGTCTATGATTCCATTCCAAAGAGATGTTGTGTTGCACTCCAGCCTGGCAGCCTGAGAAGCCCAGGGCACACGTTCCTGAGTCAAAGCCACGTGCTGTGACCACATCATGTGCCTGATGTTCCTGGTGGGAATGGTCCAGTCCGGCTGCCTTGCTGGGGCTTGGGCTCTCACTGCCACGGCCACTCTACACTGGCTGGGCACAGAGATGGCCAAGTCACTTCTTCTTAAACTACACCAGTCTGCATTTCCCACCCAAAGGCCTTCAAGAGGCAATGGGGGCCGAGGGTGACAGAGGTATTGGGTTAACCGCAGGGCCAAAACACAGCACATGCTTCCATCCACCTCAGCCCTGCAACGCAGCCGGCACAGCAGCTCTCTGGGCAGGCTGGCGGTGGCGTTCGCTCACCCCCACTTGCAACCACTCACACCAAGGCCCATTCCCACACCAGCCGCACCCACACGAATGCCCATTCCCACATGAATTCCCATTCCCACACGAATGCCCATACCCACACCAATGCCCATTCCCACATGTAGGGCCATACCCACACCAATGCCCAT